>CABEGB010000591.1:55417-466096 GCA_901521435.1 Crematogaster levior | reverse complement strand
TATTAAATCTCGTAGATTCGTTGCCTTAAAATGGATAGGCTAAAAATAATTACGGAGCAAATATTTAATCTTGGTTTGTCGATTGGTTTATGTATTGTACATCGTGCGATTGTGCTCGAGGAAATACTCGCACACTTCGCACACACGAAGCTCGCAAAGAGCTCATCATTCTTAATTGAACTGCCGTGTTCTGTAGTTAAAATAGTTTTTTAAATAAATTTTACATAAAATATGTAACGCGAAACATTTTATTTCGCTAATTTAAATTAGCACAAAGTGTGTAAGAGATTTTTCAAGTTTTTTTCTAAAATCAATTTGACTTATTATTATAATAAAGAATTTGAAAATTAGAATTATTTAGAATTATTATAATAAAAATTTAGAAATACAGAGAAAAAACAAAAAGTAAAGTAACAGTTAAAATAAAAGTTATTTTTTTAAATATGTTTTTATTTAAGTTAATTAAGTTAATTCCCTTATAAATAAAATTCTCGTGATTAATTTTTCGAATTATTTGTTTGTTATTTTTTCGAGTGAAAGAAAAAATAAAGAAAGATAAGTACAATAAAAAAAATGTCAATAGATAGGGAAAAATCATGAAATTATTAGATAGGATGTGTTTTCAATTATACCCATCTGTTCCTTTCCCACATATTTAGCCAAGATTAAATATTATATAAATCGATGCAAAATAGATCTATAGATTTTTATTACATATAAATACAAGCGTGACTTAAAAAAGTTAGAAATATTTTGGTCCTATTGAGCAATTTATTTTATAGAAAACGTTATCATAATTATTAATAACTAAAATTTATTTTAACAAATAGATATCGATCTTACCCTAATTTTTTGTAACCTATCCATATATTTTTAATTGAGCAATTGGCTTTATGCTGGATAAAGTTATGTAATATGACATGAGATTTTAAAAAATATTTTGAAACTCTTTATATTGTTATAAAGTTTATCGCGGTAAAATTATAAGAAAAAAATATATTTTAATAATGGAACATTTAATATTACACTTAAAATTATTTGATTTTGAAATATAATATATATTCTATTAAAATAATTTTAACACACACAAATACGAATTATAAAGAGATATCTTATCGATTGTTACAATATTAATTTTTATAATGAAGGAAATTAATTAGTCGATCCTTATAATAAAGGAAATTTATTATCACTCTCTGATCTCATGTCATTTATTTGAATCATATTTGCATGCTTTTGTAATAAAACTCTGCAACAAATCGTTCGAATCGATGAAAATACGCATATATGGGCCTTACATTCCATCGAACAACGCGTCTGGCAATTTTCATTTATTTTTTAAATTAAATTTTGTTATTTATATTATAAAAATTATATTGCATACAGTTAAATATAAAGTTTAAATAATACTTACGATCGAATTTTTTTGATTAAAAAATCACACTGTCAATGTAGAGATTTTATCAAACAAAATTTGTTTCTATTTTATAATATTTATTGGATATATGTAAAAGCAAGTTAAAAATAAATATAAAATTTGTATTTTAATAGAATTATTGTTGTGGTTTTTAATTGTCATTTTGGCACTTAATTAATTTAATTAATGGCCCCTTCGCGACGCGTTCGTGTTTCGCGCATCATGCAAAAGCGTGAAATTTTTTACGCTTATTGCCAACGATTGTCGGCAGTAAAAGGAATATTTCTCCTTGCCGATTTCTGGCTTTATGAAGCCAGATTATGGCCAGAAACAACGAAAGGTAAGACCAATTTGGCCAGAAGAAAGAAGACGAAGAGGATCGAATAAGGTAGGTTGGTGTACAACACCAATCAAAATATGAAAGATATGAAAAATAGGAAAGGTAAGGTCATGAGATTTTCTTGCATACGTGCCATTGCACGTAATCAGAGACGGAAAGTCCGTCTAAAATTAAATTCCGCGTAAAATAATAAAATTAAAACTCCCCGTAAAACCCCCTAACTACAATATTTAAACTATTTAAACCAAATTCGCGCACGCTCTTCTAATCGGATACACGCGGTCCTCTGTTACATACGGGTAGGTAGGATTAAATAAAACTAAAAGATAAAAATCGGGTAGGTAGGGATACGGGTAGGGATGGGGGGATACAATTTAAAAAATTATAAATTAAATTAAAAATTAATTTATTTTATAATTTTAAAATTGAACACAATTAAGGCTCATAATAAACTATATGATAAACATGTATTGGTAGGAAATATACATGGACTTAATTCTGTTTGATGATTGAAAAGGAAGGCTAAAAATTGAATAACGTTTAAAATTAATTTTTAAATTATTTTTAAATTTTTAGCCTTCGCTGTATTATTTTTTTGTAAAATGTAACTAACAATTTTTATACAACATAAGTGTATATTATGTAATGTTATATGCAATGTAAATATGTTATTTAAAATTTATGTGATGCTATGTCCAGATAAATGTCATCATATTTATTTCTTAAAATGTTTATCGAATTATTTGCATTTTAATATAGTTTAGAGATATACTAATCGAAGATCTATTCGACATTAGCGTTTATCTGGATTTAGTAAGTTAAATCACGTTAATGATCTAACTTATGCAAAATCGACAAAATACGTATAATACAAATTTTATTAGATATCTGTGCTCGTAAGTTGAGAAAAAATATGTGAGAATTAGATTACATTTTTATTTATTAATTTATGATTACAGAATAAATTAACAAGATAAAAACAGATAAAAAGTTGTTAGTAAATTTATCTATTAAGTAATAACGTGAAATTTAAGCTTGTTAGAAATTCAACAAATGATCATCACAGAAACAGGTCTTTAACGAGCGGGAAGTTAATAATAATACACAATATAAATTAAAATTATAAACTTACATTAATACACATAAAATATTAAACGCGTTTCAACAAAGTCCTCCTCAGTAATGCTTTAAATTATTCAATAATTTGCAAAAAATTATAACAAGTCTTGGATGTAACCGCTTACACTGTTTACGCTATGTCTGTTCCTAGACTTCCTATTATTTTGATCAATTCTTTAAACTATCATTATTTTTATATTTGGAAAAACTATTAAAATAACAATAAAAATTTTTTTATAAAGTATTTCAACTGATAAAATATTTATGTGCAGTATAATATATTATACATACATTTATAAAATTTAAAAACATTTAAGAAGTTTTATAAGTTTTATAAGTTGACACTTACAAAAAACTAGTTGCGAAGTTTAATATCTAACCTTACAAGTGCATAAATCTTGTGTATACGTTTTATAACTTCACAGTGAGACTAAAGATGCTACTCTTATTCATTAGAATCCTATAATAAGAGAAGCGCGAACTCTACCCGCACCTCGCCAACCGTCGCCATCTTAGGTCCGTAAAATAAAGCAATGTGAATTTATTTAAATGGTATATAATACATATACAATACATATACACAATACATATCCGAGGAAGGACCAGGCAATCCGAGGAAATTCCAGGTAAACCTAGGGAACCCGAGGTAGTACCAGGCGCCAAAGTCTGTGATGAATGACGGGAGGGGAAGAAAGGCATTTATTCTTTGCATTCATATTTAATATATAGTTACGAATCCACAGACCTTGGGTAATCCTTGGGTAAGGCCAGGAAATCCGAGGTAGTATCGGGCAATTCGAAGGAATCTCGGAGTTAGTCAGGGCAATTCGAAGGAATCTCTGAGGATATACATATGCTGCATTCAAATTCCTCACCCGGGTGCGCTATGATAGTAGAAGTACTATAGCATACGTGACATGTACTATAACAACTTCTAGTGTTATAGTTACCCGGGTGGGAAATCTGAATGCAACCTTACGTGGACCTTGCGGGTCTAACATGGCGGCTACAATCGATCAATCAGGAAGTAGAAACAAGATCGCGCTTCTCTTATTATAAAACTCTACTATTCACCGGGAACCTTTTATGTATAAAAAAAATAAATTTTGTAAAGTTAGGTATTAAAAGTTTGTACACATTGTATTACATTAAGTCTGCGGCACACAAACTTAATGACTGACACAGTCACTTGATTTAAAATTCTGCATCCTTATTAGCTCTCATAAGCAAACCAGTACAAAAAATCGTACCGTGTGTCGCAGGCTTTAGTTCCATTTAACTGTGACGAACTGTGCTCGAGTGTGTTAATCTGTGTCGATTTGTGTCTCTTAAAAAGAAAACAGCCATAATGTTGTTGAGATGTTACTCATTAAGGTCCGTTTTACATTGAGTCGTAAGTAGTGTAGTAAGTCTTAAGCCGTAAGGAACTGACCAATCACATTCAATTATTTTCTTCATATTCGACTGTCTAGAAATGGTTTTCTAAATCTTTCTAAACTGTCAGAATGTTAACGGAAAGACAAGCAGGAACAATTGTAAATCTTTTAAAATAATCTATCTTTTAAAATAATAGGCGATAGTGGAGATTCTATTGAAGTGCCAAAACATTGTTTATAACATTTTTTATTGAACATAAAGTACGTTGAATTTATAATAAATTTCACCATCTGCAGAAACTTTGATTTCGAAATTCCTGTGAACAGTTCAATGTATTCCAATCTGTTAGATAAACTCACTAGGACCAGTTCTACCGGGCTGTAAAAAGAGATATTCCACAGAAGAAATAGCATCAGAACTTGGCAATTGTAAACCTGAGAATCGTATGTACAGATCGAAACTGTTGACTAAAACTGTGATCTAGAATCTTATGATGTAAATTGTGAATATATGATTAAAAATATACGGTTACAAAAAATTTCGAGATGAGTCGAATGGGGTACCTCCATATTAGTGTGATATCAATAATTAAAATTATTAAGAATTATTAAAAATAATTTAAGAAATAGCTTTTCAGATTGCTAGATTTTTCAGTATAAAATTCTTTAAAATCCCACTATTATGGGGTTCGACTCATCTCGAACAGTTGGTACCCGAGACATTTTGTACCCGTATGTAATTAGCTACAATAACGCATGTATTTTATTAATATTAGTATAAGAAGACTCAGGTTAAAAATTGGCAAGTCCTGATATTATTTTTTCTAGATGTAATATCTCTTTTCACAAACATCTCGGTAGTACTGGTCCTAGTGAGTCTATCTAACAGACATTGGAATACATAGAACCGATTTCACAAGAATTTCGAAATCAAAGTTTCTGCAGATGATGAAATGTATTATAAATTCAACATACTTTATGTTAATAAAAGCAGTGCTATAAGCAGTGTTTTGGCACTCCAATGGTATCACCACTATCGCTTATTATTGCGGAATTAGTAATGCAAGATGAAGAAAAATCAGTTTTAAACTGGGATTGAAGATGGGGTTTTACTTGAGATATGTAAATGATATCATTCTAGCTGCTATTAGGGAAAAGGTGTCACTTATACATTCGACAGTTTCAATAATTATTATGAAAGATGGAAATTTACTCTAGAACACATAAACATAACTCACAATAAGTTTCCTTGATTTTAACATCATTATGCAAGAAGGGAAAATTTATTTAAATTGGTATCATTAAAAAATTTTTTCAGTAAGAGTTCTTTTTCTCGGAGCATCCGATCTGTCATGAAATAGTGAAATATCTATTTATAATTTAAATATCAAATATCTGTTTATAATTTACAGCAATTCTACTGTCACATCCAACATTCCATGTTAAAAACATTTGCTTATGCATTAATTTGCTATTAGATAATGGGTTTCCATTATGATATTTAATTATTTGAACAAGAGAATAAGAAAACTTAGCTTAAATATTAACTTCCTGCTTGTTTAAGGTCTTTTCGTATATGATCATTTGTTGAACGAGTTTAATCTTTACGTTATTACATAATAGTTAAATTTACTAATTTACACCTTTTTTATCTGCTCACGTAAGATAAAAACATAAAAAATTCTGTAATCATAAATTGATAAATGAACATATGATTTAATTCATCAGATATCCTTTCTCAATATACGAGCACAGATATATCTAATAAAATTTGTGTTATCACACGTATCTATCGCTTTCGCATACTTTCGCGTTATTAAAATTTTGTGAGTATATTATTATTAATAATATTATTTTTTATGTATTTTGAACAGCAATTTCTTTGTATTATATTTTTGTATTATATACATTTTTTGTATTATATTATATATATTGTAAATATCTGATTTTATATTTATATATTGTATTATACTATTAAATTGTATGAAACATTATTTTCTATTCTCTAAATTACAATTTCTAGATTATAATTGTACAATATTATATAGAATTGTATTTGGATATAAAATAAATTTATGATAAAAAATATTAAAGTTTAAAGGATAAAAAATATTAAAAATTTTTTATCCAAAGAAAAGAGGACCGCTGGAATCGGCGGGGGTGGTGGAGGGCCTCTATAAGATAATTAATTTTTTATTAGATAATTTATTTCTCTCTTTCTCTTTCGCTTTCAATTCAAATCTAAAGAAAAAATATTACTTTACTTATAACTTAAAAAATAGTCTAGTCTAATTGAGATTTTCGATAAAAACGGAGTAGTTTTATGAAAGAAAATAAGTTACTCAAGACTGGCAAAACATATTGAATCAACGTGTTTGTCCAAAAGTCCCTTCGATACCAGGCAAGTATATTAGCAGAGAGAAGAATGAGATTCCGTGTTATGTACACTATATGTACAAATACATGCATAAAGGCTTGTGTGTTACAGAATTCGAATCAGCATTTCATGTACATAGCACAGAACACAACCAGAAATTGTTCACATTTTATGTACCCACTGAGAACATTCGTGGACATTGGCTTCGTAGGTGATGTCCACGTTTTTTATGTCCACAGAGGGCGTATCGCTTTCAGGAATCACCATATATGTAATACTCTTATATTGCTAGTCCCGTGTCTTCACAATGAGAGGGTCGAGCCCCATAAAAGAGAGACGCACGAATTTCAAATATGGGCATAGACGGTCAAGCCTCATTATGCGCAGGTGTGTCTATTGAGTGAGTGTGAGCGAGAGACTAAGCATTAGAAAATGAGACGGAAAGAACACGAAACAGAGAAAACATTACCTAGTCGTGTTCGACGTACGCTGTAACCGCATGCGCACAAAGCAGCTGGACCGTGCAAGAGAGAGAAAGACTATTATACATCTGTACCGTAATGTTTGGGCTGAAATCGACACTCTTCTAGCGATATAGGAGTATTGCATATATGGGGATCACCTAAAAGCGGGCTATGGCGTCTCTCATTCTTCTCTCTGATAGTACCACGAGTTAATTACTTTACCGACAGCGGGATGGGAAATTTACTTTACCGATTGTGAAGATTCGTAGATGATTTCGTAGTTCAAGGTATACACAGAACACTAATGGACGAATTCCGTTTAAAACGTGGACTTCTCTTGTGTATCTCCATGCGTAAACGGCTCCCGGTCATTCCATTAATTCTATTTGATTCGTAAAAACGACACACAACAAGGTAAGCAATAAAGAAAGATATTTATCAAAGAAACATATGAGAAAAAGAAAACCCGTTGTATAAGTCAATTCCCCTGAACGTAGCTACATTTTTGTTCTAAACTCGATAGATCGAAACGGACAGCATGGCAGGAGCACACGAGGTTGGCATGAAGAAACGAAAGAAGAAACGTTCTCGCGCGCAAATGACGAAGAAATTTGCCCGTCGGAGAAACGTCGGGAATGATCTGGACCAGGACACGTATCAATATATGATTCGTATTCTCGAGTTAATACGCAATGACTCGTCTTTGTCCGAAGAAAAGACGACGCTTGTGCAAAACGTCTATAAGGAGATAGCCGGTCGCGAGGTCGAATGTGCCTGTAACCAAATTGGATCTCTCGTCATAGACTCTCTGCTAAAATACGCCAATTTGAATGCCATTCAGAAACTGACACAGGCATTCGAGCCTTCTTTAAGACGATTAAGCAGCGACAGATTCGCCAGCTACATCGTACAGAAAATAATAATAATCTGTGCCGATAGAGGCAACAGAGTCCCCACATCAAGTGGGAAAAATGCTGCTCGTAACGAGACAAACACAGAATCAGAAAGTGCTGTTGATGCTGTTATAGAAGTTAAGCCACTTGAAGTGCAGTCCTATAACAATATTGTTCTAAAGCTGAGTAGATATGTTCTAAACAATAGCGAAGAGTTTGTGTTCGACACTTATGCCAATCATGTGTTGCGAACAGTCATAGAGTGCCTGGCAGGATTAATTGAGCATTCCAATGAAAATAACAAGAAATCTGCCATGCCGGATCTCACAAAAAGACGTCCCGTGATACAAGACTATAAGGATTTGCTGATACAAAGTTGCGACCGATTACAGAAATGGCCACAATTCTGTCAGTTTGGACGGGAACAGATGACTTCCGGTCTAATACAATGTATTTTATATTCGTTGAAAGATGTCGATTCAGATTTAGTAAAAACTATCATCAAGAAGATTAGAAAAGAATGTTTTAAGAAAGAAGAAGACGAAAAGCTATCAAGTATATTTAATTCAGAATCTTCTATCAGAATACTGGAAGTCTGTCTGATAGTAGCCCAACCGGAAACCTTCAAGAAGCTGTATAAAACCTTTTTTGCCAAAAATTTAGAATACTTATGTTTGACGCAAAATACGAATTTTAGCGTGCAAAGGTTATTAGATTATTGTAATGATAAAGAAATCTTTGAAAAAATATTTGACAAAGTAACGGAACACTTTCCAAAAATTCTCAAGCATGGATTTACCGGGATATTAGTCAGCATTGGAAATGCGTGTTTGAGGTTGCAGACAAAACAAGGTCCATTTGTCAATGCAATAATCGAGCTACTAAAGTGCGACGCATCCACGGAGAATCAAACGCTTGTACGATGTATAACGACTTTAAAGAAGCCATCTCAATTGAATATTGAATCAAATGGTTCACCTCCACCTCCCCATTTACATGGAAGTCTGATAATACAAGCCATATTAAAATTCAACAAACCCATCAAAGTTGTGAGTTCCTTATTAGAGATGAATGACGAAGAGTTACTGCGGTTGTTTCGCGATCCGAAAGGCAGTCGAATTCTGGATGCTTTCATGGACAGCAAATACATTGGCGAGAAAAGTAGAGAGAAATTATGTAAAAAGTTGCACGACATTTGGGTAGAATTAGCCAAGGATTCTCACGGATCTAGATGTGTGGATAAAATATGGGCATGGGCACACATGAATCAAAAAATACTTATCATGGAGGAATTGGCCGCAGCTGGACAATCTTTAGGATCTACGAAGTCGGGCAAAATCATTTCTGCTAAGCTAAATGTTCCCTTGTTCGCGAGAGATAAGAAGGAGTGGTCACAACTGCAAGGAAGAAAGGAGAAGACCAAAGCAATGTTTGCAGATATTTTAAAAAAAACTTAAAAATGAGAATCTGTAAATAACAGTAATCTCGTATTGCAATTCTCATATACATGTATATGAGATTATTATTATTTTACAGATTATATTATTATATATATATATAAAATGTATATAAAATATTATTGAAATATCAAATATTATATAATCATGTCTTTCCTCTTTTATATTTTACTAAAAAATAATCAAGTCTATTCAATTTTAATTCAGTTTACCCAATTAAATTTTTCTATCTAATTTTTCCCTTAATATTAGTATTTGCAAGGTGTAGTAAAAAAAATCTGCTGGTATTGTTTCTTACATTCTGACATAGAATAATCATATATTTCGTTAGTTTATAAATACACTTTATAGGATCCATCATACATCCCCGCAACGCAATATGCCTAGGAAAAATTACAATAATTCGTAGTCTAGATTTGAGCAAAGTTCCCTAACGCTTATGACCGATAAATTCGCTTCATCTTCCCGTGCTGACTAGACTTAAATATACGTGATAATCATATCCTGAGATGCGTACGCAAAGTAAAGGATTCGAGACTCTCAAGTTACATTACAATCATTACAATCGTTAAACCTATCAATTGACTAGGATAAAATCGATGTAGTTCGTTCTTCGTGTACGAAACATCGAGATGAGCGTAGACATGTGATAAAAATCAAATCACTTTGTGTGTGTGTGTGTGTTGCATTGTAACTATGTTTGATGTGTGCATGTATATATCAACATCATCTTGCAATACATATTATCTTCACAACGATATTCTGCGGTGTAATATCGAGATATATTAAAAAGTTACATCGATATGAGAGAACACATAGTTGATCGTTTGAAGAGGAGAAAAAGAGAAACTAACTTGTGCAATGTCATAATTTCTTGCATAGAGTCAACCGATATCAAGAACAGTAGAAGTTTTGCGTTCCATTAAATAGCTTCTCGAATAAGCGAAGGAAGAAGTGAATTCTCTAAAATCGCGTCCAAATAAATCGTCCTCTAACTGGACGAATTGGCGGTTTTCAGTTCCGCTTCGCGTATATTGAAGAATTTAACTTGTTAACGAGGGAGACGAAATGAAGAACCGTCTACACTAGAGTTATTTTCGTAACGCTACATTTACCGCTAATATCGATTCAGGACAATGCGAAACGCACATCTGCGATTCATTGATCGGATTCACGGTTATCTATTACTCTTTTAATTGCAGAAATCGTTTAAGACACGCATTATTTCTATTGTTTGGTTTAATCCTAGATAATAAATGGGTTGGAAATCTGCAATTCTCGGTGGAGGAGAGAAAGGAGAACGGCTCTGGCACGATGCTGATATCGATGCGAAACGTGTACATTTACGACAATACCATGCGTATTTCGCCGGCGTTATTTATCCAGAAAATGCAACCGCTCATATGCTCGATTATGCTACTTGTGAAATCAGTTATTCGTTTTGTCATTAATCGATAAAATCTTAAAACGGGTTTATCACATCCGACATATCATTCCAAGCGTGTAATCAAAGAAGTTTCTCGCTATTATTACTCGCTTCTCGCTATTATGTGTTTTTTTGACACTGACTATTTTAATCATTAGCTGACAGTATAAAATAAACTGTTAAATTATTTAAATTATTAAAATGTTAATTTTAAACTATTGATTGAATCACACGCGAGTAACACAAATTTTCCAAAGATGCTCCAATTCCTTCAGCCGTCTTTTGAACTTGCGTGTACGTATTATTTGTGAGTAACGTTATTTTAATATAGAAAGATTGATGATCAAGTCGACTGTTTGAATATTCACGTTTTTTTTTAAATTATCGATTTTAACTGATTTGTTATTTCAACCGATTGAAATACCAAGATTAGAGATCTATTCAAAACGAATAAACTAATCATGAAACTAGTATTTCTGAAAAAAATATTGAATCAAAAAATATTTCTATTGAACTATATGTAACCATCAAAGGCTGTTAAGCAAATATTTGTTAATTTAAAAAAAATGTGTTTCGATAAATGATGTTTGTTTAACTTTAAACATATATATGATTTGAACTAAGAAAATACTGCCAACTAAATATATTATATTTAGTTACATTAACAAATTTTTTTTCTCAATGCGATACCAGTTGATTATCAAATAGACAAGTGTATAATAACAACTTTTTTGTAGATAAATCAGGGAAATTCTTGTTTATACTCACGTTCACGTATCCAAATGTGTTACAAAAGAAATCTCCGGTTAGTTTCATGAAAAGAAAAGGATGAGATAAGTATACGCAGAAGATGTATGATCGGTAAAAACGCTGTAGATGAATGAATTAAAAGGAATGGGCGCAGGAATTTATCTTGTGAAAATATGAATACCTAATTACCAAAATTAAGTATTGATTCTTTCTCTTTTTTCATCTTAATTCTCATGAATATACAATCAGAAAGCGGAAGGGACAAACAAACAATTTCAAGTCAATCCCCGATTTCGAAAATCAGGCATTCAGTTTCACAGGGACGAGTTCCTCTCGGTTCATTTCAATTCATACATTCTTTACAGAGAAGAGTCTTTGTGGGAAACGCGCGATCAGCGCGACTCATAATCGATCGATCTGGCCGATCGCTGGTTGTTCCTAGTACCGCGACGTCACTTCCCCTTCGAGACCCCGGCGGCGGACGACACCGGCGCGACCTCGACCTCGTTGACATTCGTAGAAAGATTCGCAGCAGCGATCCTCGGCGGACTGCGCGATGCTGACCTTCGCGGTTCGCGCGGCGGCAGATTGGTGCATGTCGTATGATGACCGGCCTCCCAGTCGCGATGTTGGCAAAAGGAGCCGCAATATCGGGCGACCCCGCATCCACCGCAGGTTTCCAGAGCGGGCCTGCCGCAGTTCCAACAGCTCTGAAAAAGAAATGAGGATTCATGCACCCTTAGCTCGACTAGTTTCTATTAAATAGTTGAGCACTAACTCGGAAAGCAACAAAGTCCAAGAAAAGACGTATAAATTATTAAGAATGATAGGAATCGTACGTCGAATGTCGTGAGAGATAAGATTGATAGCTGAAAAGAAGTGGAATGGAAAAGACCAATTATTTAGTATAAGGTGATAATTATTATTTTCTTAGAAGTTTAACATTAGTAAAAATTAACATTAGTAAAAATACCAGGTGAGGAGTGTTAAATGACGTCAAACTGGCATAATTGATATAAAAATGATGATTTATTACTACGTTTCGACCTCCGATTTGGGTCCTTATCAAGTAAATCTACAAAAAAGTGGTACAGAAATGTAACGATCGTTTCATACAAAAGAAGACACTCACTCTGTATTAGTAAAAATGAATTTTTTTTCTACTTGAAGGATACATTGTGAATATCTAAATACATAATCTGCGTTTTTGCAAAAGTCTCAATTACATTCGCACGGCTACACTTACGGATCCCATCATGCCAGTGAGGTGGACGTCCTTTTCATCTTCAGTGGTCGACGGCGCCGAATTCGGCGTTGTCGTCGGTGTCGTAACATTTCTGACGTTGGTCTCGACCGCGCTTGAATTTCCATGAACTCGCAGGAAAGGGCCCTGACGGAGGCTGCTCGGATTTCTTTGGGACAGAGGAAGATCCAGTAATCGATGAACCCTCAAACGCTCGTTCGCCCTCGACTCCGCAACCGCAACCGCTACGGCGCGTTGCACCTCCGCCACTGCAGCCCTCTTCACTTCTAACACAGCTTCCTCTGGAAATCCAATGAAACCAATTTCCGATTAGCATCCCTAATTATTGTTTAATATCACCTTAGTTACATTTCAATGTGTGTGATTTCAAGTAATAAATCTTTCTAAAATACTACCTGCAAAAATTAATAATTCCATTAAAAAAACTTGAGCAATTTATTAGCACGACGAAGATACGTACCAGCTCTTCGTTTGACCTCAGCTACCCTGTCTTCGGTCACCCTAATCGTTTGCGCGACGATCTCGCCGGACAATCGTTTCAAACTACCGTCTCGATCGCCAGTGGATGACTCGACTTGCACACCGTTAGTCGACGAGGGATTATTGCCATTGCTGTTGCCATTATTGCTAGTACCATTCTGCGCTGAAACCACCCCTGGTGGAGCCGCCGCGGCCGCCGGGCTGGAACATCCTCGTCGCTGGAGGATCGCCAATGCTCTCTTCGTCTTCTCGACCATGCCAAGAATACAGTTGAGCATCACATGGATATTCTTCCACTCGTCGTCGAGGCTACCACCGTTCTGCGTTTGTAAGCCATGACCCATTGATTGCTGCGGCTGCTGAGTCAGATGATGCGGCGCGGAGAACGCGTTTATCTGATTAATCTGCACGAGACTAGGCGGCATCGGACTCGGCCCGTGACCGTGACCGTGACCGTGCGCGTGACCTTGAATCGATCCACCCGAGGAGTGCAACGGATGGTACCAGCAATAGGACGGGTCCGTCGGCTGCTGCTGTTGTTGCTGCTGCTGTTGCTGTTGATGGTGATGACTCCAAGGGTTGACAGATCTCTTGCCGTATACCGGCATGTCATCCAGAAGAACACCGTTCTCGTAATATCTAGAAGATTCGCATTAAGATTCGCTAACATTAGCAAAAAGAAGTAAAAATGATTGATGTATAAGAACGACCCACGTGATTAAGCCTGACAGAATTAACGTTTCAACTATTACTCTACGCTAATTGATAATATTAGAAAGATTAAAGGATGTGCTTTACGACTGTTAATTATTGGACCGCGAACATTGTCCATCATACATAGAACGCTTTTACTTTTAGACGACGAATTGTTTGGCCGTTCAGCAGTTCGTGCGGGAGTTGCCTGCGAATTAAAGACGTCTGTCTACGTGTATACCCACGATGCGGTATGTATTAGCAGGATGCCAATAGGCACTCGAGGCAAGTTCGTCGGTACTCATGGGCGAAGGGATGCGCGGGGGCGCGGTGGGGTGCTCGGGAAAGGTGGTGCCCTGATGATATATGGAAACGTCACCGGCAGACATATCGAGAGGAGGCATTGCTAGGACGCACACCGCATTTTGTCGCCTTCGTATTCGCTTCGTAGCGTCCCTTTCCCTCCTACTTCATCTACGTGCATATCATCCCGACTGGAAATCCCGGCTGTCCGGTGTTGATTTCATCAACGCCTTCGCGGTGGAGGATGAACGAACAACGAATGCGCATTAAGAAATCTCGATCGAAATCAGTCTTCCTCTTCTATTCGTACTCGACGACTTACAATTCAATAAATATTAATATCTCGACATATTAAAAAGAAAATATGATCCGAATGAGTATCTGAACAGGAGATTATATAATCAAGCTTTAAAATACTTGGAGGTCTGGTATATATAAATTGCAAATTTTTATTCGGAATTGCTGGGATTTTTTTTTTTTTTATTTACTTTCGTGAATTATTAATATTAGCTAAGTGTTGAACACAGTGGAATCAGGTTCGCATTAATAGGCATTCGATCGCGATAAATATCGGTGAGGTATTCAGGCCGGCGGCCAAGATTTTTCCGAAATTACAGCATTTGCGGTTTGGCAAACGTATTACAAGCGCGGCCGCAGCTGCATGGCGTTTATTATCGCGTGAATTACCATTATGGACGAGCGAAGATTCCACACGATCTTGCCGCGGGCATGAGGAGCACAATTTGTGCAGTAATTTACGCATCCGTACTCATTGTAGACATTTTTCGTCGATCGTGTGAAGAAAAAATTATTGTATTTGCTTCCTTAGTATAGTAGACATTATAATTATTTTTATCCTTATATCCTTACATTATTTTATCCTTATATTCTAATAGATAAGTGACTAGTTACGAATTAGGATAAGTTTTTCAAACACAGATTCGTGAGAAAGAGATCTACAAGGATAAAACAATTAATTATAATTCTTATACGAGTCCGGGATGCGAATACACGTGTCATAAACGCTTTTTTTCCTTTCAAATAATTTTCTTGTCGAAAACTCAGTTTGTCGCATGTATTCTAGACTCATTCTAGGCTCAAAATCATACATTAACATGACAATCAAATCGAATCTGTTCATTTACTCCGCCTGAAATAATTAATTCGAACAGCCGAACAGCAATCTGTCTAACGGTTGAGAGCCATCGCTGTACATCGGCGAGTACAAGGCAATGCGTGTTCACACTCACGGGGTGTCGGAGGCACGGCGTTTCGGTGCATGAGAAGCGCCAGGATAATGGTGCAGCGCGCCCGCGGCGTTACTGCCCACCGCGTGCTGAATGGCACCACCGCCAGGATTAGAATTCGAGCGCATGGCGTAATGAGCGGAGCACTGATTACCACCGCCGATCCCATTCGCACCCCCGTGCTCGCCAAAGACCTCGACGGATTCGCCGGACGGTACCAGCCCTACGGCCTCGAGAACGGCAGACTCGTTGGATCGTAGGAACTGCACGCAGCTCTGCGAACACAAAAAGGATCGTGCTCTCGTTAATCCTTTTGTTATTTTCTATCACATAAATAGATATAAGTGTTCTTCTTCCTTGCGACATGTGCAAACGTATACTTTTCTCTACCAATAAGAATCACTCGGTGCAATGATGTCATTAGATTCTAATTCTATAGATGGAATTGAGTATATATTGCAACAAATTAAGCTTAGCTGAGCATAATAATCAATATGAGACACTTGTTTTATTTTCTACCCTAAAATGCGCTGGTGATAAGTGCTTTTAAATTTTAAAAAAGTGTAATATTGTTTATATGTATTAATTTTAAAAATCGTACACCCACTTATAATCGGAAAGTTTTAATATATTAGGAAGAAGAAAGTGTGTTAAGTTTCTCCCTGAAGGTCGCATGGACTGGAGACCGATTGCCCCGCTCGATCACATCGGTTTCGACTTTTAATATTCGTTTCACTGCTTTCTTTATCGTCGTTCCCGCCACTCGCGACCACCCAGTCGAAGTTCTCGTCGAGCCCCTTATTCCGTCGTGCTCTCTCTTGCCCCAATACCGAAGTCGACGTGGCATGGTGGGATTTATCGCTTCTAATTCAATATCGGTACCTTCCAACCTCCTCCCGGTCACCCCCTCGCCACTTTTCCTTCCCTTACTTTCGAGCTCTTTCGATTTCACGACTTGCAATTAACGATCATCGATCGGCGGACCAAGTAGACGTAATGACCACTCGCACTGTACATACGCGCAATATTCGCAACCGTTTTTCTGAAGGCCCGAAAGGTTTCTGCTTGAAAAGTGACAGCGACGAGAATCTCAAGAGGTATTCTCTAATAATATATAACATACATAAATATAAACCAATTAAACAGCTTAAGCTTTTTTTTTTAACATAGCCAACATACTAAATGCCTCAACGTATAATACGAAACCTCTTTCAAAAAATTTAAGTGGTAACGTTTTACATTTCTCACCCCAACTACGTAATAAAAATGCCAACATTTTGTCAATAAAATGTGCCATAAAAATCATTTCAATCTCTTCAAACAATTTCTGATTACATATCAAATATGTATAGGATTATTATAAAAATGCTAATCTAGCAGATACAAGTTAGTTGTTTCAATAATTTTTAAGAAACAAATCTCACAAGAAGTTTCGACGATTTACATGTATATGACGCCGAGTTACACGTCGAAGAAGATGACGCGAAGGAGAAAACCGGAAAACCAAGCCGTGCGCTTGCGACTTTAGACTCCTCACGTACGCCTTCATCGCGCCGGCAGAAATGTAAATGCTCGCTATTAATTTGCAATTCGTTACCCCACCGAGAGCGCTCTGTCGCTCGACGCGACGCGTCTCACTCTTTCCGTTTCACTCGCCTTCGAGACGGGCAACAGCTGCGGACAGTAGCGTAAGCGAGAGAAGACTCCCATTAATCCTCTCAGACTTGAATTTCGTGGCGTCGTGGAAATTAAAAGTGGCGATGTGTATCAGTTGATCGAATACAATGAGCTGTTTACATTAAGGCTCGCGTTACACCGCGAATATGAAATTATTCGAGCCCAACGAAAAGATCAATTCGAAGTTGTACGCTTTATCATATCTCAAAAAATAAGTGTGTCATTTAGATATTTGTGAAAAAGATTATTAATTAAAGATGTGTGAACTCGAATTATTTAAAGCTCAATAAAATTACGCGAATATGTAAATCATATTTCAGTTCAATATTCACTAGAAGCTATCACACGAGTTAAATTATCTCGTTTGTATAATCCTACTAGATTCAATGGATCTTGATATGATTTTACAAACTTTTATCGTTCTCAATATTATTATTTGCTCGAACAGAAATGTAATAACACTTTTATACCACGATGTAATACATATTATACACATACATAAATTGCTCGATACTATATGAATAGAGTGAATAATTCGTGCTGTTTACACATTTGTTTTAGAGCTATAAATCACAGCATCCGAATATGATAAGATGTGATAAGACTAAGCGCAGATTGCAGTTTCTTAAATCTTTGAACTCATAACGTCATTTTCAGTGGCGCCAACTTGGGGAAAATGTTGGGAGAGAAGGAAGAAAGAAATAAGCATTACTAATAATTCGTTTACGTGTTTCTCATTTGAGACACATTGAGAGGGAGGGGAGAAAGGGGTAAAATTTAAAAATATTAACAGATTCTTATTGCCATAGCCAGAAATTATTTGCAGTTGTTAAACAATAAATAAACGTTAAACTTATTGGTTATTGGTGGGATATAGCCTCCCCCAATAATTTTATTGAAAGGGTAAAAAGTGCTCTGCTCTTCAAAAGTTCAGTCCAAAATTGAGCGCCTATGATCATTATATATGTTTATATACAGATAAGGTAACTTATCACCCGCATGATATTAAACGAGTCTGACGTTGAATAGAGATTACTTGACACGCAGTTACACTTCATCTCAATTTCAATCAACATCCATTTAGCCGTTTCATTTTAACCGTGTCATTTTAGTCGTGCCATTTTAGCCGTGCCATTTTAAAATCAAGTCGCAAAATGTGAAGTTTTGAAGCGTGAAGTATGATTCTAAATCGTGCCGTGTTACTCAAAATTTGATGAGAAAATTTTTCACAATCAACGAATTGAAGATTTTACAATTTGACATAATTTGATACTACATGATTTGATATTACTACAATTTTTGGAATTAAACCTCTTGGAGTTTATTGAAAAGATAATTCGAGGAAAGTGTAAGATTAAAATTTTTATTGAAACAAAGATACTGACAAAATTTATTCTGCATAAAAATAAAAATGACGATAATGGAAGATAAAAATTTGCGCGAAGTTCTTACAATAAAAGATTCAACAAAAATTACGAAATCAAGTGAACCAGTCGACATTAAACCATTAAAATTGAAGGTGTATAAAAAAAGATGGCTAATGCTGGCCATCTACATGATTTATGCTGGAGCGAACTCTGCTCAATGGATAGAATATTCGATTATAACTAATATAGTTACTAGGTATCACTTTTTTTCGAAATATGAACAGTTTTGAGTGTAAACATATCATTATCTTTTTTTAAAATGTTATTTAGGTATTATGGAGTGTCTGCGCTAATGGTTGACTGGACTTCGATGTCTTTCATGGCATTTTACGCGGCGTTTCTCTTCCCAGCATCGTATGTGACAGATAAGTGTGGTCTGCGATGGACTATCATCATAGGCGCTGGTTTAAATTGTCTCGGTACCTGGTTAAAAATCTTTTCCGTACAACCCGACAGATTTTACGTCGTTTTCATTGGTCATTCGATAGTCGCGCTCGCACAGGTTCAGGCATCTCTTAATTTACTCTATTAATCTCGTTAAAAAAATCTTGATATTGACAACTTCTTTTTCCCCTCTTTTTGTTTTCATATTATTGCACCATTATTACTCTATACTCTCTGCCGTGTTCAGAGAAAATAGTAATTACTTTATTAGAAAATAGTAATTACTTTAATTTTTTGTATTAGACTATGGTCCTGCCGTTACCAGGACGCTTGGCCGCGCAATGGTTTCCTTCTACCGAACTCTCGACCGCCACGTCTTTGGGTATTTTCGGTAATCAATTGGGAATATCGTTGGGTTTTATCTTAGGACCTATAATAGTGAAAAACCACGAGAATTTGGATGACATTGGCAAAGATTTGTCACGTTTATGCTGGATTGTTGCGATTGTCGCCACGATTGCATTCGCTCTCGTACTTATATGTAAGTTTATAAACTGTTACAAAAAAGGCAAATATAATAGTTTGCCAATCATATAAATATCTATTTTCATCTACTGTGTGTGTGTTTATGTGAATTTGATGTAAAATATATTTTTCCAGCTTCTTTATAATCCTCTATGAAAAGCCAATCTTCAACTCAATAAAATAATAAAAATGAAAATTAAATTTGTATTGACATATTAATATAAAATTTATATCTTTGTTTAAAATGTGTTAATTTTGGTAAACGAGATCTGAGTGTTTCTTTTAAATGATTATTATTAGTATCCGTTAAGCTGAAGTAATTCGTCATAGGTATTAATTAAAGAAAGTATATCCTTCAATATAGCTATCAAATTTTCAACGTAGCAAAATTTTCCAATACAACTGATAATCCCCTTTAATCTCTTTATCCAGTTTATTTTTATTTATTTTAGCCAATCGCAAGAGGATGAACCGTTAATTAATTAAAGATCGCTCGCATCCCAGAAAAGATTATCGCGTTGCAATCTTCTCAATGCTTTCGCGTCAGTATTTCAGAACAAACCGAAACTGCCACCGAACGAGACGCGAGCACTGCAAAAAATGAATCAGACGAAGAAAAGAGAAGGATTCATGGCGCCGATTAAAAGACTCAGCAAAAACAAAAATTTTATCATACTCTGTAATTCGTATGGTTTGAACGTCGGCGTGCTGGATGTCGTATCTACGTTACTCAATCAAATATTCCTCGCACACTTCGAAGTAAGCCAAAAATATGAATTTCGATGTAAGCAGATCAAATATAAAAAAGAGAAGTTTGAGCAATATTTATAAATTTACATCAACAAAATTAATTATTTAATGATATTTTCATATATTTTCTACATATGTCTAAAGTCAAACACATGTATTTCAGAATGGAGAAGAAGATGCAGGCAAAATTGGCTTAATTATAACTCTGATCGGTATGGTCGGTTCTGTTAGTTTCGGTATCATCCTTGATAAGACACACAAATTCAAGTAAGAGACATTTGTCTTAAAAATTCAATTTAAATGTATTTTGTATTTATTTTAAATCACAAACTAAACACATTGACTAATAATTTATTTCCAGAGAAACTGCCGTGATTGTATATTTTCTTTCATTATGTGGTCAAATACTATTCGCAGTGTTTACTTGCGTTAGCATAAAATGGATGGTATATGTGTCGTCGGTTTTCTTAGGGTAACATATCACTTTTATTTATACATGCAATTAGAAATATAATAATTTAAAAAATGTATGTTGCGTAAAGGAAAAGATAGACAGAAGTCTATCTTTTGACAATTTAGTAAAATGTAATATTATTGCTCTTAATATTTAAATTTTTCCAATGCACATGAAACAAATTGTGTGATACAGTTGTGATACAAAGCAATTGTAGAATTTTATTATGTTTTATTTATGTCTTTTTTTCTATTATATCTTATTTAATGTAAATAATATAATTTAATATAAATAATACTTTAAACGTTATCATTTCTATTCCTTTAAAAGTTAATACCTATTATATTTTTGGTATCATTCGTTACAGATTCTTCTCGATGGGATATTTTGTGTTGGGATATGACTTGAGCATCGAATTTACGTATCCAGAACCAGAGAATTTACCTGCAGGAATTCTCAATATATTTACTGGCATTTATGGCATTATACTCATTATAATATTTGAATTGCTACTGAACGCGTACGGCGATATTCCAGTGCACATCGGTTTATGCCTGGTTTTGCTGTTCGGCTTAATCTTGACCATCATAACAAAAGATGAGCAAAGACGACAAGATGCGAGGAAAAAGGCTCAGTATGAAGGAATTGTAAGGATTGAGGAGAATGTCGACGGCATTCCAGAAACTCTCTCTCTCTAATCAATTAACTTATAATATTAAATAGTATATTAAACAAGTAATTTGATGTTACACAAATAATATCAAACTTTTCAATATCGATAAATTTTCGAACACATGTGAAAACGATGTCTCTCTTTCTCCCCCTCTCTTTCTATTATCACATAAGGTTATCATTCCAGCATTTGAAGATTGTGCGATCGCGTAATATTTCCATAATTATTATATGTCATGTATAAATCGTTCTTTTTTGTATCTTTAAAAATATTCTTAAGCTTTCCTCTCATGTTCATAGTTCTTATTCGAATGGGAAACGATGTAAATAAACCGAAGGAATAATTTTTCGTAAATACTTTTAATTTTAATACGTCACATATTTGTATAACTATGGTGGAAAACGTATATAAAAGCGTTAATGCATTTTCTCTAACGTTAATTCCCGTAAATTTGCATAAACGTTACCGCCCGATGTAAAATACGATGTAAACGCTTCTTCTTTTTGGGTAGATAAATAATTGCAAGTACCGGATTCAAACCAGCCGATGCGTACATGGATGGCCAAAGTATATCGGATTAAATCGTACATCCACGGATTCAGCGCGAGAAATTGTATGCAAGGGATAATTTTAAGGACGAGATTATATACATTACAGACGAACAGTTCCGAGCTCCCTTATAATTCTCTGAAATGCAGCATTTATTTAATCGGTTCTTCCCCAAGCGATTTTTTCCCCCAAAGCCTAAATTATTAATTATCATATTAAAAAAGTTAGTATTTTATAAGAATATTATCTACAAATAACTTTTCGAATCTTTTAATTCGCCGCGCAAAAATAGTTTGATGAGACAAGGATCGACGAGGCTACGCGGGCTATTTTTTTCACACTATCGGGAACAATTAAATATAATTCGCTGAACGTACGCGCGTGATCGCGTGTCACGTAATCACGTGTGATATCAAACTCCGTATCTCGCGTGTATCGGACTCACGCTGCGAGAGACTCGAGAAGGAAAGCAAAAATCGTAGCGTTTTTTTTCGTCGCCCCGAGCCGCTCGTCTCTTTCTCTCTCGTTTACCGAGTCGTCCATCCATCTTGGAACAGACTGGCATGCTCCCATCAACGATCGGAAAGTAGCCTGGGAAATTAAAACAACCTGCCAGCCGGTCAGCCTTGCCTCTGTTGATTTTACCGTGTCCTCCTGCGCTTCCCCGTTGCGTTCGTTACACGGAGTGTCCCGGACCTGATACGCAATTTCTCACGCAAATTCTGGGATGTATTTAAAATCGATTTCTCTCTCGTTCTCTGACGAGACGCCGCGCTGGTTGCTAGTAATTCTTGCATTATTCAACGTTAAACGACACATGACGATACAGTTCCCAATTGATGAGATGAAAATATTGTTATTTATAATCTCAAAGTTATAGCATTATGTATCATGTATAACTCTTATGTATAATTCTCGAACGTTGTGTCGTAATCATTATTTCACAATCGGAAGTTAAAAGTTGGAACGCCACAAAGAAATAAAGTGGCGAATGTACTGCCGTAGTCGCTTCGGAAAATGAATTTTATTAATCTGGGAAACTGACATCTGACGAGCCGCTTGGAGCTCGGGGTTAAAATTTAACTAATGAATAATTAATCATTACTTCATTACGAGATATGAACGAAGTCTAAATCCACTACGTTATATCTCAAAAATGCATTATTTCAATCCACGACGGTTCTTAGAAAAATTAAAAAATTTGTTTAACCGAAACGATCGTTACGATCGTCGAAATATTATATACGATATTTTAATCGAAGATCTAAATTCCCTTATTGAACTAATATCTACTTATTCTGAAGAGAAAGAACACCATGTAAAATGTATATTTAAACAACACCCACCATTAATATTCACGATAATTTATTCCGCAAATTTTACAGGAAAGAAGAAAAGAAAAGAGCTTTTTTTCTTCTTCAAGAATGTAGAGGAAGGAAAGAAATAAAAAAGTACATCCCTTCATAATAAGTACGCGGTGACTCGTCCATTATCTTGAACGGCATACTTTGTGATTCCATACTGACCAATGTCGCGAGGAAACAAACGCGTGAAAGGATCTGGGGGTGCGGCAGTGCATACAAATTTATGGGCGGGCACGCGAAGCATGAGAAAGAAAGAGAGTGAGAGCAAAAGAGAGAGAGAGAGACATCAGACGTGCAGCATCTTCGAGAGGGCATGGACCGGTTCCTGCATAACAAATGCTACAGATGGTGATCTTCCCTCAAAATCGCGCTCCGCGACCACAACTCTTGGAACGCGAGTCGGCCACGTGCGACATTGATCCGCCATTTAGAGCGGCGGCGTAATGTCGCGCGGGATCTGTCCGTCTCTGCCTATTTCGTCGTGTACTCCCTGTCGGAGAAGGCGATAAAAAATCGAGTACATGTATTTTATAACGATTTTACGAAAGCGGCAAGCAAGATCTTTTTCAATAAATACATTGTGAGAGCAAATGAGACTTCCCATACAGCACAAACATTGCAGCTATATTGCCGCAATGTTACATCGTTACGACAATGTTGCCGCAATATAACTGCAATAATCTGTGCTGTATGGGTTTTCTTTTAATGTACATGTAAGAAAATATATATATGTATCGTCGAAAGAATTATTTCTTTTTTTCACACAGCTCTAACTAATGTTTTTTGTTGATCGTTCTTCTTGCTAGGACATATCCGCGTGGATTCTACTCTTTTCACACGGTCTTCTCGTGTACGGAAGCGCAACTGCCTTTGTGGCGCGCTGTTTGACTGAGACGGTGGGTCACTTCCTTACACAAGACATCGTAAAAGAATTTAATGACATGGAATGAATCTTGAGATAAATATATAAGGAATATCTGCAGTTATCTGTATTTAAAAAGTTTTAACAGATTTTTAATTACTCGACGTTGATTGTAAAAATATTTGGATATCTGTGTTTAATTTCGATCCGACGTATACACGTGACATATACACGTGACTTATTCTGATTGTGACAGATCCCGGTCGCGAGGTAGCCATTTTTGCGACGCGGGGAATGCGCGTCTTCATGCATCGTTACGCGCCGTGCCGGGTTGCGTTGCACACGAGTACAGTGATTTATGACCGCCGCGGTGGCTCCAATAAAGCATCGGACTACTTATGAATCAGCTGTTATTCTCATTGCAACCTTGTGACACTTGGCCGAATCTAAGAAAACTCATATAGATATTTTTTCTTCTTACTTACAATCCGCGAGCATTAATTAAAATTTAAAAGCACAGATTGTGAAGAAGAGCTGCCTCAAAATAAAAGCGTAAGATGAATTATAAAGTAATGATAATAATTATATCTGGAAAAACACGTATTGCCTGCAAGCAGATTTATCTCATGGATTTTTATTTATTATACGTGAAAATAAATTTCTGTTTAGCTAAGAAGTAAATATAAAAATATCATAAATCGATTTTATACCTGATTAATCGCCCTGGCCGCATTACTCAGGTCCCTCTGCAAGGAAGGCAGGGTGTGCTTTAGGTACGGCAAGACGAAGCTCCTGAGTGGGAAGTTGGTCGCTTCCTGTAACGCCGAGTGAAACTCCTCCGCGGTCATGCTGCCGCTCTGCAATTAACGACACGGCGCCGCATGTAATTCAATCCTCGACAAAAAGATCGGATCCCGAAGCGAAACGCGTTTCCGGAACGAGTTGCGCGCGCGGCTTTGGTTGGATTTGGTTTTGCGTTTGTCACGTGCCGCGATCGTTTTACAGTTAAGCACGGTCACCAGATGTCACGTTTCCGGGACGTATGCACGCTCGGTACACACGACGACATTATGCATTATGTACGTACTTTGAATATTTACGAGCTGTTTAACGACACGGTACGGCCGGCATCGATTAACTATGCTTTTTTTCATCCCGTGCACATTGCACGCATCGTTATCTGACGCTTGTTAGCTGCAATCGGACCACAAATTTTCATGACGTTATCATTGCCAAAATGTAACCGATGTGTCGCTAAAAAGTTTATTGTTACATATCTCACAACGATTATTATTTTACCAAGCTTCGAGTTTACTACGATGAAATTTTCATCGATGTCAAATAAATGATTGTATGATGTTTGTCTTGGATTAAAAAGGACCTACTTTGATCGACAATATTTTAATAATGCAAAGCAATGTCCGCCACGGCGAGAGATATTTGTACCTGACTATACGGATGCATCTAGCGCAAAAATACGCTGATGCATACTGCAAATGTGATTTCAGCACGACAGAAAACTCCGTCAGCTGGTACGCGTATATTACTTATTGTTAGTACTGAAAGAATTCGTAGATCCAGAAAGGTCTTGCATACGCGCGTAAAAAGATACTTAAAGACACCAACTACACGATGTGCAACGTAAGCTAACAGAGGTTGCTTTATGAATTAACGGTTCATGTCGTGTAAATCATAACGAGTGACGATAAAATTTATTAAAATATTATATCAATGGAAAATTAAATTTAAAAAAAATTAACATCAATCTCGATTACGTGCACGTATTACACATTGTTGACTGAAAAATTTCTGCGTTCAAAGAAGTATTAGATTGAAAAATTAATTTAATTTAATGTAATTAAAATTTAAAACCGTTGTAAGTGAAGATAACGTTTACCTACCAGAAGCGCGAGTACCAGCGTGCGCACCGTGTCACCCGTGTCCGCCGAGATATCGGTGGCGAATTGCACCAGAGTTCCCAGCAATCTCTTGAGCTTGCCATGTCCCGCGAAAATACCGCTGACACATCTGGATGCACTGGCAGTGCCGTTCGCCAACGCGGCGCCATCGCCCTGCTCGTCCGTGGTCCTGGGCCCAGCATTTACAGCACCAGGAGCACTCTCCTCGAGTTCGGGTTTGAGCGACTGCGAAGGCAAAGGGCTGTCGTTGTCAGAAGACCTGGAGCAACCAGACGCGCCTTTGTACTCCGATCGAGGACCGTTCGTTTGCTTCTGCTGACCGATCCTTTGATGCTGCTGAGAAGAGGGCGAATGCGCCTCGGGCTGAACCACTTCCTCTCGTGAAGACTTCTCTCGTGTTGCAGAGGATGCTGCAATGAAAATGCGATGTTGACCTTTAAGGAGCTTGTCTTTTAAGAATATTTGCAATAACACTCAAAATGTAATTAATTCGCAGTTCAGAGGTAAATTTTATATATTATTTTGCGGAAATCGATTTAGAAAATCTAATTTTTTATATTTATTCATCTGTAAAATCGCTTAATTAGCTATGTAAAATATTTATTCATTAATTTATTATGATTATAAATGCACTAAAAGATACACACACATGTATAAATGTATACGCGTGTATACCAAACAATCATAAACTTTTAATAAACAAGAAAATATCGTTTGAATAAGGAAGATACAAACACAAGCAAAACAAAATGTTATAAAAAAGTTAATAATTTATTATTCAGTCGACAAAACAATTACGAACGTTTCGACTTTACTCACTGTAGTCGACATTACTCAATTTTCAGCACAATAATTAAATAAGAGAAAAAAGAACTGAAAAACCTTGCTACATATATTATAATACAAAAAGAATCAAATTGGCGTTAAACATTAAAATAATAATCACTAACTAATAGCATAAATTAATGACGATTCTTATGAGAAAGCTATTTCTTAACATAAAATGGTTCCACATAGATTTCCATGCGAAGTGAGATCCACCCTACACTCTCTTCTGCTCTCGAGAAAAAACTACTTGCATACGGTTCCATGGGTTTTCGATTCTTCACGCAAAGCCCACTCCCCTTCATTCTCCTTTGTTTTTGGAAATTACTTCCATCGTTGTACGATATCACATAAATTTGCAGCAGCATCACGGTCTACTCTCCACTACCTTCCTCTCCTTTCGGGACAAAACTACTTTCATCATCATACGGTATCACGAATTTTCAACTTTTCACTTTCTTTTAAATATTACCCTTTTGACGGATATTTAATCCCTTTAAGGATATTTATTTTGGAATCATTCAAAAACATTTTTACCAAAAAATAACATAAATAAAGCGAAAATAATTTTCGAAAGTTTATATAAGTTAACTTTTACCCAATAAGTTATTAACTTTTTCTATGATAACACATCCTGTTTTAGATCTTTTATTTCTACACGTTATATTATCGTTTGAATTTTTAATCGAAACGTTTCTAAAGTTTATTTGAGATCATCATCATCATCATCAGCCAGCCTGGTTTTTGTCCATTGCTGGACGTAGATCTCTCTTAAACAAGAGGAAATTAGCCATGCTGGCTAGTGCAGATTGATAGAGAGGATAGGTTGTGAAAGGAGTAAGTTTTTGGACATGATTTCCCCAGGATATGAGGAGAAGGGGGGAGAATCAAGGCTCGCGTGGACAGGGTCGCTTCTCTGAGATAATTATCCCCACCGGATTCGTGGAGGAGTACCTACCCGCTACCCTTCTGCGGTTACAGATCGTCAATTTGACAAACCGTTTTTTAGCAAGATACTCTCGATGGTTTGCCTTCTGAGTGGCGATCGAATAAAAACTACTTTTGCTCGGATCTTCGGCTCATTAAGACAACGCACATTTCTCTGCGCCATGATCGCCACTTATCTGAGATATTAGCAGATAAAAAGAAGTTACAGTGTTCCCATCAATACAAAAATTGTCATTCGATAATGTTTCGCCTGATAGAACGAATGAAGGATATTTCATCGCAACTTGATCCACGCAATTTCAACGACGGGTCATCCGATAACGCTTGCGGACGAGCGTTTCGGAGCGCAGGCATTATTTACATTTGAAACATCGAAAAAGAGCGTTCAAGCTCGGAAAAGCACGGCTCCGCCACAAACGTCCTTTGTGTCGCGTATCCGTGGGACGTCAAGCACGGGAGTACGTGGAACGGGCAGCCGGATCCGGTAGCAAACACTCTTCCGTACAAACGCACACGTACATACTTGCGTGCATACTTGCGCGCATACACCGCCGTCGTTGTGCACATACACGCGTGAATGCAACGGATAACATGCAATTACGGACCGTGTCATCTACCTTGTCTTGTCCCCGTTCTATGCGCGCGCGACGCGTTATCTCTCGTGGAACGCTTGCGGCATGCGTTGCGAAAACGACGAGAGCATACCGATAACGAAACGTTACAGGCGCTACTTCCCGTGACGCAGCTCGATTGACGGTGACAGGAAATCCTGCGAGGGTGGTCCTTCGCCGGCGAGTTACTTCGCGATTGACCGACTGTCGACCGACCGTCGTAGAATCTTAGGCAATCGTGAAGAAAGATTATTTATGCTCAGGTTTCGCTTGCGTTAAAAAGATGGAACTCTAAATCCTAATTTAAACGAGATTTTTATTTCATTGACTACGCACGTTTAACACGTATAGAAATAGATAAGAAGAAAAAAATTTTAATATAATTTGGGCGACGTAAATTTTATGAAAATATTTTAAGAAATGTAATATTAAAAAGAGTTAGAAAAATTAACTGTTAGTTAATTAATAAAACATTGCAAAAGGAACAATGTCGGAGGCCGTAAAGTTATTTAAAAAATAGAAAAATGGTTTGAAGTATAATTTGCAAGTTCTTCAAGAAATCATTCATATTTCCTTGTTTCCTAGTATGCCAATGATATGATGGCATTATCGAAATGTGAGACAGTTATATCTATAAGTAAATCAATAATAAAACGTATAAATTTATAATAAATTCGCACATTAAAGAACTTTTTTACTAACCACAATATTTATACGAGGGCGCATGACTTGCTTATTTTAGAGCCGCAAGTATCCCGTAAAGTGTAAAGCTATGAGCTAACACGACAACACACATGTTTACGAGTCGATAATAATTAATCTAACACAAACTATCGAATTTATAGATTATAAATGGCTTTTTGCAGCTAATTATTGGCTTACCTGAAAACTCGCGCGCAACTACCGTTGAAATAATTAACCCTCAGATTTTAAGTAATATCGGACAAAGCACTGAATAATTAATGCGAAACCCAAACTTTGCGCTTGTAACGCACGTGAAGGGCTTTCACGTAAGATGGTCAATCTATCGACGGGAGGTCCCATTAAAGTAATGGAACTGATTGTCATCGTATTTTTGCGCGGGCATGTGCAAATACATGATCGAGGTTTGTCAAAGAAAGAGCGCGCAAGAAAGATAGCGAGACAGGAGGAATATGAGAGAGGAAGAGAGAAGAGATGGTGCGCAGGAGTATAAGAAGGAGGAGGATGAGGAGGAGGTCGACGCTACCGTGTCACTACCACCTGACGCCGGTAGCCAGTAGGTAATTACCTGTACCTGAACTCTCGACAAACTAAACTACCTCCACGGCGCTTATGCGATATGACGGGAAGCCTGAGTACACACAAGCGCCTTCCGCCGCTTGCGTAAAAGCGAGATAGTTAGGAGGGTGGGATAGTTACCGCCGTGATATCCTACGGAAAAATCCTCTCGATGGCCTCGGTAACTGCCGCCGCGGGCTGCTCGGCAGAAAGATCGCGAGTAACGATTGCAAAAATGGTGTTTGCATACTTGCGCGATGCGCCGAAATCAACCGAGAAAAATAAATGAGAAACGATTTTCGCGAAAAGTATAATCGTCATTTCGATACGAATCGCAATCACGCGGCCAAGAACCTCGTAGCCTTTCGAGCCATAGGATTCTTTCGCGATAAATCGCCGTTCTTCTCGTTGCCGGTTTGTTAATGATTTGATCACGCAATTCTTTTTGTTATCTGTCGGCGAATTAATTTACCAGTTGATAGGCGAACGAGTAGCATTGTTTAATTGCGGTCTGCAAATTCAGACGTAGCATTTGTAATAATTACTCGATTGTAATACGTCCGTAAATATGTGATAAATGTTGCCCGCGCTCGCTGCTGATGTTTATTCGCTTACGATTTATTAACGTTGATGTCGTTTTACGCGTGACAGTCGTGCAAGTCAAAGTAAAACACCAGACACAGATTTAATTAATTACGCTGCGAGCGTTTTCTTTACACACGCCCGAAACAAGTTTCACCGAATTTGTCGAATCGGGACAATTTTCATCCGTTTCCATCCCGAGCGATTAAATACGGCCGAGTGAGCTGATAGGACGGTTGCCTCACTAATTGCTAATGACGATGACTTTACGATACGAAATCGTGGCGATGCATCTCCGCGGTACAACGATGACATCTATGCGGGTGCAAGCATCCAGAATCCATCCATTTTCGAATCATGATGTCTCAATGCGCCGGCGATTAAGTGGGTAACGCGATAAAACAAAGATTAATCGTCCCCAGGATGAATTCAGCTCGTGGACACATCTCGCTTCTTCCAGCCCGAAAAATTTGGAACTCGAGCGCGCCGCGTGTCCCCAAATAAAATTATAAATACAATTATGCACACGGTATAATAATATTCAAATAACACATGAGCGATATAATTATGTAAATAGATTGTAATGAAGTAATTAACAAACATGATTATTGTGTCGTATGATGTTCCGCTATTATTATTCTGTTATTGCGAATGGGTAAATAATTGTAATATCAGTTGTCATATATATCTGATACATTGCCATTTAACGTTTATCATAACGGTCGACGAAATTCGTAGTAATCGTTAAAAATCAACTTCGGGGAAGCATGGAAAATAGGGGAACTGGATATGTCGGATATATTGGAGAAAGGACGCGTAGATCTTATTGGGTACGCAGATGCAGGCATACATGTGCGTTTGTCAAAGTTCTCTCTCTGTGCATGTAACCAAGGTTAAAGACCGTCGGCGTGCGAGAGCATGTGCGCGACACGCGAATGTTTAATCAGCGTCGCGTTGTGATTGCACACGACTGTCACTCAACTCTCTTGTGACGAGTGCAATCTTCCCGGTTGCGCCGATGCAGCCGCGCGTCTTTCGTTCGTAACGCGCACGTGTGTGCATGTCTATGTGCTCGTATGTACAAGAAACCTGGGGAGAAGGTATCTAGCTGGGTGATGGTGATGGTACTGCCGCTGCTACCACCGCCGCCTCCGCCACCACTGCCACACCACCACCACCACCACCGCCGCCACCGCCGCCGCCGCTGCTGCTGCTGTTGCTGATGTTGCTATCCCTTCGGCCAGCTGTTACTTCCTGCAGCGGTTCTCCGTCCTTGTCTCACGTCCGTCGCTTCGCTACGCTCCGTCCTCGGGAGCTTATCAAGAGGAACGTTCTCCTTTGCTCAATTTCCTTTGATCGTGACGAGCATCCGCGGCCGCTTTTGACATCCCCGAGCAAAACGCATGTTGATTGTCATTTTTTGTACGTAATAATAGCGACTAAATTGAGATTGAAGTTGAGAACTTTGGCGATCCGCGGGAAGTACAGCGATTAACCGCAGCCACTTAAAAAATATCAATAGCCAATCGTTTCTTCACATTTTGTCGATTTCGTGAGGCTTCTAATGACAAATTTATTTTATTAATTCCTCAAGTAAACGCGGTGTAAAAATATATCATTGATTATTTACAGCATCTTCGCAAAGCAGCACATTGCAAAACTTTTTACAATAGAATTTAGGTACGTATGCCAAAGAAACTGTATAGAAAATTTCGAGTAACCGCGAGTCATTTTTCTGCGAAGCCCCGTTTTTCTTCGTCGGCAGTAGAAAATCAAAGTTTACCCATGTGGGCTGGCCTTGCGGACCACATGTGCGCGCACACAAGTGCGGAACTCGAAGTAGCGTCGCATCTGAAGCATCACGGCCGTCCGATGCTGCGGGCAAACTTTTCTTTGAGTTCTATTCGAAGATATCCGTTATCCGTGATAATATCTGCATATTCAAATGATGCACAATTTCGTCCGTAAATCTCCGTCGCACGAATCTTTATACTTTAACTCACATTCATGCGGAATCTCTAGTGCTAAATCGCGTGTCCCAGTTATACAATCAGCATTGAAATCGCATTAAATATTGTGCAATAACGTACTGAAAAGATATAAGCGTCTTTATAACGCTAAATACGAGTTATGAAAACGGATTTCTGTGTTCGCCTGTAACATACGGATGTATCTCTCGTGCTTTACCGAGACTCTTCATTTCTTCGCGGCACGCATCACGGCCAGACATTCCACAACGATGAAGAAGTTTGCCACAAACTATTACGTCAATCAACCGTTCCTTCCCCGAGTTACTTTCGCCTCACTGTTACTGACGTAAGCCATTCGTGCAATTAGCAACGCTTACAGCGATCCTTATTCCTGTTTTCGCAGTTACATATAACTTCATATGACTTTACAGAACCGTAAGATTGTTACGCAAGCTCATGCTGCAATTATATTTTATAAAACTTGTTACTAGACTTACTTTTGCAATTTTCTCTATCTCTAAACTCACAACAACCAATTAATCCACTTGCAGAATAATATAATATAGTGAATAAAGTATTAATTCATTCTTGAAAAAAAAAGAGATTAAAAATTCTTGATATAATTTAATTTTTAAAAAGATATAAAAGTTTCGATTCTAAGAATCTAAACATTTAAAAAACGGGCTGTTGATTTCGTAGCGATAGTTTTTAGAATGACGTATCAGAATTTCAAAATCAAATTTAATTTCTCTATTTAAGTTTTTCCACGAAGAATGCTGATGCTATCAACAAGTATCGCTAATGTTGAAATTGCCCCGAAAATGTTGTAATTCGAAAATTATTTTATTTGCTACATACGACGTATTTGCTACAGAAGAATACACGCGTCTACTAATCGCAGCTGCGTTGACTGCAACTGCGCTCGGATTAGCATCCGGATTTACGCACCCGAGCCATACGCAAAGGTTCCGCATGGGGCAAGGTGGTCTTCGTGGGCGACGTTCGACGGGGTACGAAGAGAGCGAGATCGATAAAGCGCACGTGCTCCACGCGGCTGAGAGTCCCTGGCTGGAAGTAAGTACGGTGGGACTCAGCTGTCGCCTCCTAATTGCCGGGACAATGCAACAGATGGCTTTGATCGCAATCCCTACCCTACGATCTTCCCGCTCTCGAATTCTCCTTCGTGCTCTCTCTCTTTCTCTCTCATTCTGAACAGTGCTCCCTTTTCTTCGACCGCCGCCGCCGTTTTTCTCGCATTCTTCTTCGCGGACCTCCACCCCGCCGATTCGATCCCGACATCTCGCGACTCCATGTGTTCGATTTCATCTCGCAGACAAGCGTACCATTTAAGGACCGAGAATGTCATCCTCGGATTTCATCCTGGTCACTGTTCCCATCTGATCGGTTGCACACTCGAAAGTTAACGCGTCACGATGCCTAATGTCTTTTTTCTGACGTGGATAAACGCAGAGAAGATGTATATGGGCCGTTCTCGTAAACTTTAATTGAAAATAACTAGAATTCTACTGATGAAAATCTTTTTCTGATCTCTTGTTACTTCCCCTAGATATCGAAAAACGCTAACTGTGGTTTAATTTCACTTCCTGTCTCTTTCCGCAGAAAACAATTATATAAAGACAAAGGATTTCAGCCGCGATTAATTTCAACTGTTATGGAAACTATTAAAAAATCCATTAAATGACCTAGTTAACATTTATGAAAAAAAAATGGAGCTGCCTCGGAATAATTTTATTACCCTAAAAGACATCAAGTATGATGGATTAAATGTCGTCTTCAAAAGAGCTTGGTATCAACTCTCGCTGGTACATTTACAAACTGACTGACATCATGAGATTTCAAAACGATCAGAAACTTATTTCCCTATCAGCGTCTGATATCGTAAACCCTTCAGTTTTATGAAGATCCTCGATCGCGAGAGGGAAGACGGACATCCGCCGGGGACGAGCTCCAGGTCGTAAGCCGCACCCTGTAAGCACACGCGGTGTGCGGGTGACTATCGCGAAATACACCTCGAACGGCGTAGCGTCGGGGATGCCCCGGCAACGCGAGCGGATATGATATCAGCCCCGAGCAGAATCCCAGTGGAAGTGTCGGACGTGCCTTATCGCGTCTGGACCAGGCAGTCAGGCGGCGCACGAACCTAACCGACACACACCGGGCCAGCCAACCAAGTTGACTGACTGCTCGCAGGAATTTCGCCATCATCCCCCACGGAGCATACTCTATCTCTCTCTTCCTTTTCCTCCCTCCCTCTCTCTTCCTCTCTCATACTTGCAATCTCTCTTGCATTACACCTCACACATGTATATCCATGCGTGCATATATATACTTCTATGCACCTAAATACGTATTAAAGACCGCGATAGACGTGTAAGGGACTGTCAAGCCTAGTAACTATCAAAGTATATCATGACTAATATGAAATAGAATTTTCCTCCTAATTAGGAAATTATTGTACTTTTATATGATTTTGTATATCGGGAGCCTCTATATTTTTTAATCGACGGTAAATGGTATACGCCAACACTTTTGTAGCGATTTTATGTTAACGTTGCGTCAATAAAAACGACTCTGAGACGAGCAAAGAGGGAAAGAGAGAGAACCGACGGTCGGACGCGATGACGGGCTTTGATGTGCCAGAAGGGGCTTTTTTCCTGAGCCCCGGTTTCCAAGTTAGCTGCGGGCTCGCCGCTCGTCTAGATAACCGGCTCGGGCTGAATGTACGATTCGAGCGAGAGCGCGTGGACTGGATATACGGGTACCGCCATGCAATATTCCGAACTAATGTACGGCGCGCCCACAGCGTGGGCTCTCGCGCGGACATCGGCGAGGTCGTTCCTTTTAATTTTCAGTTTCGAGGATCGGGGTCAACTTCCGGGGACGCTCGTTGGAAAAGAGCGTCACACGATCTACCGGGTTTACGCGGACCAAGATCGGATGTTTGAAGTACTTTTGGAAGGATTAAATTAGAGCTGGTCCCTTACCTTTTAAAACTGTGACGAGTGACGAAAAAGAAATAATATATTTTAAAGTTGATCTATTTTGTTCACATTGAGCTTATAGACTTTAGCATCGGCCGTGCGTTTACACAAGTAATTTCGTTCGCTTCAATTAAATTTTTCTGCTGTTTCAATTAAAAAAACTTAATAATTTTGTCAGCACTTAAAAATTGGCTGTCACATAGCACGATCTTGGCAAGTGACAGATTGTAAACGACAGTGTGACAGCTGCGCTAAACACTGAAATCCGCGTTAAAGACAGAAGGAAAAAAGTAATATACCGCGATGCGAATTTGAAATTAGATAAACTGCACTTATCGTACCTGTACCGTCTATATACCATCGGCATGCTCTCGAACGAGGAACGATATCTCGAATTAATAGAATAGCGAACGTGTCCATGTGATTCAGCTGGGGTATTTCGAGCGGTTTGTTTTTTACGGTCATGCGATAGATCAAATGGACTAGAGTGGCGTGACCACGTTGTTAATTTTTAAACGACACGTGTCACTCCGCCGACACGTTATTACAATATATTGCCGACTGTGATGGAAGTAAAGGGGATATTAACAACTCTGAACGTCGCATATACTACGCAACGAGATACACTGCATCATAATTAAACATGAAGTAATAATGATACGTAATCGTTCGCGTTAATAGGATCAAAGTTTCATGCACTTCAATTTCAATTCCTATTTGTGCGCTTTTTAATGTGAAAGAATTTTTTGCAATAACCGCGTATCGCGAAACAACAGTCTACTTAATTCCGTTATGTCATGTCAAGAATCTGTCAATATGTCAAGTTACATTTTGTAAAGCATGACATTTACGCGAAACTGGACGGCAAGGAATCGATAGATCAATACAAATTGATATTTACACACTGACAAATAGGTTGACCTGACCGGTCGATCGTCTTCCAAGAAAGCAGACATAGATACTTGATTAAAAACTTGTAAAAAAAAAACAGACTATTCTACAGAACGAAACTGACATTAATAAATTTTAAAAAGATGAGATATCTTTTCACAAGATAATCGATTTTCTCATATCGCATATGAGGGAACGATGATATCTCTTCAAGGATGCGTAGGAAGCATCTGTATAGGTCGAGTCACTGTTGTGCTTTCTGTTAACGCAATCGATATTTTTACACGCCATGCGTGTAAAAGATACTCACCTTTATTCTTGGCCTTGAGGTCGAGGTCGACCGGAAAGGAATCTACGGTGTTGGAGATGGTCGTCGACGGGTGGCAGATAATACTGGAGGACTGCAGAGCGGGGGTGGTAGCGGCGGCGACGACGACCGTGGTGGTTGTGGAAGGATTCGCATTCACGGTAGAAACACCGTTGCTGTTGGTGACGGTCGTGGTGATCGCCGTCGCGGTCGAGACGGTGAGCGTCGCGACGGTAGCGGTGGTGGCTGCCGACGTGGACGACGACGAGGCCTGCTGGTAGCCGCAACATTCCTTCGTCTCTTCCTTGACCTTGACCTTGTGGAGGACCGTCGTCGTTGCCACTCCGCCCTCCACTTTCATGCTCGCGAGCCGCTTTCTCACCTGCGGGCGGCGACATAAATTAAATGTAAATTGCTCCCTCATGTTGGACCTGGGACAGTTAACCGGGACTAATAATTAAGAGCGATGACATAATTAGAAACGTCCCAGTCCGAGAAATTTAGAAATTTTTAGAATTTGAAGGAAAAAGGAAACAAAAAGAAATATAGGAGAGACAGGGAAAGGGATAGAGAAGAGCGTTATCCTATGATGCATTCTTTACTTTCCCTTCTTCCCCTTTCGTTTTCTGTAAGAAAGATGCGCACACAAGGATTATCAAAATATTGTAATCGGAAATTAATGACTTCTTTAATTCGCGACTTCCGCGAAAACGTGCCACCTGCTTTCGAAGAGGTTTGGAAAACGAATCGAGTCGCGGTCACGACGACGTGCGGAAAAACGAGCAAGGAGAGATCAGGACACCTATATGCACGTCATCGCGCGTACACACGATTCATATTTGATTGATTCCATTTCATGAGAGCGTCGCGCCGGCCGCATGTTTCGTCTACGTGCTCGGCGATACAGGATCGTTGCCGCGCATACCGATGGCCGTTTTAATGGAATGTACGGACGTTAGTTTTACAAACCAACAAAGATCCGTCACGGCGTGGGAGCACGAAATTATTGGGGATCCGTTGCCATCCATAACTAACATCGCACTCCCGTCATTTTTGGCTGCACTCCTACAAATGGACCATCACGAAAAGCCTCCGCAAATGTTCGCCGGATTGGAACGAATGCATATTGCAAATAATTTCTCACCTACGTACGTGCTCTTTGCTGTGGAGTAGAATTTGAAAACTCGATTTTATCTACTTGATTTTATCTGGCCGAAGACCTAAGGATTAAAATCTTGACGCAACCTTCTCTTTATTAAATAAGAAAATTAAAAAAATTTGAAATTGGACTTCAAATCTCTTAAACCCGTATTGAAATAAATCTTAGTAAATTGGAACGTCGTCTACTGCGGGCTTGTATAAGTTATTGGAAAACACTTTTGAAATACTTTCATCACAAAGTGTATGTCTCTCGATACGTCTGTAATAAGTTATTGAAAAATCCGCAATTCCTATAAACTAATTTCGCGTGAACATTACAAATGAATGTTTTAAGCACTTTATATTAAGATTTTCATAGCACGCAAGTTCCATTAAATCACAGACAAATTAAGAATTAGAGAGAATAAGATCTTCTTATTGAATTTTCGAACGACTGGAAATAAGAGCTTTCCAAATACAGTTGCTTTTAATTCCTTACAGTGCAATTTTTCTTATTGCTTGTATCGATATGGTATTTGCCGGTTGCGAATACGCACATTAAGTATAAAAATTTACATCGGTTTGACAGGTGGTACCGTCGAGCAATACCGCGCCGCGTACTTGCTCGATTCTGTACATGCCACGCACTTAGCTTCTTTTCTCCGCTTATGTTCGCGCTTGCGACTCCTGTTCTTTACCTTGCAGCTTACGCTGCAAGCTCTCGTTTCATATTTATTACGGTAATCGTGTTGCTGGGACTTTTACGAGCGTGCTGCTCCGCGCCGACAGCTACGTCCGGCATTAAAAGTAGTTGAACCTTCGATTCCTTTTTTCATGATTTCGCAAGAATTGCATACGAATAAATTTTGCCATGAATTACCGTCACAATTTTAGATCGTTAATTGTACTTATATTACTTGCATATGCAACGAATTTTCCATTAAGAGAGAGAATAAACAAATTTAATATTTTTATTTTTAAATAAACATACATATCAGAGGTATTATTATTTCAGACTAAAGGCCATTATATTACTGTATATTGAGTTTTTTAGTTTGTCTAGTTGTATGTGAAGGAATCCAGTTCTATGTGTGTCATATGTGATGAAAAAATAAATAGAATTAATACACTTGTTCGCATGAAACGTTACACCAGATGCAAGAGCGATTATCTCAAACAAAATCACGTGCATCGATACTGCATGTTGTGCATGTGTCATTCGGTGCCCGAAGACAAAACCGTGTCACCGGAAACAACATGGCTGTAAGGAAATTGAATGGCATTCGTTGAACAAAGTAATCATAACGAACAATCCGACAGCTGCGCCATTTTTACTGACTATACATTGGATTATAGTAATCAACCTCTCTCTTTGCATGGCACGTTCTGTGTGCACAAAAATCGATTTACTCTTTCTAGAGAAGAAAAATTAATAACTTCTCAGTTTGATCAATTAAATAAAGTTTAACCAATGTGATCTCAAATTAATAAAAAATTACAAAAATATGTTTTAATCATATATAACAAATATTACATCATTACTAAATATTAAATATTGCATATATTATTAAAGTATGCAAATATTACATTAAATGAATGCAAACCAATGTTTAATCGATGACATTAGAATGGTAACAGTAGATATTCGCGCGATCGTATCTCTGATTTATGAAAAAAGTTAGGCGTTCCGCGATTTATAACGTCGCGTATGTATAAATCGATTTAGGACCGAGCGATTTGCATGAGCTCTGTAATATTTTCGGTTCGACGCGAGCAAAATTACACAGGAAGGGAAATTAAATGGCACGAATGCGGAAACGGGGAGTAATCTTTAAGATCCACGTGGCGCACCGCCGCCGTTCCTACCGGATGGAATTTTATTTTATTGACGCGCACAGCTCTGGCAGCAGGCTGCCTTCGGTGCCACATGGTCCCGTTATTAACGTGAAATGCAAACGAGCCCTTCGTTGCGTCCAAGAAACGGCCGCACGGATGACTCGCTATAATTTTTCGCGCGAAACTGCATCGCCAAATGCCGTCGAGTTTTAACGTGCACGTAATTGCGCCGGGAAATTTGGCGCGAGCCATCGTTCGATTTTCCGACAATCGATGCATTTTGTTGCAATAATAAAAAGTGTGCCCTAATAACAAATTCGCAACTGTCGTATCCAATTTAATTCTAACATAAATCTGTTCGTAAATTTTACGAACTGAATGTTAAATTCGCAAAGTATTCGACAAAGTATGGAACATAAAGAGACGCAAGTTTGACATAATAAGAGGTTCGTACAATAACAAAGTGAATTTTACAAGGAAAAAAGATATAATTAATATAACTTATAATTTCTCACTTTTACTTAATGATTGATTTTGATTCTGAGAATTTCAGATTATGTTGTATTAACACGATTGGAAACGATCAATTTCGATTTAATCTGATTAAACAATAATCTAATTATCTACTTACAGAAAAACAATAAAAAATGCTGTTGTGACCCATGATTACTATTGAGCAATAAAAACGTCAACAGCCCATATTCTGGTCACGTAACAACGCTCTCTGATTCTTCTACAGTCGTTCATCAATCAATCCACCCCCTGTGTTTCGCGCGGACGACGGAAAAAAGATTGTGCTACGCAGTTTTGGCGGATTTACGCACGGAACAATTCGCGGTCGCGACGTGTCGGTCTTTATTGTGACAGATGGTCACTATAATTTTAATTGACGCCTTCTTCTGTTGTTACAGTTGTCCGTGAATCGCTCGCTGCATATACACAAGTGTTATTTGCGACTTTGTCATACCCCAGGACACATATCGTCATGATAGAAGCGAATAGAATCCGTCCGTTGATTGACGAAGTAGGAATATTACCTCTGAAAGAGTGAATACTCCAATGTAATATAATATGTTATGTTACGATTTTTTAATTTACATTGTCACAAAAAATAACGTAACTTAAAAAATAGCTTTACGTACAGCTATAATGGTAGAAAAAACAGAATTTTTGTTTGTAAACTGCCTGTTTGAACAAAATTAAAAGTGTCGTTTTTAATTATTAGTAGATGAAGCTATCGATTGATCAAAAAGAAAAACATCACAAAACATGTTTACCAAAAACATATTTTTTACGCAAATATTAATCTCGCAGCAACGACAGACACACATTTCTCGTAGCAATTAATTGAAGTTACAATTACAAAGATACAAACAAAGACGAGACAGTACAAAACAACGTTTTGTATTCGATTTTGCGTTATTCGCGAAAAACAAATTAATGTGGTATCTTAAAGGATCGCGTGAGTAATTCGGTTGCGGAATCCATTCAAAGCCGTGCTTTAAAACGTGAAACGTTCCTCTAACAGCAGCATCTCGCTTAATTGCCTGGCTTAACGCTTGAAATAATTTTATTTTCGCCATTTGTTTGTGTAAAAGGATATTTATTTTTCCTTTGTTTATAATTGTCATGCAGCTGTCTGTTACACAAGACTCCGGTTAAATGCAAATTGTAATTAAAAGTCAGTTATTGTGAGATAACATTGCAATATAATGTTGATACGCGCATGCAATCGATTATATTCATGAAATAACATAGTCAAATTAAGTTTGTAAAGAAACGGCTGGACCTTCCGATGCTTTCTGATTTCGTAACGTGAAAATCGACCGGACAGGACGGCAGGATCAATTGTCGTGCGTCCGCACGATCAGTATCGCGACCGTTTTCGTAGGTATAGTAGGTATACTAGTTATACCTGTGACATTTTGCGCAAGACACGCAATGTCGAGAACGCAATTAACTCGCGGATGTCACTCGCGATCGATCGTCAGCGAAAGGTGCTCCTTTCCCCGACCTCCTCCCCCTCGTGTGTCGTTAAGGTGAGCTTTGATGCCCTCCCCCGACTTGCCGGAGACGTGCGTCTCCGGCAATTCGTTAAGACGCTTAGTTAAGCAAACAAGAGCGGTGCCGCTGCGAAGTGATATACGTGCCGCGGCAGAAAATCCGCGGCTCTGCCGCCCCGTAATTGCGCGCAGCTGTGGTTACGCGCGCGCGGATGTAAAAGCTTCGCGTTGTGCTCGCGAATTGCATTACCACGCGAACGCGGGGTCGCCGGATCTCGCCTGGACATTAGAGAAGGCGCGAGGCACCTCCGACTTTTTTTCCACTCTTTATTCCCTGCAACCGAGAGAGACGCCGACGATCAATTTCGATCTTCTTTAAAAGAATCAAGGGGAGGACATCGCGGTGGACTGTTAATAACGGGGGTATTGAATTAATTTTATTAATTATACTTGCAATCAATGTAATTATAAATGGCATTTATTGTCGCGAATAATATTACAATGACTGTGGGCAGTATTTAATTAATCGTTATATTATTATAATTGCAACGACTGCTCATAATAAGCAAGAACATACAGTGATATTTCCCTCTGTTCCCCAGCCGTGTCGTTTGCGAATTTCGAAATAAAGCGAAAGACCCATCGGGGATGACGACGACTCTATCAAACGTTTCGCTAAATTCGTTCTACTTTCAACAGCAGCGCAAGAAAGGAGAAAAAAGTGCCGGACAAGCCAGCGCAGTCGGTGGGAAAAAGCGGCGTGGATGAAAGAGGACAGCAGAAAGATAAATAGATAGATAGATAAACAGATAGATTTATATTCTATTCTGACCAAGAAAAAGAATTGCAAAGAAGGGAAATTATTTATGAAGGTAATTTACTGTTCATTCTATTCTTCTCTTAAAAACTTACGTTATTATTTTTAATCATATCCACATCGCGTATCGTACTGAATTCTTTAATTTTCTCTCTTTTTTTTAAATATAAGAACTGTATTCGACACACAGCTTTTTAAATGCTGTTTAAAAATATATTGTTACGCTTGAAAAGGATCAGAACCAATGGTCGAAACGTTGTGGATATAAATAGAAAAATTATATAGCCAGTTTGCTGTCAAAAATTATCCTTCTTTTTGGATCTTTAATTTTACTTCAACATGAGAACTCTCCGCGTCGCGTGTACGAACAAAATCCACGAATTAATGTAAATAAAAAATATAATGTAAAACAAAAAATTTTTTTAACAAAGCACTCCTAACGCGAACCAGGACCATTCTACGTAACATGATGTAGTGGACATCTTCCTCGTCGAGAATCCGCGTGGGAGAAAGGGGTAGGGACGAAACAAACGAGGACGGAAATCTGGAGGCAAACGAGTAATCGTGGATCGATCGCGGCCACATTTCGGCGGAGATGGCTTCGGCGTCTCGCGGACTTATGTTTATACATATGTCCCGCACATGGTACGGTGCCCCCGAAGAGGAGGCGGCCGCGGCGGCGGGTGGAGACTCTGAAATTTCCAATATTAGAACGGCCAGGCGAGAGGCAGGCCAGATGTCTACCGTACTGACTGCCGAGAGCGCGCGCGACGTGCGTTTAGCATGGTTTCATTACAAAAATGTCACGCACAGAGCCGCGCCGCGACGCGACGCGACGCGCCGCGTCCCGCGCTCTCGCACCGTCGTCGACCTCTCGACGATGCGTTCGTTCTCTCCCCATCTCTCTCTCTCTCTTTCTCTCTCTCTCTCTCTCGTTCTCTGTTCCTGTTGTCGGCATTGCGAAGCTGTCGACCTGATCTTGGAACGGTTAACCAGAAGCCACTGCCAATTAACACGTTTAGTCGAACCGACTGCGTGAGATCCTTGATGAGATCATCGGCTGCGGTGAGATCTTCGGGATCACGTGCGAATGACGATCAATTGCGCTCGGTATCTGCCAGGTTTTTTTCGGTTCGCACATTTGCGTGATAAATATGTTTAAACTCGTGTGCATTGGCTCGACATGTGATAATTACTTTTTAGTAAGAATCAGAAAGAATAAATCAGATAAATCACGTCGTCCAGTGTGGATTTACTTGTCGCGAGCTGCAATTCCTATTTTTGTTCTCGTGGAAGAATGTAGTCGACTTTGCGAATTACGAAATCTTCAACAAACAAAGAAAGAACAAACAACAACGAAGAGATAGATGATAAAGAGGGAGGGAAGGAGGGAGAGAACAAAACGAACAAAATGGTAAATACTTCGCTCTTTGGAGTCGACGTGAAACCGTTACATCGTTAATGGTATCGAAGCTTTACCTTGCGAAGGTTCTGCTTGGTTTCATTACAAAGATGTCATGCGCAGGTACGTCGCAGTTATACTCGCTTTTGACGTCCCGCCCGCGTTGTATACACACTTGGCGTTAAACCGGAACGGCCACGGTGCGCTGGGAAAATTATGAAATGCTAAAACGGAAACAAATTTCGTAGCGCCGAATATCGTTCCGATATTTGCAATTAACTCTTTTATTTCGCGCGACGCACACGCATTCCCAGCGGGCGATAATATTTCCCGTGATCAAAAATATCGGTAACTTTTCCCGACTGCACCCACCTAATCCCGGCGAGGAAAAAAAAATCTGTGCTTTCAATTAACGAAGAGATTGTCCCATTTACCCGGGTGTATCGAGTTAGCGGGGCACAACCGCGTTAAATAAACCAACTTTTTCGGCGGGACTAACGAGAGGATAATCGAGGACGTCGTCATCGCGTTGCGCGGATAATTAATCATCGCGCTGGTCCATCAACATTCGTCGCCCTGCATCTCAACACAGTTTTATCTTTTAAATAGTCTGTCATGGGGATAAGGCGATCCATGACTGATGTTGGTTCGGGATTACAAGTATTGCGGTATATTGGTGATGAATAAAATTATAATTGGTGTGACATAAAAGTCGCACAAGTTATACACAAGTTCGTAATCAGATATAAATCTCGCTTTAGAGAAAAACCTTTGAAAAACGATAATACTTAAACGATATAGTTAGTTTTTTAGTTAATGTACTCATAAAAAAAAGACACACGAGTATTTTTCTCAGAACAAAATAATATTTTAGTTGATTGGACCATGTCATGCATTATTAGCAATAATAGTCAACAAATTGCACGATGCATGTAATTCCACATCATTTCTCACTGATAATTAAACCCAAATTGTGACAATTTTGGTTTCGTAGCCGTCAAAGCCATGCCAGAGAATTATCATAAATATAATTTCGCGGTTTCGTGTGATAGTTTTACTTACATTTAATGTGTATAATGCAAATTCATTATTAACTAATCTATTTTTTAATTTTTGAGAAGTTCGATTATAATTATAATTTTTAAAAAGAGCAATCATTTTTAAATAAATAACATCGATTTTCCACATTTTGCGAGACTTGTTTCATATATTGATTATATATTTCTAAATCAACGTTTCAACGTATGTAATTCAGAAAAAATTACATTTAGAATCTTATTTCAAAGTAAAAAATTTAAGAGAAAGTTTGAAAACAAAAAGATTTAACTGTAGCTTTCCCTGTATAATTATAAAATATATTTTATGTACTATTCAAAATTTTACTATAAATTTATTAATAATCTTTTGTTCTAAGTGTCCATCCAGATAACTGATGTACAATCGATCGATCGACACTTAATATATCCACAGAAATATCGGTTGGTGTTCGCAGGTGTGCCGACGGTACGGCCGGTTCGTCAGTGTCAGCGAAAATTGTCGGACACGTGGTTAACTATGCGGGGGCTGTTGAACGTTTAGGTGCACGAATAGGTAGCAACAGTATACCGATACAATTGCCGGCACTTCTATAGGCCAGTGAGGTATGAATCTATTTCGCCGTTGCGCATCCTGCAACCGACCTCGACACGCTATTCAATCATCTGCGGATTGTTGTCGATACAATTTTCTACAGCTACAATTTTCAATTCAAAACATATTGCTTGCGATTTGGACAATTTCTTCTAAAGAAAGAATCAATGAAACGAGAGAGAAGTATAGTGACATTAATTGCGAATTGAAAATCGTCGTTTCTCAAAATTATTCAATACTAATGACATTTTATACATATATAATTTACATCTTCCAAATTATTGAAACTTTCAATCTTATTTTTATTTCTATAGCAAAATTCTTCTTACTTTCTATTTAATTCCATTATGAAAATCTTAATCCTCTCGTCTTAATTCTTAATTGGAATAAAAATCGTTTTCTCTGATAATTTTCTCAGCTTTTTCTTTTCTATGTTCACTACAGTTTTTTAATCTTGATAATTACACAGCTGTAAAATATAACTAAACGCGTGTAATCTTTTCTGTACAACTTTTCGCTATAACATGTCTCAGGCATGTAACAACTATTATTCGCAGAGTCTGAAGCTCGTCGATGCAAGTGTTCATCAGTTCACGGAACTTATGTGCCATCGTTAATGCGCGCTAATTACATATACTACTCGAAAAAGGCAACTCACGAATGGTACCGCTGATGCAAGCTACGCAATGCAACCAGAGATACCAGAAGAGACCGGAAGGTACTGGCGAGGGACCAGGAGAGTAAGCGGAGGTCGAGTCTCTCTCCGGCCGTAACTCTTGATTCTCTTTGAAGCGCGGAAGCTGCCCGCAACACCTGACTGACTCGACGGACGCGTATATGGCAGGTCGAGCGGAGCAGTAGCGGTAGACAGAGCTCGCCGAGGGTGAGATGGGTGAGGGGTGAGACGACGGGCAAAAGCGGAAGGCAACCACCAGGGTGGGCCGTAAGTGAGAGAGAGATAGAAAGAGAAAGCAGGAGAGAGAGAGAGAAAGAGAGACAGAACGGGAATGCGAGCAAGTGGAAGGGAGGCAGAAAGAGAAAGATTAATAATATAGGAAAGCCAAAGCCACGCCGCAGCCCCTGACAAGCTTTCCTCCGCCTCTCTTCTGTTGCCAACAGTTAATCGATATAATACTTCGGTATAACACGCCGCACCGACGAGCGTACGTGCACGCGTGTACGCGTTCCTTGCCGCACGCGTGTACACACGCGAGTCTGGAATACAGGGTACTTGCATCAGTAGTACGTTTCATAAGCCGTGCCCCTGTTTAATGAGCTCGTCCTGCCGTATCTTGTCGTACGATTTATCAAAACGAGAAATACCCGCGAGTTTCGATTTCTCAGCTTCATTTTCCGAGAGTATCTCTGTTGACAAATTGAATCTCATAATAATTATATATATATATATGTGTGTGTGTGTGTGTGTGTGTGTGTGTGTGTGTACGCTTTTATAATTATATTAATTATAAGCTTCTCCATAAACTTCTTTAATTGAATCTTTATGATTTATTATATATTCTTTTCATAAAATAAAAATCTAATTCGACCATGATTACGATATCAAGCAAAATTGTCATTACAAGACAATATTACAGCTGTATTATAATCATAATTATTATATTTATAACGTTATATTACTATATTTATTCATTTGGTACAATACGTTTTTATTTCAACATATTTCCAATCGAATCGATGCGCTGTTTAATGTAATTATCAGAAGAATTTAAGTTGCTTGGACGAAGCAAGAGCTGCGCGATTTATACGCTGTAAGTGGCATACGTCGAGGGAACAACGATGTCGAGGGATGCACGCGGGGGATGAGAGCGTAAAGATCGACAAGCGCGGTTCGCGCGAACATTGCGGAAACGGCGGGTACGAATTCGTAGCACGCTTCCGCCACGGTTAATCGTGACGTGCGCTATACGCCGCCGGGGAACCGATTATTGGCAAACACCGTGCGAAAGGGTGCACCTGACAGGGGTTTTCGTCGCGCTGTTCGGTCCTTATCTCCGTGCTCCCGTCGAAGAAAACTCCAAGTTCCCTCCAGTAGTCTTTGCCCCGCGGCGATTCATCCATCCCTCTCGTCTACAGCATTACATACGTACTCTTTGCGCTTCGATGGCTCGATTCTCTGGTGTTTGGCACGATAAGTTCTCTCTGTGAGAATATATATGTATACATATATATTCATGATGCCTGGCGGGTATTGCGAACGACTTCTTACAGTTCGTCTAATTTCAATAAAACGAGTATTTTCCGCGTTGAGTAATAATACTCAAATTTTTTTATTTAAAAATTTTACTGTTATAACTATTAAATCTCTTTCTAGCAATAACTGCATACATTTTTTTTTTACATTACACGTTTTATATTGCGTATAGTAATTCAAGAATTTTTGATAATTTTTAGACATTCGAAATTGTATATTTGTACAGTCTATTATTATATATTAATATGTTATATATTAATATATTCCACGTAGAAATATAAAAAGGATTAACGAATTTCGTGATTTTCTATGTATTAGTGTCTCTCTTTTACGTGTGCGAAAAACGATGCCATACCCCGCGTCATAGTCACATATCGAATGGTTGAATACAGCAGAAAAGGTCAAAACATGGCATTTCTCGCTAATAGAATCGATACAAAAGTCATGCACGTGGAATTTTTTTAGTAAAAATTGTGCGGTATAATCGTAATGTTGCAGTGTCCACTAAAATGACAGCAGCTTTGTGCAGCACGCGATTTCCTAGTTACTACGTGTTCGGCATTACGAGGCCCGTAACTTTGTAACATGAACTTTACAGACACATGACCACGTGCAATTATGTGCTTTTTCGAATGTATTGCGAGCTTTTTAATTTATTTTAATATTCAAACCCGTGTTTCGTAAAGTTACACATTGTCCTTCAGACGCTCCGTATAATCAAACAATTATTTCTCATGTCATACAAATTAATACCCACACGCTGTCACATGCCAGCCATTTTTAATACCGCCCTATATATGTGTGTGTAAATGTCATATATATTTAAGAAAGCATGTGCGAGCATGCAACTTATTTTAAACATAATACAAACGGAAAGATATAGCTTTCTCTTTTATTTATAAGAGGGACATATAAAATTACGTGTCTTTCTTTTAGAAAATAAGATATTAAAATAATTTTTATCCTCGCAATCGTTTGGTGATCAAGATAAATTTCTTCTTATAAAAACGCACAGAAATTCAAACTTTTTTCAAACACGTTAATTTAAAAGATAATGCCTTTAAATCTGCGAAAATGTTACACATCGAATAACTTCTCTTCTTTCATGAAGTCTCCCGCCAGAGCAATTATAAGTAAGCGCTAAAAAAAAATTGCCCGAGAGGGTTCGAATGGCACATAACTGTAGCGAATTCTCACCTCCTGCCTGATCGATGTTCACGCAGTGTGCCAGATTAAACCGCAAAAAAAATCCAGGGAAGGCGGCGGGCTGTCGATCAGTCACAGTTTCGCGATCGCGAGCTTTCACGAGTGCCGTAGGTGCTCTTGCGAGCGAGCGTCGACGATACGCTTCATCATGTGGAAATGCACTCTCCTCCGTGCTGCGATTTTCGATGCCGGTCGAGAGATAAGCGTGCGCCCCGCGTGTTAGATCCCGCAATTCAAAAGCAAGAAAAAGACGACCGTCGTGTCTTCACGTATGGACGAGGAGAAAATTTTCGAAATACCGAGAGAGAGAAAGAAAGAGAGGGAAAATTTCAAAGCGTACGAAACTGAAGACACGTCTCCGGAACACGCAAAAATAAAAAAAGAATTGTAACTCAAAGGCAGAAGGAAGTGAAACGTTTTCAGGAGCGTTTAAACTGCGCGATGAACGAAGATCTCAAAGGGTTGGTACCAAGGCGACGAGGTGCAACCCGACTAAGAGCGAATTTCGAAGCTGCGACGGAGCAGCGCGAACGTGCGCGACGCACGGACGGCAGTCAGCGGCCAACTGAGAGTCTCGCTGGAGAACCGAAAGGACGACGCCAGGCAGCCAGGCAGCCAGCCGGTGGCGGAGGAGGTGAATCCATCACGCAACCTCCAACCGGCCTTAACCTGTGATCCTTCTTCCTTCAAACGCGATGATTATGATATCTGGCGATGATTTTCCGGGGTATAACGTTGATGGAAACAATTCACGAGGCACCTGGCCGAGTTATTTCAGGTCTATAGGTATTTACGCATCTCTTGTAGAACCAGAACGGTCCCACGCAATGTGGATTGCGCGATTGAAACGATCCAGCAGATTTTAACGTACGGGGATGAGGGGGAGGGCTATAAAAAACTTCTGGAAACTTATATTATTTAAAAAATGGTTTCATAAAGCGAAAATTAGAACCCAAAGATCTTCTTTGTTGCGTTCTCCATTTTTCCTTAGATTCTTTGCTTGTAATATTTAAAGATAAATATCGTGTTTAAAAATTTATATTTTTAAACACGTCGTTTATCTTTACATACGAGCAAACATAATTTCAGACATATATCTTTTTTTATAATAAATAACGTCTATAATACTTCTAATAATAATTAACAATATATTTTAGTATTTCATAATTTGACTTTTTTTCCGACTGCTAATAATATCATTCAAAATTACACTGATATTATATCTTTTTGCAAAACCAGCACTCAAAAGCTCTGATAATTTTTTAGGACGATCCAGGATCGATGCGGAATCATTTTGGAGCGATGTTTCTCGCGCGATGAGGTGCGAGACGACCGAAATGTAGGCGCGCGCATGTACCTATACGCGATATTGTAAACGGGCCAGTGTGCTCCTGACGTGTCGATATATTCCCGCGAAGAAAGGCTCTGCCGCTGAAGCTGAGAAATAGCTTGGCCTCCCGTACCTCGCACCACACCCCGACACCGGAGAGTGTGCAGCCTCACCTCACCTCGGCACTTTGAATCCTGCGCCGCTCCTTTGCCGCTCCGTTTCCAGCGACGCGCGACATCGATCACCGCTGTGCACCGAAATCTCTGCACGATCATAAAAGTTCGGAAAACTGCACGCATAAATCGGCATAGTCGCGTTAGACAATACTGACGTAATTTATACATATGTAAAAGTAGCGCACATGAAAAATGCCTCCTTACAAATCAATCTAAAGGATTTCCAGTAAGGCAATGCACGAGTGCTAAAAAAATGGTTTATATTAAAAATGTAGAGGCTGTGTGTGTCGCGAATTTAAAGATTATGTGTTTAAACTTATGTGTTTTTTCTCAAGTTATAAGATACTGAAAACATGTATTTTTATAAACTGCTTTTATATATAAAAATATTATATTTACTTGAGATTATGGAGACTCTTAACATTATGGAGACTTACTTAGATATCTCCTAATTATACTTCTAATTATATTTCTATATATTACGATTATATACATTCTATATATTATAATATTAAAACATTTAAAAAATGCTAAAAGAAAAATCGCCACCTTTAAAATCGATATCGATTTTAATTTTTGGTCCTAAATTGGATGAAGAATTTATCGCGGAAAATATTACCTCAGTCAGGATTCGAACCTGGACATTGATATCGATTTTAAAGTTGGCGATTTTTCTGCATTTCAATGAGCGAAAAATCTAGTCGGTGGTATGCAGATGGTTTGCCAGACGAGTCGATAAACAATTGAAATTTGTTTATTAATATTCACTTTATCATCAATTTATTTAAAAAAAATTCAAATTGCAAAAGAGCTTTGACGGGCGACATTTCTCGTCATTTTCACCCTTTGAGCAGGAACCGTCTCGATTTCGAACAGATTGTGTATGCGAGAGTACTAACTCGTGACCGATTTCCAAACTCGGGCGCTGACGAGGAATGCTCGTCGACCCACAATCGCGCCAGCTGTCTTCGTGGGAGGACACAGAAGACGTGCCACCGACCATCCGATGTTCGGCATTGATCGATCGATCGCGGAATTCTCGAAACTCACCATCCGTCGTATTGCTTGGAGTCAATTTACAATGTGTTTAGACATATGTAAAGTAACAGAATTTAATTTAAATTTAAAAGCAATACTGTAATAAGTACAAGAAATACAGCGTGACGAAGAGGATTCGTATTAGAAATATGGAGACTGTGTTAAATTTTACGCATTCAAAACAACATGTTTCTTAACAAAGTAATCCTTTTTTTACAAATTAGTTTCGTAGAAATGTCTGGGACACATATTTGTCGTGCATTTCATTTCAAATGCATTGTTTATTCCAATCAGAACCTGTCGCGCAGCGCTCGCGCGGACTTAACGTCTCAAAATGCACAGACACGTGCGTGCACTCGTGCCTCGTTGCTCAGGGTGACACGTGTGTACATGCTGAGATTGCAGCCGGTGTGGACGCGCACGTTTATCGGCACGAATTCACGCGCACACACCACGTCGCCGACCCATTATACGTATTATTAGCACTCCGTCACGCCACCCTGTCATCGCCACGTACACACTCGTGCATACGCGCTCTGACGCGAGATCCCGGGATCCCGTCTGCACGCGATCGGACGCCGAAGCTTTCCTCGAGCGTCGTCTTCGACCAAAATACACCCGGAGCTAATTGAATCAAACTGAAAAAGAAAAATATTCAAATATTTCAGAGATGATATTACCCGCGAGTCAAGTAGACCATCTCGCGCATAAGCCCCCGGAACCGGAAATGCGTTCCATTTTTCGCTCGTAAGCACCATTCCTTGTTTAGCACTTAGTAAAAGAATGAAAAAATTCTAAAGGCGTTGCGAGCGTTAAAGAGAACTACCCCTCGGGTCATCCGGCGTAAGCGTTCGCGGTTTACGAACGAAGCGGCAAAACAGATAACAAGAATCGAACTCGCTCGAGCCGTAGTCACCGTGAATGACGAAGCGGGGCTGCTGGCACGTCGTCAGTAATTGGATGGACGGTGAGTAATTTATCGAGCCGCTTCAGGTATGACGCACCGCGAGTTTCGACGTCAAATTAGCGCAGGCGCTCGGATAGGAATTAGTCGGCGAAGCAATCTAAGTTTCCCTCAGCGCGGCGGCCGGAGCTGCGCTAATAGCAAATCATTCGACCTGATGCAAACGTTACGTACGAAGGTCTTCACCCTCTCCTTCTTCCTGTCTCCCGCGAATCTTCGCCGCGTAAATTCTCCGCGCTCATCACCGAGTTTATATGTCGATTGTGTAGCCCCGACTACAAACTAAAGCGGCTCGATCGAGTCTCGTGTCAATAGATATCAAGAAATCTCGCCGTTTATTTGCCGCCTACACATAACTCTCAAAAACATTTTTCTTTATTATTCGCATTTATATTACTCGAAAATCATATACGCAAAATGAATTGAATACATAAAATCTATCAAAGAAGATAATTATCAATTTTAAAAAATGAATTAGTTTTTAATTTAAAAATACCTAATTCCTGAATAATTAATTCAAAATTGCGGTGGAAAATTTTTATAAATAAGTTATTTTATTATTTTATGAAATAATAATTGTATAAATTATGTAAACTAGGATATAATGTAATGTAGGATATATAATGTTAGATGATAAATGTTGTCTTTTTTGTACATTATAAACAATACGTTGTAATAATTAGGTATAATCAAATTATTTTTAAGAATAAATCTGTCAAAAATTCCAAGTGCCTCCTGTAAAATTTAATCGATACCAACAATATTGCAATGAGAAAATGTTAGCCAAAGTAGAAGAAATCTTGTTAAGTGATATTTAGGAAAATCGATGCTATTTCCTTAAAGTTCAAAAATCATTTAATTATAACCCAATATTTTCTAGTAGAATGACAAACATACTGTAAATAGAAATCGATATTAAAATTCCGCCGAATAAATTATACTTGACGTGATATATTGACAAGGCAAATCCGCGACGAAGATGATTCAAGCAATTGTTTCTAAAAAATCAACACTTTTTATGAAAAGCTTGGAGAAAAGTTAAAATTTTTTTATTAAGAGGAAAACTAACTATCTCGAGATAAAGTTCACAATCAGGATAGTTTATACAGGAAAATTCCAATAATCATTCTCATTTCTGTACCGATGTAGATAACTTTAATTTCGGTTCCCATTAGTACAGAGATGAGGATGATTGTAGGAGTATTCCTGTATAAACCATCCTGATTATGTGAACTTAATCTCGAGATAACCAGTTGACCGAGAAATAGTAGTAGTAGTAGTAGTAGTGGTAGTAGTAGTGGAGGAGTAATATCAGTACGTCTAGTCCAAGTGGTATTTAGAATATTTGTTCCTTTGTACCCCCCGTTGACGAAGGGACTGTCTATTCTCTACTCCCATGCAAGCAGGAAGATTGTAGAGGTATTCGAAGCAAGATAATTCAAGGTAAGATCTCGGTGGGTTGCCACTTCCTTCCGAGGAGCGATTGAATAAAAATCGATTTTTGGTCGGATTTAACTCGAATCTATGTCGTATCTATGTACGTACAGTTTCATAATTTTTTAACGCAATTTTTTAAGTTTCTATACTTCAACGATATTTTTTATAGCTCATACACCATATTAAACAATTCAATTCATTTCAATCTTACAATTAGCTATAGATAGCTATAGATATAAATTTTCTCTAAAAAATCAATTTTTACCTTGCACCTACACGTTGAATTTTCAGAAAGCATTATATCGTGGCGCAAAAATATTGTATCTCATATTCATCAAATCAAATCTGAACACGAATACGAGGCAAACGATGCAACAATGTAAATAGACACGTCCTGCCTGTAAATTATGACGTCAATTAATTTTGATATATTATTATAAATAGTTGTGGTGCATACGCAAAGAAGCGCGACTCGATATTCATCACACGTGAAACATGAGTCATCCTACAAGCTACAATTTTCTAAATAACAATGGATATGAGGCAAAAGTTACAGATAAGAGCTACGGAAAAAATACAAAAAAAATGAATTTTTACAATGACAAATGAATATATTACAAAGAATATTCGGTTTACTTAAAAGTTTAGAGAAAGGAAGAGAAAGAAGAGCAATATATAATAAAATTGCTATAAAACAGTTAAGTCTAGCTCGCTGAAGACAAACCGTCCGGGAATTTCGAGATTCAATTACCAACTCTGGCGCGTATCGAACGAACGTACGTGATTAAACGCTAATTTCGATTTATTCGACGTACGGCCGTAAGTTTAAGCGCGGTGATGGCGTCAATCGCAGGTCCGACCGCGGCCGCGTTTTACACGATCCACCTACGTGCCCGTAATTTACGACTTATCGGCACCGCGGCACGGTGTAATTTTGCACGAGTGCGAAAATTACACCGATGCAGAGCCACCGAACGCACCCCGTGCACCCTTCCTCGCCTCCACCCCCTCTTTCTCACTCTCTCTCTCTCTTTCTCTGCCTATTTCTCTCCGCTGCTCTCTGGCTCTCTCTCGCGCTCTCGTTCTCTGGAAGTGACGCGAGATCGTGCTCCCGGCACGGGCGGGCATGTACCGGGATGTCGATACCACGAGAAGCGGATGTCAATAGCACGAAGTCACTCCTCCGGCGAGGGAGAGGCCGCCGCATCCGCCGATTTTACAAAGCTCTCGCCGCTCTGTCGCCCATACGCGCTGGAGAAAAAATGCGTCAGCCGAGGAAGCGAAAGTGATAGAAAAGTCCTTTATCTTCGGGAGATAGAGGACGAGTTGAATGAATAGGTTTTATTACAAAGATCCCTCCAGGCGATATCACTAACAAAGTTGCAAAACATTCGCGTAAAACATCCGGTGTCTAAAAGATATACCTGCGTGCAAAACTATAGTGAAACTTTGAAGAAACTGCTTCCCTCTCGGCTAAATATTTATTTCAAAATAAATAATTTAGCACTAACTAATTGCTGTTAATATACTAAATTCCGTCTAAGTTTGAAATTTACTTTTTGTTGCGTTGAAATAATTTGCGAATAAAGAAAATGAACATTCACATCTGAATGACGATTGAAGAAATGAGACATTCCTCATGTTAACATCAGAATTAGGAGTAAGAAGTTATTTTAACATCTGGATGTCAGAACATACCTGGATTGTAGATCCAGATTTAAGTCCTTTTCAACCGAGGAAAAGCTCATGACGTCCTAAGCCTTCACTGAGAATAGGCATAAAGAAAAGTGATGGATAAAAGACGAACGAAAATGATAAATAAAACAAGATTGCCAGATATAAAAATAGAAATATTGTACATTACAGTCCAGAAAGACGAATGTAACAAGTCAATTACAAAAAAAATGTGACAAAAAAAATTTCCAGTGTCGTAGCAAATCTTAAATTGTAGAACCTGATTGTGAGATTTGGGTGACACATATTTAATAGTATGCATGCGATATATGATAAATGTGAATCGAAGACTTTATATCACAAATCATCAGTCGTTTATTAAAAGAAAACTGAAAAGGCAAGTACTCTTATCTTGTAGAAATCTGCAAGAGGAAGAGAGAGAGATTTTAATCGTTTCCCGGAGAGTTTTACTCTCCCGAGTAAGCCGCATCTTCTGGTAGCCGTCCTCTCTTCTCGCGCATTTTCTTTAGTCCCGTCCGAGGCTCTTGGAAAAGTTCAATCCAAAGTGCTGCCGGTGACACTCTCCGACGAGTTAGCGAGCGCGCTTTTGTATTATTTTGCATCGGTCGCCGTTGTGCCCGCGTCAACTAGACATACCCCGGGCAATGCGCGAGTAAAAGGGAACGGGAATATCGCAGCTTTCAAAAACACCAACGGCTTTCCAAAGACTTCGTGTGCTCGTAGCTCTGCTGCGTCTTTCCATTCCGAGTTTGCAGCGTAATCCGCGGCATTTTGCGCGACACACTTTTCTCATCGCGAATTTTTAAAAATCATTAAATATGATCATTATTAATTAAGTCTAAGAAAGAGTGCTCCTCAATTTTTTGTCATTCGATTTGGAGGTTGAAATGATGGGCTTTTAAAGTTTCAAATCCGCCACTTACTCGAGCAATTTTTTTGCTATTTTTTTCTTGATGTAAATGATCTTCCGAACAATCAAGGAATTTTTTTACCTGTTTTCTCTAAAACGGTTTGTGCAATATAAAATTTATAACGTTATAATAAGCTCGGCGAGTACTTCCTTCTGACACCTATTTCAACCATCAAATTGAGTGACAAAAAATTAGAAAGCATCTTGGCCTTATTTTTTATGAGATTTATATATCAACAGATTGAAAGATCAAAATGTATCTCTCGTACTTTTACTTTCAAATTAATTTACTACATACTTAACATTTGCGCGTCATTGTTGGCGAAAATCTTGAAAATTTCTCTGCAGGTCATTGAAAAAATAATACACGTGTCGCATCATTGTCAAATATCTCCCGTATTTTTAAATTTCGAATTTATCTACATCTAACTGTCAAATTTTTGGCAAACATCTTGAGAATTTCCCTGCAAATGGTCGGAAAAATAATAAATATATATTTCATCATTATCAAATTTGAGCGAAGTTATCTGCGCGGCAACACATGTGCCAAGACGGGTGGAAACAGCTTTGTTATGCTTGTGTCAACAAAAGACGTATATTCCAGAGACGCGTGCTGCACGCGACGCGCTGGAAGAATGAAAGTAAATATCGAGCGCGCGGCGCAGGTGGACCGGATAAGATTAAACAGCTGTTTCCGCGTTTTATCGGGAGTGCAGTTAACCGCTACGGCCGCCCCCGCGAGTCTTCCCTCCCCTAAATGCATTCTTCTCGGATGCGTTAGCACGCGCGTGCAATATCCGCAATAGCGACCCGCGCAAATGAATTGCGCTTTGCGCAAGCAGTTGGGACGGGACTTTAAGAGAGGAGATAGTCCAATAATGCGTGCGAATAAACTCTACGCGAAATATCTCGGATATTTCGCATCTCGTTCCGCTGCACTTACTCTTTTTGCGCATATTGTACGCTATAATATATAAAAAAAGAGCAAGAGATATTTCAGATTTCAAATAATAACATTCATTGGATGAATAATCGTCTAAAAAATATTTTTCACACAATAATACACAGTTTTTCACAAATTAATACAGCTACATCTTTTTCCGATGTTTTCGCCAATTTTCCAATGTTATCGGTTGAATAAATAATGAAAAAACAAAAATATGTATAAATTGAAAATAACGTCTGATTTATCTCCGCACAATTTAACTTTCTTTTTCATAACAATTTTACATCGTGGTGTTAAATCAATTTCTTAAAATATATTCCATAAGAATCTAGAAAACTAACACATAACAATACGTGATACTGTACAGAGTAAGTTTTTACACGCGCACATAGAGGGGCGCCGAGTTTAATTATACACGAATCGTCAAGATGAATTCTACGTAGCGCGAATACGCCCCACGTGTCGCGTCTATCTAGGATTTTATTTCCAAGTGTCCAATCGTCGCTGGGAGAAAGGAAGCAAGGCGGAATGGATAGAAAACAGCTGAGGCGCAGCTGGTTTCTGGCATCGCGACGGCTGGCGTCTCCCCCGCGCGCGCAAGGGAGCATCGCACTTCGCGTATGTGTAGGTATGCACGCGCGTGACGTCTGTGTATAGCACAAACCATCGATGGTAGAAAGCAGAGCTAGAAATCGATTCCCAACAATATTTTATCGCCGGGCGATAACAAACCACAGAAGAAAAATTAACATTCGCGTGATCCCCCGGCAACAGCTTGCGCGGATCCCGTTAATCCATAAATAATTACAACCGCCGGTTACAGCGCGATTACACCGGAGAATCTGGGAAAAGCGAAGGTCGTGGAGCAAATATCTGAAATCCGTGGAGACTCGCAAATGAAACTTGGAAAAAAAGGGAGACAGAGAGACGGAAATCTAGTTTCTGCGAAGTCTTTTTAAAACTCTTTATAAAAGCTGTTTCGAAAAAAAATGTTTTAGAATCCGCGATTCCGATTTCTGGAACAGAAAGAATCGTGAAAGGATATACTTTGTGAGAAACATATTTTGCACGAGACTACTCGAGGAGAACAGAAAGTCAAAATAATTTCAGTTTGATCTCATTCGACGTCATATTGACCGAATCACGACCAAAACACATTTTTCTGTCATAATTTAGTCAATATGACGTCAAATTGACATTATTTTGGCTTTCTGTTCTCCTCGGGTAGTCTCGTGCAAAATATATTTCTCACAAAGTACATCCTTTCACGATTCTTTCTGTTCCAGAAATCGGAATCGTGGATTCTAAAAAATTTTTCTTTTTTTCGAAACAACTTTTAAAAAGACTTCGCAAAAACTAGATTTCCGTTATTTTAACTTTCTATTTTCCTTGAGTATATATACGTTTCTCGATCCTCGAGTGACGCGGAAAAGATACTGGTGATAAAATCCGCATCATCCTAATCTCGCAACATTTTCCCTTTAATTAAAATATCAATGAGCGAAAGGAAGGACACGACTTCCGATCGACACTGCCTCGCATCATACATTTTGTCGAAGCGACATGTCGCTCACTGTACCCTCGTTGCGCTGAACACGTGCAGCGGACACCTCAACACTGTCTCCCTCCTGAATTAACGCGCCGAAAGAAGTCACGTGAATCTTTCCCAGACACGCGTCGCGTTGGCTAAGTATAGCGAGCCGGCGCGGATGCAGTCGTGAAAAGCATTCGCATTAATCTCGGCGCCATCCACCTTTGCCGGTCGGACGAGCGAAATATTTCACGACGGCGACGGCTGCGTCCTCGCTAATGAAACGTCCCAAGTGCTGGTGATTCGCGAATCAAAGATCCCGGGTGTCCGCAGGAAGGACGACACGCTCTCTCACACACCCCTTCTCTCTTTCCCTCTCGCTCGCATATTCGTCGGAATAATCGTGTGAAATTGACCAACACCGCTCTACCATGTACAAAGAATTTATTTCAGCTCAACATTGACAGTATTCACAAACGCTCGCAGCTCGCATAATGACATCGAGATACGCTGTGCGTCGACGCCACCCCGAGCTCGAGATTCTGCGTCTCCCTTGGTCGCCTTATGATTTAATCGATCGATCAGCCGATTGATCTGGCCCACACGTTCTCGAGCAACAGTCGAAGTGACTGGTGCACGAGTCCTTAGGCTTGGGAGCTCAAGATTATTATGACAAGCGTTTCTCATTCTCCCCCATCTTTCTCTCATTACTCCCCGGCTTTCTTTCAACCGGTGTCGGACGTGCAGGATGATGTGTCGGCGTTACTCTGATCGTTGTTGCTCTCCGTCGACGAGCTGTCGTTACTCTTTATTCGCCGTTTGCGCAGCTTCGCGAACTGAAACTCCTCGACCGGCACTGTATACCAACAATGGAAGTCATGTTATTAGTCCTCTGGTTAATCATCGCCGTTCGCGATTTTCTTTTCTTTTTACTTTTACGTGGTCTTTTATTCCGTATTTCGAAGAAAGGATAGGGTTGTTTTCCAGAAAGGAAAGGAACCTTGATCGGGATGAATCAAACCGCAGGAAAACGAGAACGAAGAACGAACAAAGAACACTTATATATTTCTCTTTCTCTCCCTCTCTCTTTCTCTCTCTCTCCTTTTCGGCCGACCGAAACGCTTTACATTGTGTGAATTGCATTATCTTACAGTGGAAAGTGCGCATACAACGAATTTATTTGATTCGTAGGAATGCAGAAGTGTTGCACTCCGTGCGTGTGTTCTAACTAAGGCATTAACATTGAGAAACTACCCCAGACTTTAAACAATATGGCAACGCACATCCTTCCATTGTACAAATTGCACAAATCATCGCATCTTCTCGTGCCAAACGACTTAATATAATCTCTATTACCACATCCCTTCATAGGGCACGTACTAAATTTTGTAGCGTCAGAGAATGCGAGTCCAGCTCTCTCGAGTGTTTCGACCAACATTGTAAATCGTTGTAGACATACCTATCGCAGTAGCGTGAAATAGATGACTCCGTGTGTGCAACGAGGTAGACGATGAACGATATTTATTTACAATAATGCACTATGTAACACAAGCTTCCTTGCTATGCGCTGGAAGAAGCAATAAATCGGCTCGTACATCGAAAGCATGTTGTTATGCGATATGTACATACTTACGCGACAAGTAGGCGAAAATTATGTAATAAAGAGAGAACATTCAGGATAGTAAACTTCCGTACTTCAACTTCTCTATCTTTGATATCTACAGCGTGTCAGACACCTAACTGTTCTTTATTCATCCGTAATAGAAAAATTATTTGCACGATTTATCGACTCTTGGTCAACTACCCTTCCGTAAACTCCAGCTAGTATGGAAATTTACTTTGTACCATCTCTGTATTGCAAATTTGTTCGTCAATAACATGACGATTCAGTTTTACACATGCGAATAATAGCGAAAATATACATAAATAATCGGAAAGTGTCGATTCGCCGATTGCGACTGATACTCCTTACAGTCGATTTGTACTGGTATCTCCCCCCCCCTTCCTCCCCAATGAGAGGAAATGCACAGGATGTCAGGTAAAGCGCAATCTTAAGAAGCGAGACAAGTCACTTCTCGTTAACATCGATTTTCTAGTAGAAATACTCTCTTTAAAATAGTCTTTTATGCATTCACGTATATAGCTAATGTAGTTACATATACATCTCACAACAATAAAGTCGTTTGAGTGTTTAAAAACAATTGGTTCAGACTAAACAGGTCTCTTACAACAAAGCACAGACGTACTCCTTCCACGGTTCACCTCCGCCAATGTACAATATATTAGAAATATAATGTGTATTACCTGAATTAATCGGCCGTTCGTTCCGTAGATAATTTTTAAGTGTTTTACATTACAAACGTTCACCGAAGGTCCGATTTATTCCTTAGCGATATGACTATTTTTAGTGGAGGTTTCATTACCATCTGAATCGGGATCTTGATCGCCGTGAGCCGGGATGGACGGCAGCGGCACGACTTCCGGTTCGAGAGGTTTCACCGGACAATCGACATCCTCTACGATGACTTCCTCCGCCAAGCTGCTCCTTACCGCCTCTGCGCATTTATGCGGATAGAGAATATAACTAACGAATCATATCTCTACTTTCCTCGTCGATTCATCCATATAATTAATTACCATTGAACGCCTGTGGATACTGCTGACTTAACTTATTCTTTATCAGGCGAATTCTCTTAAAAATATAATCCAGATCCCTCTTCATCTCGATCAGAAGAGCGGTGTGCTTCTTGAACTCCGTGCCAGCCGTCTTGAGCCTGTTCACCGACAGCTGATTACAGTTTGTCAGCATCTCGTTGGTTTTTTCAAACCTTTGTAACCTGAAAACATACAAAACAGAAGGTAAAAATTGTAATCGATAAATTCTTTATAGTGATTTAAATAGGATACTTATTAGCATCGAAAAGTTAAATCGACCTAAGTATGTGAATTCACTGACCAAAGGCTGTATCTTAAAACACAATTACTGTGCAATTTACTGAGTTGACCAAAGTATACCCATATGGAACAAATCTCCAACAGACATCCACAAGACATCTCAAGAAGACATTCCTTTGTTTTGTATGAGTATACTTCGGTCAACTCAGTACAGAACAATCTCCAAGGGACGTCCTCTAGAAGACATCTTATGCCCAAAGGACGTCCACAAGACATCCCAAGGAGATGTTCCTTGGAGATTTGTTCTGTATGAATACAAAATTCACACAGAAATACTATTTTAGGCTACCAAGACCCATAAATGGGATATTTAAGTCTAGTTAAGTTGTCGGACACGGTCCTCGTTGATAAACTACACGAATACACCTCGAGAGAGAGAGTCAAAGCACCGGTGACTCACATCTGTTTTTGAGCGCGTATCATAGATTCCACGTCCTGCTGATCGACGATGCCAGCCAAGCCCTGCACAAACACCTCCGGCGCCGTGTAGTTCCTGAAACACTCGAAGCTGCCGGTGTCCGACTCCGGTGTGCCCTGCGCCGTTGCCATGCTCTCGCATCACCTCGGGATCACCAGGCCGCGAGTCCACTCTCATCGTCGAGCACGAATCCCATCGCTCGCTCGAGCTACGTGTCACGAGAGTAGTCTAAACCGCAACCGCGCAATTGTGTCGATCGTCGGCGTGTCACGTCGATCATCACGTCGCTCGGGGACGAAAGGGGGGAGGGAAAAAAAAGGGAAAGATGTCGACTCTCGATCAATATATCGCGATCGCGCTATCCCGAGTCCATCCTCTCGTCTTCTCCCTGCGCCCCGAGGCGCATCCGGTAGTTCCGAGAAACAAATGCCAGGCTAGACGAAGTTATCGATTATCGCGGAGCGCTCTCGCGGACACTAACGATCCCCGGAGTCGGGAAAGCCCTCTCCCGCCCCCTGCTCCTCCAACCCCGCGATATCTCGATTCGACGAACGACGACGACGCCGCGAGTCTCCCGAGTGCGATTTAAAAATCCGTCGCGGGAGACGCGAGACGAAGGATCCGTCGCGACGCGCCGCCGCCCGACGCAACAGCTGTTTTGCCGCTCGATGTTTTCGGGCCGGGTAGTAGGACGCGTGCAGCATTCAAATTTCCGCCGTGCTGTTTTGACCGTGTCGTCGATCGACTCGTAGTAAGTCTCGGCCAGAGGGGCTTCGCTTCGTAAGGATACGACACTTTTCGGTCCAATTGACGCCAGGAACGCGAAGACCCAGTGCCTCGAGATGGCACAGAACGTGAATCCGTTCAGCTCGATGCAGAACACGCCGACTAAGGCCGCCGAGGAGAAGCAGAGCCTGCCGAAGGACAATCATGCGGTCAGCAAACGGTACGCGGAATCGAGTCCATTAGCGTCGATCGCGAGTCCTCCTTGGAATCGCTCCGCTCGCGATTCCTCCCGCGAGCTTCCCCGCGACTTGTCCCGAAATTCGTCAACGCGATCGATATCTCGCTTTGTTTCGCCTGGCTCACATAACCTAGCGGATTATCAGATGAGCTTGATTCGTCCTGTCGGATGTATCCGAGCGAGATTCGATTCTGCGATATTTTTTGCCTTTCCCTCGCTGTCTCCCTCGTAAATTAGGTTTGTTCTTCATAGCCGAACTGACTGGCACTGGTTCAACTAGTTGAGAGTTCACCTCTCTTCCTCCACGATGAAGAGAGAGAGATACACTCTGACTGAATGCAATCGGTTCAGTTATGAAGAACAGACATGTCTCGTGGAGACGTTTGTTCGCGTGGAAACACACTTGAATTTATCCAACGTTGTCGATTATCCAGGTTGCAGAAGGAACTTATGGTGCTGATGATGAGCACTGAACAGGGAGTGTCTGCCTTCCCGGAGGGAGAAAATTTGTTCAAGTGGATCGGAACTATCACAGGACCAAGAGATACAGTAGGATTTCCCTGCAAACTATCTTGGACTGCTCTAGCTTTAACCCTTTCGTTACTACGGGCGACTATAGTCGCTCTTCATAAAATGCCACTGACATACTACGGGCGACTATAGTCGCTCTCCATAAAATGCCACTGACATACTACGGGCGCTTTGCATAAGATGCGTATTGTACATATGACAAGCGATTGGAGTTATTACACATCGAGTATCTTTCCTTGGAACTGTAGCATCAGTCTTTTGTTTTTGTCATTTGTTTCTCACGAGATTGCTCAATCATGAAAGTCGTCAAATCAATTTGGTTGCACTCGTCCGTGCACATTTCTGGCGCGGCGGCTCGTTCAGCGGGAGTGCCGCGGCGGAGAAATCGCCCGTAGCGAAAGGGTTAAGTCATTAATGTCTCTGACGGAAAGAGATCTAATGAAAATTCTATATGATACAGGTGTATGCTGGTCTTACCTACAAACTGACCTTAGAATTTCCACATAGCTATCCATATAGCGCTCCCATAGTACGCTTCGCTACGCCCTGCTTTCATCCAAACGTAGACACCGGTGGCAACATCTGCTTAGACATATTGAAAGATAAATGGAGCGCGTTGTATGATGTCCGTACCATTTTACTCTCCATACAGTCCCTTCTTGGTGGTGAGTAATAAAATGATTGTATGATTAATATAATTTAATAATACTATAATATTGGATAATATTTAATTAAATTGTGAATTATATTTTGCAGAACCTAACAACGAAAGCCCGCTTAATCTCGAAGCGGCGGAACTATGGAACAATCAGACGAAGTACAAAAAGTATCTGATGGAGGAATATCACAGAGCACTCGATCGAACACAGAGCAATCGCAATCAACAGGACTCATGATAAGCCATGACCGTAACATATTTTGAATCATTTAATATTATTATTCTTATCAGTGGTAGGATAATAATTAAGTGTACGATTAATCAGAACTTCCCGCACTTCCCCTGAGGGATCATCAAGCACGTCGAGTTTAAATTGGATTTTCTTTCGTTTCGAAAACAATGACAATGACGAAATTCTTCTTCACGAATTATATGTATACCACACATGCATTTAGCTTGTATCTCACAATTTTTTGTAGGAGTTTTTATAAGAACAATTATAAATTTATGTAATCACCGACATTAAAACAACTGCACTACATTTATTTATTTCATATAAAACCTATGCGTTAGTTTTTCGATCATTACCACTACCGTCTGTATATTACATCTACATTTGATATTTGTTTGCATTTTTACTATTACTGTATAGTTCTAAAATAAATATTTTAATGATCATACAACCTCATTAAAAGTTAAATATCCAATTCTCCTCAAAACAATCACAACATCAATAACGTGTATGAGGTATATATTGTTTTTTTTTTTTTCAATTTTATTACCACATGTAGCAAGATATAAACTTTATCAACTTTCGATTTTCAAGAATTTAGATTTTCAGGCTTCAAAAGTCTGAACTAAAAGTTCTCGAAATTCTTGAAATAGCATTTCTCGAATGTTAAATAGTGCGGTCTCTACTTATACATTCTTCTGATATTTTGTCGATTTTCAAGATTTTTGCTTATGATTTAAAATGCCAAATTCTTGAAAATGTGAAAAATACTTGGAAATTTAGAAAATTCTTAGAATTTTTGGTTCTTGCCTCTTTATCAATTATATTTGATACTTTGTCGATTTTCATGACTCCAAATTTTCTTTCTAATTTTCATTGAAGATAATTGAAAAATTTTTATACATAGTATATAACCTTTTTGGATTATCATGCTCTTCTGATATTTTCTCAATTTTTGTAAATTTAGATTTTTATGTTGAAAACTTCAAACTTAAAAAATTCCAAAAATTGTGATTCTTAGAATTTTCATTAGTTTAATGTTCATTTCATTAGTTTAATTAATAAAAATAGGAAAGGAAAAATAGCTCACAAAACAAGTATTTTATATTACATTATATTATGAATTTTATTATATTTAAAAAAATGTAAAATATATATGATATTCATTAATTTTATACATATAGATATATATATATATATATATATATATATATATATAATATAAATTAATAATATTCATCTTATTTCTTTTCTTTATTTCATCTATTCACATTAGGCATAAAATAATAATAATAATTTAAATAAAAATGATCGAAATAAATTTCAGTTACTAGCTATATTATTTTTGCAAAAGCCATATCGAATTGAACAAACAAAGCGAATGAGTTGTATTTAAAGACAGATAAATACGAGATAAAAGAGATAAATATTGAATATTATTGATTCCTTCTTTCACGATGACATTGACGAATTTAATAATCTCAGTAACAATAAATAAAATGAAAAAAAAGCAAGCTTGTTTGTGTCATCATTGCATTAACTTTATCACATCGTTATCGTTATCACCGCACATTACCAGGGCGCAAAAATTTGAAATTGTAAGCGTCTAGTACAACGACGACGCTGATACTGTTAGAAGTCCATCACAGTCCAATCGCAGACTTCAGTCGCTCGTAAACTGGCTACGCGTCCAATATGAACAAGATGTATACTCGTTGCGCGACTGCTTTATGGAAAATCATACGATCCGGGAGGGGATTCGTGTGCACTCGTCAGCTATCCAGTACGGCGAGTAAAGCCCGTGGGATGGAGGTACGTAAAGTGACGTAAAATAAAAGCGTGAAATCGTTACTTGCTGTTTTTCTCGATCGATCTGCCATTTCGCGAGTCATCCTTCAGCTAACCCTGTGTTAAGTAATACATTCTCGTTATAAACAGGAACGAAAGATCAAGGTGGATGACATGGAAATTAATTACGCTAGGGTCGGAACAGGTGATCATCCGGTATTGCTGTTACCTGGCGCCTTGGGTAAGACGAATTATTGTGTAATTTTTTTTTACTCGTTGAAGGATAGTTGGATAACAGATTGCGCGTTTACTTCAGTAGCACTGCTGCCATCTATCGGACTGTCGAAACATGGATACAGGATGGTGGTTGAATTGAATGTTCGATGAAACGCAAGAGAACGTTGCTTCCAACATAATCATTTTGATGATTTAAAAAAAAAAGTGTTGAGAGTAATTTTCTGTCACAGAATAATTTTAAATAACTTTTTCTTTCTTTACAATTTAATGCGATTTTATGCGAAGTTGCAATCCATATTTGCAATTTTTAACATAAATATGCTACTTGTATCTTTGGAGAAGATTCCAGAATCAAATTGTCAAAAACAGACTTTCTGAAATATTCGCTGGAAATTCTGTTGGTAGATTGTGAGTAAAAATCTAAAACAGAATTTTCTAGCAGAATCCACCATGCCACCAGTGGTGACAAAAAAAGAGTAGATTTTACTTGGTGATATGCTGCTAGATTGTACCAGCAGGCTTTGCTGGTAAAGTACATGTCTAATACAGATGCAATTGACAGCAATCTGCCTCAATACTTCGCTTGAACATGCTGGCGAAGCTGTAAACATCTTGCTTAAGGGTGTATTCCGATATTCACTGCCAGTACTAAACAATACTGGAAATCTATAGTTTACATCACATATACTATAGATTTTCAATACAGTAAATATCGGAATGTAGGCTATGATGATGATTTATGACAAAGGACAAATCAATGGAAAAGTGGGCCCAGGGTCAAATTGGCTGGAGAAATTATAGTATAATGTAATTATAGTATAATATAGTTCATTACATCCTGATGAAAAGTGTCAATGGGACACAAGGTCGAAAAATGGATAGTTTCCGAATTATAGAGCGTCAAAGATCGGAAAAATGGCTTCATCTGCCTGCTCAAGTAAGACTTTTGATCAGAACAGTCTGAACTTTATACTAAAATTTCAGCCATCATTTGGGCCCACTTTTCCATTGGTTTTGTGCGAGGTCCTTTATGATCCAGCAAAATGGATGGTTTCAGGAACAATATGGACCGATTTCAAACCACAAATGGAGAATCTGGATGTGAACAAGCTAACCATTGTCGCGTGGGATCCACCCGGTTATGGAAAATCGCGACCACCCGCCAGAACGTTCCCGGACGATTTCTTTCAGCGCGACGCTGGGTGGGCCCACAACCTGATGAAAACCCTGGGTTATTCGAAATTTTCTCTGATCGGTTGGAGCGACGGCGGCATCACGTCGCTTGTGCTTGCCGCGGCGTATCCCGACAGCGTGCGCAAGATGGTCGTCTTCGGAGCGAACGCATACATACACCCGGATGAGACGAAAATATACGAAAGTACGACCTTCCTAGAGCCAGAAGAAGATTCTTTTGCGTTTATCACTGTGACTTGTTGAAATTATTTACAACTTCAAGATCTGAGGGAATTGCGGAATCCCTATGTTTGTTAGGATTTCGATAAGATCGCTAAAGAGTTTTCAATAATTTCGAAGCAACTCCTCAAGGAGAACAGGAAGTCAAAATAATGTCAATTTCATGTCATTTGATGTCATATTGACCAACTCATGATCAAATCGTAACCAAAACATGATTTTTTGTCATGATTTGGTCAATATGACATCAAAATGACATTATTTTAACTTTCTGTTCTCCTTGGGTCTCAATTTTCCAAATACGGCGCAATGTTTCACTGTCGTATTATTGAAAATGCGTTAAATGTTTAACTTCTTTCGTTCACGTCACACTTCACGAGATATTATTGTCCAGGTATCAGAGACATCAACAAGTGGTCGGAGAAAATGAGGAGCCCTATGATACAAGTTTATGGCGAGGATTATTTCAAAAAGACGTGGTCAAATTGGATAGATGGTGTGCTAATGTTGTACGAAAAGCAAAACGGCGATTTGTGCAAACAAGCTTTATCGAAGATAAAGTGTCCTACTTTAATCATTCATGGAGCTAAAGACGCGATGGTCTTGCCGGAACATCCGACATATTTGAAACAAAATATCGCCGACTCGAGGTTCGTATTTTTACAAATTACAAAAAAATCATTGTACTCTACAATACCTTTTTATTAATTTTTATTGTATTCTTTCTCAGACTGCATATCTTCGAGAAGGGCGCACATAATCTACACTTAAGATTTCCCGAAGAGTTCAATAGTTTGGTTACGGATTTTCTTGTTAATCAATCAAAAATGTAATAATTTATTGTACTATATATATATGTAAAAACGTGTGTGTGTATCATATGTAAAGGTGTATAATGACATGTGGGCGCATTTTTTATATATTGCGTATTTTATACGCAATTGCGTATTTTATACGCGTATTTATACCGCATTATTTTGTACAATGTTTATAATAAAATGATATTAAATTATACATATATCGTATATTCAATCATATGTTTAATCGTACATACATATATCGTTATTCAATCATATGTGGAAATCGTTGCATATTACATAAATAATTAATAAATGTTCAAAATACCTACATTGCTAACATCGTTACCCATGTGTCAGGAATCTTCGCGCAGCGTTTCATGCTAAAAATCGATGAACTAAGTATAAGGCGTGAGAAGTGATATGTTTCACAACTGTTTACAATCCAATTATTGTTACGTTTATTTTATTATTGTTCGCTATGTGCTGTGATATGTCGTACTTGTACGATTTTTAAAATACTCCTTGAATGCTAAAATTACCAGATAATATCGGAAGAAAGAGTATTTTCCACTCCTTTGAACACAGCTGTTAAACAGCATATTTGTCACATGACTAGTATCACGTTTATTTTACAGTTGTTTACTCACTGTCAAGACAAAAGTTTTCGGAGTATTTCGGAAGTGTATTAAAGCGATCTGAAGTATTGTTACATCCAGATCTTTTTATCATAAAATGCTACTATTTATTATGGATTATCATACACGTCTTCAATAATACTGCATAGCAATCGATTATGTAAATAAAATCCTACTGGCAAAATGTTAAATTTTTAAAAGACGTTTACATTATTATATACAATTATTATGATAATATACATGATGATGTAATCGAATATCAGCTTCTATTAAAAATTAGTAAAAAATATCAATAAAGTAACATATATTTTGTCTCTTGTGATTTAGAATTATGTAGATAATCTTATATCCTAATTATTTAAAAAGTAACGAGAAAAGTAACAAATCGTTATTTTTTAAGTAACGGTAACGGTAACTAGTTACTTTTGAGACTTAGTAACTAATAACGGTAACTAGTTACTTTTTTGATTCTGTCAAGAGTAACGATAACTAGTTACTTTTAAGAAGTAACTTTCCCATCCCTGGATTACATGACACATTTTTTATTATATCGACTGTTTTTTTACCTATTGTTACTTTTCTTTATTAATTTATTTTTGTTATCGTTCTTTATTTTATTTATTTTTTATTCTTATTTATCTATCACGAATTTGGTCTTCAGTCACACTGTATTAATACTTATAAAATTTAATACAGTCACACTGTATTAATATTAATACTTATAAATATTAATACTTATATTAATGACAAATTACTTAATATCTTATAGATTACACGACACTTCTTTTACTTTTTATCATCGATTTTCTATTATATTGACTGTTTTTTTTACTTACTTTTTTATTAATTTATTTTTCGTCATTTATTTTATTTATTTCTACTTTTATTTATATATTAGGAATTTGGCCTTTAGTCACACTGTATTAGCACTTATAATATTCTTTATTTACTTGATGTCACCTTTAATTATTATTGCTTACATTTTAGAACATTGACCTGGTTTCTGCCCCTTTTGTCACACCGTCAAATTGAAGCTGGCTCAGTCCGTATTTCGTTGTCACTAACAACCTTTCACACTTGATTGTCTATATTATTGTATTCTTATTCTAAATTAACTTATGCGGAAATCAACGCTTTCAAACTTTGTAATATTGATCACGGGACTGAATAATATGTAAGTCTTTAATGTAATATGTACTTTTTTATGTCTTAAACGATTGTCACATTCTTGTATTATGTATTTATAGATTTACTTGAAGAGGACCTGAATCAAAGGTCGAAACGTAGTGATAAAGATCAATTTCACATATCGATTATGCCAGTTTGACATCATTTACTGCTCCTTCTTTGGTATTTCCCATCACTGGCAAAGAGAAGACACTTGCATTGCTTAGAGAAGAAATCAGTACGACCTGTTAGTAACAGCTTAGACAAGAGATCAGTACAATATTATTCGTTCTTCAGCAACTTGTCAGAACAAATAGTGAACTGCATAATTTTTATCATGCCTCCCGTTCGTGGTAGACCGGCAAAAGTTCATCCCGAGAAAATGAAAGAAGCTATACTAAAATATAAAGATATTGTGAAAAAGAATAATAATATCGTGTCGAAAACACATGATGTATGGACTATTATTGCGCAAGATTTAGAAAATAAAGTAACTACTAATAATTTGTATGTATTTACAATGTGCAACCGACATAATGTAAAAGATCTTATTTTTGATAAAACATACAAAGATATTTCCGCAAATGAAAGTACATGCGAAAGTACATGCGAAAGTACATGTGAAAGTACATGCGAAAGTACATGCGAAAGTACATGCGAAAGTACATTAAGTACAATAAGTGACTCAAATTTTAATGAAAGTTCTACATATATTTCGGATAATAACAGTACGAAGAATTTTTATATCATTTCTCTATTAAGAGAAGAATTTACAAATCTTTTGACGGAAAAAGTATACAAACAACGTCATATTAACAAGGCAAAAACATATTATCGTTTACGTAAGGTTTTACAACCTGGCAAGTGGCAAGAAGTAATAACGGACAAATTTTGGGAAGCTACACGCATAAAATGTGGGTTTCAATTTAAAAACCATTATATTTCTGCAGATGCTAAATCTGGTGTTATCAATGGTAAGTTTATTATTTATTAGTTGAATTTATTTTTGTTAAATATATTCTATTAAATTTATAATTAATACCTCTAGTAATTTTTACTTGAAAATTTATAAATGTCAAAGAAATATAAAAAAAATTAAATAAAGTTGTTTTTACTTTAATTTATACTTGTTTAGGTTGTAATTTTAAATATAAATATATAACAATAGAAAAATAAATAAATAAATGTACACACACACGTACACACTAGGGCTGGGAATTTCCGGATAGTCGGATATCCGGATATCCGGATAGTGACGTCATAAAGTATTCGTAATCCGAATAGCGGATATCCGAATTATCGGATATCTGCTATCCGAATATTCGTTTTTATTTTTATTTATCTATTAGGAATTTGGCCTTTAGTCACACTGTATTAACACTTATAATATTCTTTATATATTTACTGACCTTTAATTATTATTGCTTACATTTTAGAACAGATTTAATAAAAGAACATTTCATTGTTTTGTATAATTATTATACATTTGTTAAAACGTTTAATATAAATATAAATAATTAAAATATAAAATAATTTTTTAAAATGATTTTCTGTGTCATTTCAGTTAAAAAGGCAAACCGGATATCCGCATTATTCGGATAATCCGGATTATTTTGTTATTTTGTAATTATTCAGGTATACGGATATCCGGATATCCGGATAGTTAAATTATTCGAGCTATCCGCCCAGCACTAAGTACACACACACGTACACGTACGCGCGCGCACACACACACACACACATATATATATAAATATAAATAAATTTGATTCTATTTAATGCATATATACATACATGTCAAAATATAAAGTGCGTTATATACTTTCTAATATGATTAAATTACATACAATTATATACATAGTTAAAAACTTTCTTGATTAAAAAATGTGTATTTTAGGCTCTTGTAAATGTGGCAGTATGTTAAAATGCATCATAGAGGATACTGATCCATCCAATAATTGTATAAAATTAAATTGCACATATACACCTGGTAAAGGAAATTGCAAAAAACGATATGTAAGAAATCCGACCAGAGCAATTATTGGAAAGGAGTTGGCAGAGGGAAATCCAGAGCCACCTCATTTATATAATTTGGACGTTTTGCATGTAGCTAAAACTGAGAGTATAAAGGCGAATTATATACATACGGATCCTCTTAAAGCATTAGCTATTTTAAAATCTACATCCATGAATAACGTAATCCATAACATTGGATTAGATCCAATTTTTGTTCATTACTGGACAAATCATCAGCTAAATGTTTATAGAAAATATTCTGTTGAAAATGATGCATGCATATTTGTGGATGCGACCGGTAGCATCGTAAAAAAATTATGTAAGATTGATGGGTCAATTTCGAAAGATATTTTTTTATATCATTGCGTTATTAACTGTAAAAATGGACAATTTTCGGTTTGCCAGATGATAAGCGAAAATCATAATGTCAATTCGATTCATTTTTGGCTTGCAGAATGGTTACGTTCTGGTGCATCGGTGCCTAAAGAAGTAGTATGCGATTCGTCCAGAGCGCTTTTAATCGCAATTATTCGTGCATTCACAGGCTATCTGAATATTGAAGATTACGCGGATACATTTAGAAATTCAAATTTGCCAAAGTGTTATGTTAGGATTGATGTCGCACATTTTATGAAACAATATTCTAAAATTTGCAAAAATTTAAATAAGCGAGTAAGAACTTTTTACCTAGGCGCAATTGGGCAATTAATACTCTGTAGAAACATAATAAATGCAAGAGACATAGTAAAATCTATTTTTACAATAGCATTGTCCGAAACCGACGGAAATTCAGAAAGTGGTTATTCGACGTGTTGTGATTTGGAGCGAATCAAATTAACAAATTTAATGACAGCTAGTGACATAGATTTAGAGAATCTTGAAACCGACAACAATATTAGCGCTGTATTTAAAATTGAAAATACAGATAATGAAGAAAATATTTTTTTTGTTAAAGATCCGTTTGAAAATTCTTGGAGCACGTGGAGTAAACAGATTTTAGGTGAAGTTAAGTCCTCAATTGTTTCAGATAATGGCGACAGAATCAATCCGCATTATTTTCCAGAGATAGTTGAACGCTTTATAATTAATATTAGATTATTACCACTCTGGACAAATATCTACAGAGATCAATTCGGTTATGGTCGCGTACCTGCTTCTAGTGCATCGGTCGAAAGCGAATTCAACAAATTAAAATCTTTATTGTTAAAAAATTGTCCATTGATGCGCATTGACTCCTTTCTTCAGAAGCACGTAGATTACTTGCGTGGAGTAATAAAAATTGTCGACGCACAAAATACAAACGATACAACGGTATCATCTGTTGATCCAAAGGACATATTATTGAGTTCCATACCTGTAAAAGAATCCAATTCTGACATTAATTTAATGTCAGAATTGAATTCAAATAATTCATGTCCTTTGGATTCAAATAATTCATGTCCTGCTTGCAAGAATAATGACAAACCGTCAGGTGCACACGTTTGTCATTTATGTAAGAAATATGTACACGCGTTGCCTCAATGCTCTTTACCGTTTGGAAATGTTGAAGAAAGATATGGCCAATCGCGCATATGTATAGCATGCAAAGATAATGTGGAAAATGTAAAAGAAACTTTGACAAACCGCGAAGTAGAAGATTGGCGTGGATTCGGAAAAACAAAATTAAATAAATGTGATGCATTATATCTTGGGAAAAATCCGCATAAAATGATAGATGCTTTAAAATGTAAAAGATCTGCAAAAATACCTATTATAAAAAATGGCAATAATATTTCCTTAAAATCATTAAAAATCGATAATGATAATTATACTGTCGCTAATACCTGTGCTTTTGACAGTATTTTCCAAATACTACTTGCAGCAGGACATGACTTACATAATATTTCGAAACACATGGAAGAAGCCGCAGAAACAAATTCGTTTTTTAAATTAATTGTTTATTGTATAAAAAATGGAATTAGTCAATACGTGTACAAATTGCGCGCACAGATTTTGTTAGAGATATTTCCGATATCCGATGCCGGTGGATGTAAATATGTCGATTGTGAGACGAATGTAGGCTACCTAGCTGGCATCTTATTTGAAGAAACTCCGAGTTTTAAAGAGACGTCCCAGTGCAATTTTGGTTGTCCACCGCGACATAAAGATTTACCTATAATACAAATTGAGGAAACAAAAATTACGAATGGCACAAATTTTGATGAAATTGTCAAACAAAATGTACTTTTAAAAGAACATCCTTGTTGCATAGAAAGTTGTACTGGAATCGAAAAAACAACGTTATCTGATACAGGCAAGTGATTTAAAATATCCAACTATTTATTGAACGTAAATTAGACAAATAATTACAGTAGGGAATTCAAAATTTGGATAAAATATTTACTTTATTTTGTTTTTTTCTTTTTTCATAATAAAATATTTTTGTGTTCCGACACATTTGCGTTTTGATACTTAAAGTTTTTTCCATACATATTTTTTATAAAAGTATACTTACCTTTATTATTGAACTGATATTTATTTATTTTCCAGGAGATATTATCGTTTTCGACATCTTTTCAACAACCAATGACTTCAATATTAAATTGAACAATATTAACAAATCGTTCAAAAATCCATTCAATGGTATAAAATATAAACTACTTGGCGTTGTTATATACAAAAAACCCAAGATTAAGACAAGAAATATAAGAACAATCGGGCACTACACAGCTATGTGTTTAAGAGGACAAACATGGATCGAATACAACGATCTAGAAATAAAAGAAAGAAATGTTAAAGAAACATTTTCTATAACACCAGGTTTATTAATTTATAGCGTGTAGAATTTTCATGTTATTTTAAGATTTTCATGTTATTATTATATTATATTATAATTATTTTTTTATAATTTTTGATAATTTTTATAATTTATTTATAATTATTTATAATTAAATTTATAATTAAAATTATTTATAATTTTTATAATTTATGATAAAGTATATTTAATAAAGGTTTTTTTAAATAACACGAGTTACAAAATTATTTTTAGTAGTACAAAATAGTATTTAATAGTACAAAGTAGTACGATAAATAATAAATAATGTAATAAATTTAGTTCGATTTATCTAATAAAATTTTTAAAAACTGGAAAAGAAAGGCCTGTTCTCTGTTGGGGATTATTCTGAGGAGTTAATGGAAATATTTTGATGTTTTTTTGGGTGGTACAAATTGATACAAATTTAGTACTAATAGAATCTCTTTATTTTTTTCGTTTTTTAAAGATTTTTATTCTGTTAGCTTGATGTCGAGTTAGCAGGACCACAATTTTTTTCAAATAAAGAGGGGTAAAAATTATTTCTGGTGGTACAAAGTAATACATAATAGGTAGTAAATAATGGGACAAATTTAGTTTAATTTCGCTAATTAAATTCCTAAGAAATTGAAAGTGAAATGTCCTATTTTCTAGGTTAAACGAAATGAGGGTTGTTTTACGGGGTTAATGGAAATATTTTGATGTTTTTTGGGTGGTACAAATTAGTACAAATTCTGCACTAAAAGAATATGTTATATTTTTTATTTTCATTATTTTTTTTTTTTGGTCCTGCTAGCTTGATATCAAGTTAGCAGCGCCACGATTTGTTTTGAAACGGCACAAAATTATTTTTTATGGTACAAAATAGTACAAAATGAGTACTAAAAATTCCGGGAGGTCGGATTCGATTTTGCTGATTTGGTCCTGCTAGCTTGAGAGAGGTCACAGGATTGAGGTTCGTCCGAGGCTGTTAGGACGTGAAAGCACTTGTACCACCTTTGGTGGTGACACTTGGTTAAATACTTTTACTTGAGTTGTATTGATTTATTCACTTTCTGTTACACAGTAAGACCGCACGTTACACTAATTTAAAAAGACTGTTTTACATAGATTGCTTAGCAATTACTGCTTAATGAAGACTGCACGTTATTGAGTAAGGAAGACTGCCGCGATGCGTTCAGCGCATCGCATAAAAAGGACATCGGTGCCCTCGATTCCGTTATGCAAATGCTCACCGATCTTTCTATGAATTCGGATCAACAATTGCATTTTCTGGTGACTTCGATATACCTTTTCGATTATGACCTGATTTAGCAATTTAGACTTTAGTTGGCAATTTTGTAATGGTGTTGAAAGTAATAACAATGTTGTAATTGATTTGGGAAATCAGATCATAATAAATTTGTTAATTTAAACAACAAACACTAAATTTGGACTAGTATTTTAAGATTACATAATTCTAGAGTTATTTTATAATATATTATATAATAAAACAAAATCGATAAAGTAAAGTACTAATTTGTTTAACACACTTCAATCTTGTACGTTTGTTTTTGTTAGGGTAGGACGCAATAATCACTAGGTCTTTGCGAGTAGAATACAGACTTTTTATTGCACGATAATGTCGTACAGGTAAAAGAAAAGAACAGCGTGAGCGAGTAAATCAAGAAATATACATATATATAATATAATAATATATTATAGAATATAATAATAATGTAAAGAGACCATACAATATAAAACGTGCTACAATCGTGAAATGACACGTACTCAAATAAAACTCTAACAGTTTTTGATAATTTTTAAGGATATATAATCGATTATATTTGCAGGAGTACTTTTGGGAGGAGGAATCCCCCATATCATTATGTATTGAGAATACCAACTAAAATATGGCCGTTACGGTGGGTAACGGTCGCGTCGGACGGAACCCTTCGCGTCCCTTTGATTGCCGATCGGTTGTTCGCGCGACGGAGATCCTGCCGTGGAGCAGATGGACAATTCAGGAGCGCGCGAAGCCCCCAGCAGGCCTATTCTGTAACTCGTTATGCAGTGTCGTTATCGTTACGTTGTCGTTGCGCAGCTTTCCTACGGTATAAAAAAGCTGCGCAACGACAATGTAACGATAACGACACTGCATAACGAGTTACAGAATAGGCCTGCAGGCACACTACTTTCTTTCACTAGCACTCCGCCGCCACGCAACATAAAGATGTATGAAATTCCAACAGTTTGATTCACCGGTTATAGTATGGTCATGGTGATCTAGCCAAAAAGTTCCCACTAGCGAAAGCTACGGACACTCGCAGTCGCGGAACAGGCCAGCGCCAATACAACTTGAAAATGCGAAGACCCTCTCGAGCCGTGTGTACAAAACACCGACTGGAAAAGATCTCGTTCAAAGAGGCGGAAGTCGTACCAACCGTTTTTCATTGAGAGCTCATGAAAATTAAAAAAATTAAAATAACATTTCGATAGACCGTTCCGTTTTTTTCCCCAAGCATGCGCTAGCAGACGTAAGAAGCAGTACTGTCTACGCGCTGGTAGCAACAGGGCCACCGTACCAGAATATATAATAGAATAACATTACATAATTATTATACAATATACAAACATACAAATATGTTTATTTAATATATAATATTTTATATACATATATAAATATAAACATAAATTATTTATTAGATTTGTAACAATAAATAATAAAATACTGAGATAAATTGTTAAATTCAAAATTTTGTCATTTATCTGTCAAAATAGCTTTATAACATGAAAATGTACATTCTACTTCGGATGAAATATGAAAATGAGTACATAAGAATGAGTACATAAGAATAAAATAATGGGTGTAAGAAGAGCTAATTATTTTGATTTTAGTGGCACGTTAACATCTAGCTACATTCGGAAATTGTGTTTAAATTTTGTAAATCCCTATTTTTTGTAAGTATTGTGACTATTTTATTCCTTATCTTGTTTGGAATGTGAGGCTGCTCGATATTTTCTGTACTCCTGGATGTACACCCGCGTACGCTTGAAGTGAGAAAAAACGGCACTACGATCTGGTCTCTGATAATAATAATGTATTGAAATATTACAAAAGAAAACTAAATTTTAATATAATTTAATAAAGAAAAATTAAATCAAATATTCCAGATATATGTAATATAATACAAAGATTTTTAAAGCTTAAAACAAATGGTGCACGGATAATACATTCTTATGGTCGTGTTTAGAATTACACAAAAAAAACACACAAAAAAGAACAAAAAAGATTATTTATTTCTGAAAAAGAGAAAGAAAAATATATAAAATATTATCCAATTTTATATAAAGATTGTCTTTTCTTCAAAGAATTATCTTTTATTAACCATATTATTCATACTAACTATATTAACTATATTATCAAGAGCAACATTACAGGATTTTTTGCACCAAGAGCATGTGCGAATGATGTACTAGTGACAAGTCATCCTGTGTCGTTTTAAACAACCCGAGATCGGTTAAGGAGAGTTTAAAAAATTTGATCTTTAATTAAATTTAGATCTATATATTTTCTGTGATAAATGATAAAAATGAGAGGATCAGAAACAAGTGGCTTGTTTATAATACTTGTATGATGATATACTTCTGTATCATATTGCAGCTATTTGTTATTTCAACCGTATTTTGTGATTGTCAAATTAATAGAAAATATATTTGCAAAGCATAACGCAAAATTTCCTCTTGCCTAAGACCTAGGAATAAAATAGTGATATATATCAATTAAAAAAAATTATATAAAAAATAGGAAAATTAAATTTTATATAAAACATACCTCATTTATCTTACGTCTATAAAAACACCTCTATCAAGCTGCAGCAGGACCAAATTAGCAGAATCAAGTCGGACCTATCAGATTATTTAGTACCCATTTTGTACTAATTTGTACCACCAATAATAATTTTGTACCTCGTGCCGTTTCAAAAAAAATCGTGGTGCTGCTAACTTGATATCAAGCTAACAGGATAAAAAAAATTGAAAAAAAAAAACAAAGGCAGAAAAGTAACAAGCTGAATTTGTACTAATTTGTATCACCCGAAAAAATTAAATATATTCATCCCTTCCGTCTAAAACAACCCCTAATTAAATTTAGTTCTATTAAGCTCAAAAGTAAGGTAACCTTTCTTAATAGCAGAACAAATCACTACTTGCACACTCGACGCGGAATAATTTAAACCGTCAAAATATGAAATTTCAGAATTTGTACCCCTACCGTTCTTATCGAAACCACCCCTAACCTTTCGCGGCTCCAAAAGTAAAGTACCCTTTTCTCTCGGCAGAATCAAACGACACTGATTTTGCTCGATGCGCAATAATTTGTACCGTCGAAATATAAAGTTTGAAAATTTGTACCTCCACCCTTCTCCTAGAAACCACCCCCAAAACCTTTGGCGGCTCCAAGAGTAAAGTACCCTTTTTCCTCGGCAGAATCGAACAACACTGCTTTTGCTCGATGCGCAGTAATTTGTACCGTCAAAATATAAAGTTTGAGAATTTGTACCTCCACCCTTCTTCTAGAAACCACCCCCAAAACCTTTGGCGGCTCCAAGAGTAAAGTACCCTTTTTCCTCGGCAGAATCGAACGACACTGCTCTTGCTCGATGCGCAGTAATTTGTACCGTCAAAATATAAATAAAGTTTAAAAATTTGTACCTCCACCCTTCACCTTGAAACCACATCCAAAACCTATTGCGGCTCCAAGAGTAAAGTACCCTTTTCCCTCGGCAGAATCGAACGACACTGCTCATGCTCGACGCGCAGTACTTTGTTCCGTCGAAATATAAAGTTTGAGAATTTGTACCTCCACCCTTCTTCTAGAAACCACCCCCAAAACCTTTGGCGGCTCCAAGAGTAAAGTACCCTTTTTCCTCGGCAGAATCGAACGACACTGCTCTTGCTCGATGCGCAGTAATTTGTACCGTCAAAATATAAAGTTTAAAAATTTGTACCTCCACCCTTCTTCTAGAAACCACCCCCAAAACCTTTGGCGGCTCCAAGAGTAAAGTACCCTTTTTCCTCGGCAGAATCGAACGACACTGCTCTTGCTCGATGCGCAGTAATTTGTACCGTCAAAATATAAAGTTTAAAAATTTGTACCTCCACCCTTCTTCTTGAAACCACATCCAAAACCTTTTGCGGCTCCAAGAGTAAAGTACCCTTTTCCCTCGGCAGAATCGAACGACACTGCTCATGCTCGACGCGCAGTACTTTGTTCCGTCGAAATATAAAGTTTGAGAATTTGTACCTCCACCCTTCTTCTAGAAACCACCCCCAAAACCTTTGGCGGCTCCAAGAGTAAAGTACCCTTTTTCCTCGGCAGAATCGAACGACACTGCTCTTGCTCGATGCGCAGTAATTTGTACCGTCAAAATATAAAGTTTAAAAATTTGTACCTCCACCCTTCTTCTAGAAACCACCCCCAAAACCTTTGGCGGCTCCAAGAGTAAAGTACCCTTTTTCCTCGGCAGAATCGAACGACACTGCTCTTGCTCGATGCGCAGTAATTTGTACCGTCAAAATATAAAGTTTGAGAATTTGTACCTCCACCCTTCTTCTAGAAACCACCCCCAAAACCTTTGGCGGCTCCAAGAGTAAAGTACCCTTTTTCCTCGGCAGAATCGAACGACACTGCTCTTGCTCGATGCGCAGTAATTTGTACCGTCAAAATATAAAGTTTAAAAATTTGTACCTCCACCCTTCTTCTAGAAACCACCCCCAAAACCTTTGGCGGCTCCAAGAGTAAAGTACCCTTTTTCCTCGGCAGAATCGAACGACACTGCTCTTGCTCGATGCGCAGTAATTTGTACCGTCAAAATATAAAGTTTAAAAATTTGTACCTCCACCCTTCTTCTAGAAACCACCCCCAAAACCTTTGGCGGCTCCAAGAGTAAAGTACCCTTTTTCCTCGGCAGAATCGAACGACACTGCTCTTGCTCGATGCGCAGTAATTTGTACCGTCAAAATATAAAGTTTAAAAATTTGTACCTCCACCCTTCTTCTAGAAACCACCCCCAAAACCTTTGGCGGCTCCAAGAGTAAAGTACCCTTTTTCCTCGGCAGAATCGAACGACACTGCTCTTGCTCGATGCGCAGTAATTTGTACCGTCAAAATATAAAGTTTAAAAATTTGTACCTCCACCCTTCTTCTAGAAACCACCCCCAAAACCTTTGGCGGCTCCAAGAGTAAAGTACCCTTTTTCCTCGGCAGAATCGAACGACACTGCTCTTGCTCGATGCGCAGTAATTTGTACCGTCAAAATATAAAGTTTAAAAATTTGTACCTCCACCCTTCTTCTAGAAACCACCCCCAAAACCTTTGGCGGCTCCAAGAGTAAAGTACCCTTTTTCCTCGGCAGAATCGAACGACACTGCTCTTGCTCGATGCGCAGTAATTTGTACCGTCAAAATATAAAGTTTAAAAATTTGTACCTCCACCCTTCTTCTAGAAACCACCCCCAAAACCTTTGGCGGCTCCAAGAGTAAAGTACCCTTTTTCCTCGGCAGAATCGAACGACACTGCTCTTGCTCGATGCGCAGTAATTTGTACCGTCAAAATATAAAGTTTGAAAATTTGTACCTCCACCCTTCTTCTAGAAACCACCCCCAAAACCTTTGGCGGCTCCAAGAGTAAAGTACCCTTTTTCCTCGGCAGAATCGAACGACACTGCTCTTGCTCGATGCGCAGTAATTTGTACCGTCAAAATATAAAGTTTAAAAATTTGTACCTCCACCCTTCTTCTAGAAACCACCCCCAAAACCTTTGGCGGCTCCAAGAGTAAAGTACCCTTTTTCCTCGGCAGAATCGAACGACACTGCTCTTGCTCGATGCGCAGTAATTTGTACCGTCAAAATATAAAGTTTAAAAATTTGTACCTCCACCCTTCTTCTAGAAACCACCCCCAAAACCTTTGGCGGCTCCAAGAGTAAAGTACCCTTTTTCCTCGGCAGAATCGAACGACACTGCTCTTGCTCGATGCGCAGTAATTTGTACCGTCAAAATATAAAGTTTAAAAATTTGTACCTCCACCCTTCTTCTAGAAACCACCCCCAAAACCTTTGGCGGCTCCAAGAGTAAAGTACCCTTTTTCCTCGGCAGAATCGAACGACACTGCTCTTGCTCGATGCGCAGTAATTTGTACCGTCAAAATATAAAGTTTAAGAATTTGTACCTCCACCCTTCTTCTAGAAACCACCCCCAAAACCTTTGGCGGCTCCAAGAGTAAAGTACCCTTTTTCCTCGGCAGAATCGAACGACACTGCTCTTGCTCGATGCGCAGTAATTTGTACCGTCAAAATATAAAGTTTAAAAATTTGTACCTCCACCCTTCTTCTAGAAACCACCCCCAAAACCTTTGGCGGCTCCAAGAGTAAAGTACCCTTTTTCCTCGGCAGAATCGAACGACACTGCTCTTGCTCGATGCGCAGTAATTTGTACCGTCAAAATATAAAGTTTAAAAATTTGTACCTCCACCCTTCTTCTAGAAACCACCCCCAAAACCTTTGGCGGCTCCAAGAGTAAAGTACCCTTTTTCCTCGGCAGAATCGAACGACACTGCTCTTGCTCGATGCGCAGTAATTTGTACCGTCGAAATATAAAGTTTGAGAATTTGTACCTCCACCCTTCTTCTAAAAACCTTTTGCGGCTCCAAGAGTAAAGTACCCTTTTCCCTCGGCAGAATCGAACGACACTGCTCTTGCTCGATGCGCAGTAATTTGTACCGTCAAAATATAAAGTTTGAAAATTTGTACCTCCACCCTTCTTCTAGAAACCACCCCCAAAACCTTTGGCGGCTCCAAGAGTAAAGTACCCTTTTTCCTCGGCAGAATCGAACGACACTGCTCTTGCTCGATGCGCAGTAATTTGTACCGTCAAAATATAAAGTTTAAAAATTTGTACCTCCACCCTTCTTCTAGAAACCACCCCCAAAACCTTTGGCGGCTCCAAGAGTAAAGTACCCTTTTTCCTCGGCAGAATCGAACGACACTGCTCTTGCTCGATGCGCAGTAATTTGTACCGTCAAAATATAAAGTTTAAAAATTTGTACCTCCACCCTTCTTCTAGAAACCACCCCCAAAACCTTTGGCGGCTCCAAGAGTAAAGTACCCTTTTTCCTCGGCAGAATCGAACGACACTGCTCTTGCTCGATGCGCAGTAATTTGTACCGTCAAAATATAAAGTTTAAAAATTTGTACCTCCACCCTTCTTCTAGAAACCACCCCCAAAACCTTTGGCGGCTCCAAGAGTAAAGTACCCTTTTTCCTCGGCAGAATCGAACGACACTGCTCTTGCTCGATGCGCAGTAATTTGTACCGTCAAAATATAAAGTTTAAAAATTTGTACCTCCACCCTTCTTCTAGAAACCACCCCCAAAACCTTTGGCGGCTCCAAGAGTAAAGTACCCTTTTTCCTCGGCAGAATCGAACGACACTGCTCTTGCTCGATGCGCAGTAATTTGTACCGTCAAAATATAAAGTTTAAAAATTTGTACCTCCACCCTTCTTCTAGAAACCACCCCCAAAACCTTTGGCGGCTCCAAGAGTAAAGTACCCTTTTTCCTCGGCAGAATCGAACGACACTGCTCTTGCTCGATGCGCAGTAATTTGTACCGTCAAAATATAAAGTTTGAAAATTTGTACCTCCACCCTTCTTCTAGAAACCACCCCCAAAACCTTTGGCGGCTCCAAGAGTAAAGTACCCTTTTTCCTCGGCAGAATCGAACGACACTGCTCTTGCTCGATGCGCAGTAATTTGTACCGTCAAAATATAAAGTTTAAAAATTTGTACCTCCACCCTTCACCTTGAAACCACATCCAAAACCTATTGCGGCTCCAAGAGTAAAGTACCCTTTTCCCTCGGCAGAATCGAACGACACTGCTCATGCTCGACGCGCAGTACTTTGTTCCGTCGAAATATAAAGTTTGAGAATTTGTACCTCCACCCTTCTTCTAGAAACCACCCCCAAAACCTTTGGCGGCTCCAAGAGTAAAGTACCCTTTTTCCTCGGCAGAATCGAACGACACTGCTCTTGCTCGATGCGCAGTAATTTGTACCGTCAAAATATAAAGTTTAAAAATTTGTACCTCCACCCTTCTTCTAGAAACCACCCCCAAAACCTTTGGCGGCTCCAAGAGTAAAGTACCCTTTTTCCTCGGCAGAATCGAACGACACTGCTCTTGCTCGATGCGCAGTAATTTGTACCGTCAAAATATAAAGTTTAAAAATTTGTACCTCCACCCTTCTTCTAGAAACCACCCCCAAAACCTTTGGCGGCTCCAAGAGTAAAGTACCCTTTTTCCTCGGCAGAATCGAACGACACTGCTCTTGCTCGATGCGCAGTAATTTGTACCGTCAAAATATAAAGTTTAAAAATTTGTACCTCCACCCTTCTTCTAGAAACCACCCCCAAAACCTTTGGCGGCTCCAAGAGTAAAGTACCCTTTTTCCTCGGCAGAATCGAACGACACTGCTCTTGCTCGATGCGCAGTAATTTGTACCGTCAAAATATAAAGTTTAAAAATTTGTACCTCCACCCTTCTTCTAGAAACCACCCCCAAAACCTTTGGCGGCTCCAAGAGTAAAGTACCCTTTTTCCAGAATCGAACGACACTGCTCTTGCTCGAAACGCAGTACTTTGTTCCGTCGAAATATAAAGTTTGAAATTTGTACCTCCACCCTTCTTCTAGAAACCACCCCCAAAACCTTTGGCGGCTCCAAGAGTAAAGTACCCTTTTTCCTCGGCAGAATCGAACGACACTGCTCTTGCTCGATGCGCAGTAATTTGTACCGTCAAAATATAAAGTTTAAAAATTTGTACCTCCACCCTTCTTCTAGAAACCACCCCCAAAACCTTTGGCGGCTCCAAGAGTAAAGTACCCTTTTTCCTCGGCAGAATCGAACGACACTGCTCTTGCTCGATGCGCAGTAATTTGTACCGTCAAAATATAAAGTTTGAAAATTTGTACCTCCACCCTTTCTTCTCGAAACCACCCCCAAAACCTTTGGCGGCTCCAAAGTAAAGTACCCTTTTCCTCGGCAGAATCGAACGACACTGCTCTTGCTCGATGCGCAGTACTTTGTTCCGTCGAAATATAAAGTTTGAAAATTTGTACCTCCACCCTTCTTCTAGAAACCACCCCCAAAACCTTTGGCGGCTCCAAGAGTAAAGTACCCTTTTTCCTCGGCAGAATCGAACGACACTGCTCTTGCTCGATGCGCAGTAATTTGTACCGTCAAAATATAAAGTTTAAAAATTTGTACCTCCACCCTTCTTCTAGAAACCACCCCCAAAACCTTTGGCGGCTCCAAGAGTAAAGTACCCTTTTTCCTCGGCAGAATCGAACGACACTGCTCTTGCTCGATGCGCAGTAATTTGTACCGTCAAAATATAAAGTTTAAAAATTTGTACCTCCACCCTTCTTCTAGAAACCACCCCCAAAACCTTTGGCGGCTCCAAGAGTAAAGTACCCTTTTTCCTCGGCAGAATCGAACGACACTGCTCTTGCTCGATGCGCAGTAATTTGTACCGTCAAAATATAAAGTTTAAAAATTTGTACCTCCACCCTTCTTCTAGAAACCACCCCCAAAACCTTTGGCGGCTCCAAGAGTAAAGTACCCTTTTCCTCGGCAGAATCGAACGACACTGCTCTTGCTCGATGCGCAGTAATTTGTACCGTCAAAATATAAAGTTTAAAAATTTGTACCTCCACCCTTCTTCTAGAAACCACCCCCAAAACCTTTGGCGGCTCCAAGAGTAAAGTACCCTTTTTCCTCGGCAGAATCGAACGACACTGCTCTTGCTCGATGCGCAGTAATTTGTACCGTCAAAATATAAAGTTTAAAAATTTGTACCTCCACCCTTCTTCTTGAAACCACCCCCAAAACCTTTGGCGGCTCCAAGAGTAAAGTACCCTTTTCCCTCGGCAGAATCGAACGACACTGCTCATGCTCGACGCGCAGTAATTTGTTCCGTCGAAATATAAAGTTTGAGAATTTGTACCTCCACCCTTCTTCTAGAAACCACCCCCAAAACCTTTGGCGGCTCCAAGAGTAAAGTACCCTTTTTCCTCGGCAGAATCGAACGACACTGCTCTTGCTCGATGCGCAGTAATTTGTACCGTCAAAATATAAAGTTTAAAAATTTGTACCTCCACCCTTCTTCTTGAAACCACCCCCAAAACCTTTGGCGGCTCCAAGAGTAAAGTACCCTTTTTCCTCGGCAGAATCGAACGACACTGCTCTTGCTCGATGCGCAGTAATTTGTACCGTCAAAATATAAAGTTTAAAAATTTGTACCTCCACCCTTTTCTAGAAACCACCCCCAAAACCTTTGGCGGCTCCAAGAGTAAAGTACCCTTTTTCTCTCGGCAGAATCGAACGACACTGCTCTTGCTCGATGCGCAGTAATTTGTACCGTCAAAATATAAAGTTTAAAAATTTGTACCTCCACCCTTCTTCTAGAAACCACCCCCAAAACCTTTGGCGGCTCCAAGAGTAAAGTACCCTTTTTCCTCGGCAGAATCGAACGACACTGCTCTTGCTCGATGCGCAGTAATTTGTACCGTCAAAATATAAAGTTTAAAAATTTGTACCTCCACCCTTCTTCTAGAAACCACCCCCAAAACCTTTGGCGGCTCCAAGAGTAAAGTACCCTTTTCCCTCGGCAGAATCGAACGACACTGCTCTTGCTCGATGCGCAGTAATTTGTACCGTCAAAATATAAAGTTTAAAAATTTGTACCTCCACCCTTCTTCTTTGAAACCACCCCCAAAACCTTTGGCGGCTCCAAGAGTAAAGTACCCTTTTCCCTCGGCAGAATCGAACGACACTGCTCTTGCTCGATGCGCAGTAATTTGTACAAATATAAAGTTTGAGAATTTGTACCTCCACCCTTCTTCTAGAAACCACCCCCAAAACCTTTGGCGGCTCCAAGAGTAAAGTACCCTTTTTCCTCGGCAGAATCGAACGACACTGCTCTTGCTCGATGCGCAGTAATTTGTACCGTCAAAATATAAAGTTTAAAAATTTGTACCTCCACCCTTCTTCTAGAAACCACCCCCAAAACCTTTTGGCGGCTCCAAGAGTAAAGTACCCTTTTTCCTCGGCAGAATCGAACGACACTGCTCTTGCTCGATGCGCAGTAATTTGTACCGTCAAAATATAAAGTTTAAAAATTTGTACCTCCACCCTTCTTCTAGAAACCACCCCCAAAACCTTTGGCGGCTCCAAGAGTAAAGTACCCTTTTTCCTCGGCAGAATCGAACGACACTGCTCTTGCTCGATGCGCAGTAATTTGTACCGTCAAAATATAAAGTTTGAAAATTTGTACCTCCACCCTTCTTCTTGAAACCACATCCAAAACCTATTGCGGCTCCAAGAGTAAAGTACCCTTTTTTTTCGGCAGAATCGAACGACACTGCTCTTGCTCGATGCGCAGTAATTTGTACCGTCCAAATATAAAGTTTGAGAATTTGTACCTCCACCCTTCTTCTTGAAACCACCCCCAAAACCTTTGGCGGCTCCAAGAGTAAAGTACCCTTTTCTCTCGGCAGAATCGAACGACACTGCTCTTGCTCGATGCGCAGTAATTTGTACCGTCAAAATATAAAGTTTAAAAATTTGTACCTCCACCCTTCTTCTAGAAACCACCCCCAAAACCTTTGGCGGCTCCAAGAGTAAAGTACCCTTTTCCCTCGGCAGAATCGAACGACACTGCTCTTGCTCGATGCGCAGTAATTTGTACCGTCAAAATATAAAGTTTGAGAATTTGTACCTCCACCCTTCTTCTAGAAACCACCCCCAAAACCTTTGGCGGCTCCAAGAGTAAAGTACCCTTTTTCCTCGGCAGAATCGAACGACACTGCTCTTGCTCGATGCGCAGTAATTTGTACCGTCAAAATATAAAGTTTAAAAATTTGTACCTCCACCCTTCTTCTAGAAACCACCCCCAAAACCTTTGGCGGCTCCAAGAGTAAAGTACCCTTTTTCCTCGGCAGAATCGAACGACACTGCTCTTGCTCGATGCGCAGTAATTTGTACCGTCAAAATATAAAGTTTGAAAATTTGTACCTCCACCCTTCTTCTTGAAACCACATCCAAAACCTATTGCGGCTCCAAAAAAGTACTTTTCCATCGGCAGAATCGAACGACACTGCTCTTGCTCGATGCGCAGTAATTTGTACCGTCAAAATATAGAGTTTGAGAATTTGTACCTCCACCCTTTTTCCACCCCCAAAACCTTTAGCGGTACCCTTTTTCCTCGGCAGAATCGAACGACACTGCTCTTGCTCGATGCGCAGTAATTTGTACCGTCAAAATATAAAGTTTAAAAATTTGTACCTCCACCCTTCTTCTTGAAACCACCCCCAAAACCTTTGGCGGCTCCAAGAGTAAAGTACCCTTTTCCCTCGGCAGAATCGAACGACACTGCTCTTGCTCGATGCGCAGTAATTTGTACCGTCAAAATATAAAGTTTGAGAATTTGTACCTCCACCCTTCTTCTTGAAACCACCCCCAAAACCTTTTGCGGCTCCAAGAGTAAAGTACCCTTTTCCATCGGCAGAATCGAACGACACTGCTCTTGCTCGATGCGCAGTAATTTGTACCGTCAAAATATAAAGTTTGAGAATTTGTACCTCCACCCTTCTTCTAGAAACCACCCCCAAAACCTTTGGCGGCTCCAAGAGTAAAGTACCCTTTTTCCTCGGCAGAATCGAACGACACTGCTCTTGCTCGATGCGCAGTAATTTGTACCGTCAAAATATAAAGTTTAAAAATTTGTACCTCCACCCTTCTTCTTGAAACCACATCCAAAACCTTTGGCGGCTCCAAGAGTAAAGTACCCTTTTCCATCGGCAGAATCGAACGACACTGCTCTTGCTCGATGCGCAGTAATTTGTACCGTCAAAATATAAAGTTTGAGAATTTGTACCTCCACCCTTCTTCTAGAAACCACCCCCAAAACCTTTGGCGGCTCCAAGAGTAAAGTACCCTTTTTCCTCGGCAGAATCGAACGACACTGCTCTTGCTCGATGCGCAGTAATTTGTACCGTCAAAATATAAAGTTTGAGAATTTGTACCTCCACCCTTCTTCTAGAAACCACCCCCAAAACCTTTGGCGGCTCCAAGAGTAAAGTACCCTTTTTCCTCGGCAGAATCGAACGACACTGCTCTTGCTCGATGCGCAGTAATTTGTACCGTCAAAATATAAAGTTTAAAAATTTGTACCTCCACCCTTCTTCTAGAAACCACCCCCAAAACCTTTGGCGGCTCCAAGAGTAAAGTACCCTTTTTCCAGAATCGAACAACACTGCTTTTGCTCGATGCGCAGCATTCATTATAAATTTAAAATTTGTACACGAAACCACCCCCAATATTTTGGTAAAAGCTTTTTTGTTTGTTTACATTTCTGCCTTTCTCCTATAAATTCGTCAGTTACTCATCAGAAGCCATCAAGTGAATTACTGTTACAATATGCCGCGTACATATTCTAACGTTGAATATGCTGATATGGTTTTCGTGTATGGTTTCTGCGACGGTAATGCTGTGAAGGCGATGCAAGAGTATGCGCGCCGATTTCCAAACAGAGGAGTGTCGGATCGGCGAGTCATTACGATGAAGCTACGTTTACAAGAAGAGGAATTATGAATCAAAGAAATTGTCATATATGGGCTGATGAAAATCCACGGACTGTTAGGGAATACAGGTTCCAGCATGAATTTGCTGTTAACGTTTGGCTCGGAATTTTGAACGAGTCTGTACTGGGGCCATTTTTTTTACCCGACAGATTAAATGCAGCCAGATATACAGACTTTGGGAGAACGAGTTGCTTAATTATTTAGAAGATATCAACCTGCAGCAACGGATCGAAATGTGGTTCCAGCTCGATGGGTGTCTAGCTCATTATGGCAGAACTAATCGAGCTTGGCTAGACAACCATTATCCACGAAGATGGATTGGACGTAGAGGAGTAGTATCTTGGCCACCCCGATCGCCTGATCTGACACCACTGAACTTTTTTGCATGGGGTTGTAAGAAATCAGCTGATCGGCGCGGGCGCTCGCCGCGCCGATCAGCTGATTTCTTACAGCTCGGCCATGCTGATTCTCAACTTCGTCCCGAAGTTGTCTGTTTAGTGACGCTCATTCTTATAAGATTGGTGTGATGCAGGTACGTTACAACTTACGTATTTTATACATTGATAGATGCAATCAATGTATAAAATACGTAAGTTGTAACGTACCTGCATCACACCAATCTTATAAGAATGAGCGTCACTAAACAGACAACTTCGGGACGAAGTTGAGAATCAGCATGGCCGAGCTGTAAGAAATCAGCTGATCGGCGCGGCGAGCGCCCGCGCGCGCGATCCTCAAACCACGCGAGCGACACGCGAGACTGCGAGGGCTCCACAAAGATATCACGTGCAAATACCGTGAGAAACCTTCTGGATCCTTCGCGGAATACATAGTCCGCGCGCACATTCCGATCGAGGACTCTCTTACGAGCAGCGGAAGAGCACGGACTACTCTTCTGCGAGAGTTCACCAGTCACTTGTATTCGGTATCGGATTAATCTATCGGTCTCAGCCAGTTTATCTTGTAATTCTCTTTATTATTCGTGTTAAATATATATATCTCAAGTGTTACTACTATTCCAGAGTTAGTGCTTTATTCGGACATTCACCGGCCTAATATTATCCAGACTCCAGACTTTCCTGACAATTCCGGATACTGTACCGGCCGTTCCATACACTCCGAGAAGTTGTGTGATTCACGTAAGCCGGAAGAGACAGAATATAGATACTTATTAGATTTACACGCCCAAAAGTAAATATCTTACAGGGTCTCCTGAAGCAGGAAGTTTATTCGTTGCCAATCAACTCAAGAGAGCAATTACAAGACCGAATCGTGGTTGCAGTACACCACATATTACCAGATCAGTATTTGGCTGCAATACGAGCTGTCCGTACTAGATGCAATGCTTGCATTGCTGCAGGAGGGCAACATTTTGAACAATATTTACATTAGGTAAGTGACAACGCGAACAAATAAATATGAATTAAAAAGTAATAAATAAGTACAGAAATAAAAACTACGTTTTATGTTTTTTGCGATTTTCTCCAAAACGAAGCAAAAACGAACATATCTCTATACCACTTTTTCTTTTAGTTTATCGATCCCCGATTACATTATATACAATTATATACATAATTAAACGCTCCCGATTACATTATATACAATTATATACATAATTAAAAACTTTCTTAATTAAAAAATGTGTATTTTAGGCTCTTGTAAATGTAGCAGTACGTTAAAATGCATCATAGAGGATACTGATCCATCCAATAATTGTGTAAAATTAAATTGCACATATACACCTGGTAAAGGAAATTGCTATGACATTTAAATTCGGGACACCCTATATTTCTGCAGATGCTAAATCTGGTGTTATCAATGGTAAGTTTATTATTTATTAGTTGAATTTATTTTTGTTAAATATATTCTATTAAATTTATAATTAATACCTCTAGTAATTTTTACTTGAAAATTTATAAATGTCAAAGAAATATAAAAAAAATTAAATAAAGTTGTTTTTACTTTAATTTATACTTGTTTAGGTTGTAATTTTAAATATAAATATATAACAATAGAAAAATAAATAAATAAATGTACACACTTATAAATAAATTTGATTCTATTTAATGCATATATACATACATGTCAAAATATAAAGTGCGTTATATACTTTCTAATATGATTACATTATATACAATTATATACATAATTAAAAACTTTCTTGATTAAAAAATGTGTACTTTAGGCTCTTGTAAATGTGGCAGTACGTTAAAATGCATCATAGAGGATACTGATCCATCCAATAATTGTGTAAAATTAAATTGCACATATACACCTGGTAAAGGAAATTGCTATGACATTTAAATTCGGGACACCCTATATTTCTGCAGATGCTAAATCTGGTGTTATCAATGGTAAGTTTATTATTTATTAGTTGAATTTATTTTTGTTAAATATATTCTATTAAATTTATAATTAATACCTCTAGTAATTTTTACTTGAAAATTTATAAATGTCAAAGAAATATAAAAAAAATTAAATAAAGTTGTTTTTACTTTAATTTATACTTGTTTAGGTTGTAATTTTAAATATAAATATATAACAATAGAAAAATAAATAAATAAATGTACACACACACGTACACATTTTTTAAAAACACAATTTGAAAAAAAAAACACGTTTTTACACAAAAATCACAAATATATAATTATAAATAAATTTGATTCTATTTAATGCATATATACATACATGTCAAAATATAAAGTGCGTTATATACTTTCTAATATGATTACATTATATACAATTATATACATAATTAAAAACTTTCTTGATTAAAAAATGTGTACTTTAGGCTCTTGTAAATGTGGCAGTACGTTAAAATGCATCATAGAGGATACTGATCCATCCAATAATTGTGTAAAATTAAATTGCACATATACACCTGGTAAAGGAAATTGCAAAAAACGATATCTAAGAAATCCGACCAGAGCAATTATTGGAAAGGAGTTGCAAAATAAATCAGTTCATATTTATCGTGCAGAAAAAGCACACATGTTAATGGCTGAGGAAGATCCAGAGCTTCCTAACTTATATAGTTCTACTGTTTTACAAGAAGCGAAATCAAAAATAACAATGGCAGATTATACAGATCCTGATGCTCTTAAAGCTTTAGTTATTTTAAAGTCATCATCATTACAGAATAAATTCGTAACATTGGATTAGATCCTGTTTTTGTTTATTATTGGAGCAATCACCAACTAAATGTTTATAAAATGTTTATAAAAAATACGCCATTCAAAATGATACATGTGTATTTATCGATGCAACCGGTAGTATTATTAAACACTTATGTAAAGCAGATGGATCAATATCAAAACACATTTTTTTATATCATTGTGTTATCAATAGCAAAAGTGGGCAATTTTCAGTTTGTCAAATGATAAGCGAAAGTCACAATGCAAATTCCATTCATTTTTGGTTGGCAAAGTGGGTACGGTCTGGTGCACCGGTGCCCAAAGAAGTGGTATGCGATTCATCTAGAGCATTATTAATTGCAATTGTTCGTGCATTTACAGGCTACCTTAACATCGAAGATTACGCGGATGCAAAAAAATATAAAAATTCTAATTTACTTAAATGCTATGTGAGAATAGATGTAGCACATTTTATAAAAAAATATTCAAATTTTTTTAAATCATTAAATAAAAGAATAAAAATATTTTATCTTGGTGCGATTGGCCAACTAATACTATGTAGAAATCTTACAAGTGCAATAGAAATAATACATTCTATTTTTGTAATAGCATTATCAGAAACAGATGGAAATTTAGAAACTGGCGAGCTTACGCAATGCGATAAAGCACGTATTAAATTAACAAAGGACCCCGCAGAAAATGATAGGAAAAGGGCTTTCGGTTAAATTTTTTGAAACTGTGGTAAATGATAGTTTTAATCATGTAGATCAAAAGTGTCAATGGGCAGAAAGTCGAAACCCCCATAGTTTTCGAGTTACAGCTCGTCAAAGTGGACAATTTTCGTATCTCGCACAAGGGCAAGGCTCGAACCTCGGCTCTTGTAATGCTCTAAAATGCATCACATACGGTCGTGCGCACACGCGCGCTTGTGTGTGTGTGTGTGCGTGTGTGTGTATTGCATATTTGCTTACATGAAATGGTAACAACAGTTACATTAAAATCAATACACTACTGAATATAATGTATAATTATATATGGATTATATATAATTATATATAAGGCTTCATACAGTTATATATGGATTATATGTATGTGTATATAACGCCATAGAATCCATTTTCCTGGGTTATATACTCCAGTTTCATTGACAAGCACCCGAGCCGAAGTTCGAGCGTTGCCCTTGTGCGAAATACGAAAATTGTCCACTTTGACGAGCTGTAACTCGAAAACTATGGGGGTTTGGACTTTCTGCCCATTGACACTTTTGATCTACATGATTAGAACTATCATTTACCACAGTTTCAAAAAATTTAACCGAAAGCCATTTTCCTATCATTTTCTGCGGGGTCCTTTAATGACTGATACATTACAAACAGAAAATTTTGAAACTGACAGTAACAATAATAGTACTCTATTCGAAATGGAAAATTCGACTGAAGTAGGTAGCTTGAGTAATCCATTTGAAAACTTATGGTCTGTATGGGGTAAGCAAATTTTAAATAATGTTAGATCGTCAATTACTTCGGACGAAGGTAATAGAATAAATCCATTTTATTTTCCACAATTAGTTAATCATCTTATGATTGATATTAGATTATTACCCCTTTGGACGAATATTTACACTGATAAATTTGGTTATGGTCGCATACCTGCGTCTAGTGCATCTGTGGAAAGTGAATTTAATAAAATAAAATCTTTACTATTAAAAAATTGCCCACTTTTGCGTATTGATGCCTTTATTCAAAAACATGTTAATTATTTGCATGGTATTATGAAAATAATTAATACATGTGACAAGAATCCACCTGTAAACACGGATGATGAATTTCATGTATCATTAACTAACACGTCTTTAAAAGAGCCTACAATTAATAATAATTTATCAGATACAGATATTTCATGTCCTGCATGCCAGAATAATGATCAGCCAACAGGTGTACATATTTGTTGTTTATGTCAAAAATATGTTCATGCATTGCCTCAATGTTCTGTATCATTTAATGACGACGAAGAAGGTTACGGTCAACGTCGTATATGCATGACGTGCAAAAATGTTGAAAATATAAAAGACATTTTGACAAGTCGTGAAGTGGAGAATTGGCGAAATTTAGAAACAACAAAATCATGTAAAAGTAATGCATTGTATCTTGGTAACAATAAACACAAAATAATAGATTCTTTGACGTGTGAAAAAGCAGTAAAAATACCTATTTTAAAATACCTATTTTAACGGTAATAATTTATCTCTAAAATCTTTAAATATAAATAACGATAATTATACTATCACTAATACTTGCGCATTTGATAGTATATTTCAAATATTACTTGCTGCAGGACATGATTTTGAAAACATCCAAATATATATGAACAAAATAGCAGAATCAAATTCATTCTTTAAACTAATTATTAATTCTATAAATAATGGAATTACTCTCTCTTCATATAAATTACGCGCGCACATACTTTTAGAAATATTCCCGGTTTCTGATGTTGGTGATTGCAAATATGTAGATTGTAATACAAATGTAGGTTATCTAGCAGGTATCCTCTTCAATCCAGTTCCAAGTTTTGAAGAGACATCACGTTGCAATTTTGGTTGCTTGCCACGATACAAGAAATTATCTATAATTCAAATAGATCAATTAAAACTCGCGGAAGCCTCAATTAATAATAATTTCGACGAAATAATAAAACAGAGTGTTTACTTAAAAGGTGAACATCCTTGTTGCTCAAAAAATTGTTCCGGTGTTGAAACGACAACGCTATCTAAAACAGGCAAGATTTGAATTATTAAACATAAAGTAGTACAAGTTGTTTTGAAAAAATATTATTTAAAGAAAGATTATAAGAAACAAAACGCACATGTTGGAACGGAAAATATTGCGTCACTTGTAGTACTGCTAGATTGAAGGGAATTCAAAATTTGGATAAAATATTTTCTTTATTTTGTTTTTTTCTTTTTTCATAATAAAATATTTTTGTGTTCCGACACATTTGCGTTTTGATACTTAAAGTTTTTTCCATACATATTTTTTATAAAAGTATACTTACATTTATTATTGAACTGATATTTATTTATTTTTCAGGAGATATTGTCGTTTTCGACATCTTCTCATCAACCAATGACTTCCACATTAAATTGAACGATATTAACAAATCGTTCAAAAATCCATTAAATGAAATAAAATATAAATTACTTGGCGTTGTTATATACAAAAAACCCAAGAGGACAAAAGGTATACGAACAACCGGGCACTACACAGCTATGTGTTTAAGAGGACAAACATGGATCCAATATAACGATCTAGAAATAAAAGAAAGAAGTGTTAAAGAAAAATCTTTCGTAACACCAGGTTTATTAATTTACAGCGTGTAGATTAGAATTTTCATGTTATTTTAAGATATAATTATTCTTTTATAATTTTTATGATAAAGTATATTTAATAAAGGTTTTTTTAAATAACACGAGTTACAAATTATTTTTAGTAGTACAAAATAGTATTTAATAGTACAAACTAGTATGATAAATAATAAATAATGTAATAAATTTAGTTCGATCTACCCTTGTTCTCAAAACCACTCCCAAACCTTTGGCGGCTCCAAGAGTAAAGTACTCTTTTCCCTCGGCAGAATCGAACGACACTGCTCTTGCTCGATGCGCAGTAATTTGTACCGTCGAAATATAAAGTTTGAGAATTTGTACCTCTACCCTTCTTCTCGAAACCACTCCCAAACCTTATATATTGTTAATCAATTGGCATTCTCTTGCTCACAAAATCAACTGTATTTGATAGCTATTTCTTGTATCTACTTGTTATTATGGACGTTTTTATAGCTATGTTTTGTAGCTACATTTCTTTATATACTCTTTATACGTGAACCAGTAGGATGTGCTCGGCAGTTGATAATGTAATGATGTAATCGCCATATTTTTCATTTTGTCTTACATTCACGCAAAGTCATTCTGTATTTTCAGATTTGGCAATTTAATGAGTTAACACTTTTCATAAGTTATGTTCAGTCAAAAGTGAAAATGACAGGAATTTAGAACCGTCATTATGAACCGTATGATTTGACATACTTTCGAGAACCTAAAAATAATATTTACATCATCGATTAAAAATAGTCCAAGTATAATTAATTTCACGATTATTATGTAGTAGTTTGAAATATTCATATATTCACAAATATGACTCTTGAATACTTAAATGTTCACGGATTAAATGCTATTATAAATGACTCAGTTATCATAATACATAATTGCAGGCGAAGCTGTTATTTTCCTTACTCACATACTACATAAAATCGTTTGATACGTGTGATATTTAATCTTGAATTGTAACTCTCGAAATCACAAAGTGCACTGCTGGTTGTAGAGTGATGCATCTCCGCATTTAATTTTAGCTGAATATATCAATGACGTCAACAATAAAGAAATACATTTTGTTATTTCCCCGTTTGTAGCTAAATTATTAATTAATACAAACTATTACGGGGAGATAACATAAGGTATAAATAAGAATATTAATTAAAACTAAATTGTTGATTTATTATTACTCATAAAGTAATGTATAAGTATTAAAATGTATTTCTTCGTTGTTGATGTCATCGATATCATATGTATCAAATGATTTTATGTAGTATGTGAGTAAGGAAAATAATAGCTTCGCCTGCGATCATGTATTATGATAACTGGATCATTTATAATAGCATTTAATCCGTGAGCATTTAAGTATTCAAGAGTCATATTTGTGAATAAATGAATATTTCATTCTATGTATTAAATTATATATACATAGAATTTTATCTGTTATTACCATATCGGAGTTACTGAAGAAATATATTGTTTAAATAACTTTTTTAATTCTAATTTATTTTATCTCATATCGGAAATGAAATCATAGTCACTCTATCCTCTATCCGATCTCTTGCGATCTCCAGCGTTTGCAGCGTGCCGCATTCGAGATATGTATGATGATACGTCCGAGAAATCTCCTTCGCAAATGGATAGAAAGCGGTCTTGTGCCACTTATTATACAAGTGCCTTTATCCAAAGAGGATACAGAGCGCACATGGCGCTTTTTCGTCGTTTAACTTGTCTGACTACGTCAGGTCGAATGCGGTTATACATTGAACAGGGTTATACATTGCGTGCTACTGTTTGATCAAACAGTAGCACGCAACACCAAATAGTCTTTATAAAGTCTCGTATCCCGTGTCATAAGAAAGATAACATTATATTATTACTATTATTTTTTATTACTATTACTATTATTACTATTACTATTATTATTATTATATTACTATTAGATAAGAGACATGGAGCGTTTAATGTTGGTCCATTTCAATCAAAAGATAATAATGTTTAATTTCTCTTGCTTCTCAACCATCTTGGAAATTGATTAAAAATAAAGTTATGATTGGCTAATAATTCCGTACGATGTACATGTAAATGAAAGATGAGTCTTTCATAAAAGGCAAACTTTATTCAATAATGTATTAGCTGTTTTGACTCACTATCTTTGACTCACTATATTTTATATTTTATGCAGCTTCATAATTCCATATTTAAAAACATTTTGTCTTTCTCAGCAAGAAAACTGTTCTAAGTGTCGATTGAGTGGCCTTCTCAAACACTCTCGGAAACAAGAAAAGTCATAAATAGTAAAACAAAAAAAATACGTTGCCGTGAGTGCGTCATGTATTCCAATTATGAGAAAAGGAACGATTTTGCACTATTTATTAATTCGTTTATTTTTCCCACCTGGAGATATTTGCGTTTTAATTCTTTGCATCGCAACTGTGAACATCCCTCAAGCTTATTGATATAATCTTGTAGTTGCATAAAAAAATACATAAATTCATATCTATGCATCAAGTGTATTTATGTGCATTGCTATTACGGTGTTATAATCGGAAAAAATTTTCCAATATTTGCATCTTTCGATAACAACGTATTTAAAAAGAATTCGCGCATCGCAGATTGCGACCTCAAAAATACAAGTCTGTTAATTATTTTATCGATCAGATATCGATCTAGAAGGAAAATACGAAGTGGAGGTCATTGTTAATGCGCAATTATTATTATTTCCAGCGAAATAAAAAATTTTCGTATTAACAATGACCTCCACTTCGTCTTTTCATTCTAGATCAATATCGATAAAATAATAAACAAGCTCGTATTTTTTACAGATCGCAATCTGCGTTGTGTGACACGCGACATTCTTCAAAAACAGCGAAATCGCGTTATCAGCTTGATAAAAATTCACGAACAGTATATATAAATCACAAACGCTCGCCAACGCAACAGAAGAGCATATAGGTGCGGGCGATCGAAAAAAAGTAATAAAAAGACGCGGAATGTAAACCGCATGCGGGTGTAGCCAAATATGGGCAAGTGGTTTCTCGCTCTTCGATCAAGTAAAAGTACCTTCATCCCTCTTTTTTCCTCGTGGACACTTTCGTATCCTTTCCTTTCCTTTCTCGTGACCCGACAAAGGAAAAGAACGCGTGTGTGAAAGAGGTGCCGGAATTCGCGGGTGCGCCTTACGAAAATTCTCCGGTCCTTAATCTCAAAGATCATAAAGATAACCGAGCTGTCTTGTTTCCCTCGAGTACCGTACGAAAGTTGCTAAGCGTACACGATAAATTAATTCGGCTTACCTCGGTTGCACGGTACAAGAGCTCGTGGGCGTAGCAGATTGTAGTTGAGTCATAAATACCAATTTTAGTGTGTTCCTTAATTTCTACTAATTTAGGTTGTCCTAAAAGTTTCTCTCATGATTGGCGCCAGTGAACTCTATACATGATAAGTGTGACTATTGTTCTGGTCGCTGTCGGCGTGAGAGAGATACTTTTAATAAAATCGTTCTATTACAACACCTGATTGGTCAATCACATAAAAATGATGTCATTGAGAGTTCACTGATTGTCTCTCAACGTTGCTAAGTAATGAAACAAGGAAAACTTTATTCTGCTACTTGATTTTTCATGGGTCTTTTCTCTTTCTTGCTAAAAAGATGGATAATCACAAAAGACATTTACGGTATGATAATATAATTAATAATGTGATATTGCACTGCTTTAAGAAACTGCAACTGAGATTTGTAGTTTTTTACGGAGACCATACTGTACAGATCACTCGTACCTGGTTCAAAAAATTCAGAGCTGAAGATTTTAGCCTCGAAGACTGAGAACGTAGTTGAACTATTCACTATAAATATTTCATCAAGGCCTTAATGGGTGAAAACCCTCGGTTAGGAAATCTGAACAAACCCATAAACGGTGCGTAATCATTTAACGAAGCTAGGCTACATAAATTGATATGAGGTCTAGGTACTTTATGAGCTGACAGAGCGCAACACTCTACATCGCATTTCCATCTGCGATTTACTACTTTAACGTCACATAAAAGACTTTTTCTTAAAAAGATTGATCACTGAGACAAAAGTTGTATACTATATATTAAACGGATAAAAAGGTCCTGGTCCAGCCAAGACGAGAGTTCCATTTCTATCACCAAATCTAGCTTCCACTCAAAGAAAATTTTACTTTCTATTTGGTGGGATTGGAAAAACATTTTCTACTACGAGCTGCTTCCACCGAGTCAGACTCGGAAACCACACATACCCTTACGCTAACCACACATACCCTTAAGAATAAACTTGCGTTTGATTGGGACGTTCTACTTCATCCTCCAGATTCTTCGGACCTTGCTCTATCCGATTACTATCTCTTTCTTTCACTTAAAATTTCCTTTGTTAAAAAAAATTCAATTCTCTAAATGATATAAAAAATTATCTCGATCAATATTGCTGGCAAATCAAAAACGTTTTGGAAACAAGGCATTATGAAGCTTTCAGGGAAGTGGATTGGTCATTGAACAGAATGGAACATGTATACTTGAACAAAATTTCGTCGTTTTTTAAAGTTTGTAATTTAAAATTTTTGAAAAAACAAAAGAAATTTATAGGACAACCAATATGTCGATAGATTATATATATATATATATATATATATATATATATATATATATATATAGCTTGCAATAAATAATTCATAATAAATAAGATAATTTTGTATTTAGATACGAAATATTCAAGATTATATTTGTATACTTAATCTAATATTGTATACTTTCTTAAGTTATTTATTTTTAACTTGACAATATCAGATCATTTTGAATTTGGGTTGCTCCGCGCACGATGCATTCTATCGATGTGGTAATATACAAAAACGATTAACGAGATCTCCTTGTACGGCCTACACGTCTCGTTTTAGGCGAGTGCTCTCAGCATGTAACTCTCGGCTGTCGATCCTTTCTTCATTAAGTGGGGTGCCTTTATTGCCTTTAAATGGCATCAAAATGATACCGACGCAACGCGTTATGTAATGTAAGCATTGTAAGCGATCGAATAACGATCCTCATAATATATTCTGCCGGCATTAAATCATCCACAGGTAAATTATAATAAGTAAAGCGGGAAATAATTATGAGAATCTAGCTTCAACTTAATCATACTTATACGATAAGATGATAATCTCTGTTATAAATCAAAGATTTTTATCATTGTCACTTATTTGTGACAATCACATAACTCAATAGCATAAAATTTATTTTTAGATAGGTTATCTGTAAACGTGATGTATTTTTTTCTTTCTTTTACTAAAAATTTTTTACTAAAAATCCAGATCAAAAATTTGTAAGCGTACTATCTTTTGTTTCAATGCGATATATGTGTCTGTGTGTGTGTCTTCCTCTTTTCATATAGTAAATCAGGTCGGCATCAGAATGTCACACAGTAATTAGTAATCACTTAGTAATTTGCGTCTTGACGCACAAATTAAATTAAAAGTTGCATCTGATGCCGACTAAGCAAATTATGATAGAAGGACCTCTAAACTCTGTTTTTTATAAATTTTTGTTTTTCTCTTTTTCTCAAGAAAATAACGTTTTACAGATGCCTAAAATAAAAATCGTCATAATTGCATTGGTTTTGTGGGTCCAATTATTTTTCATCTTAACCGCTCAAGATATTGAGATTGATAATGAAACCAAATTACATAAACTACCGAATGACATAACCAGAACATTACCATGTCGAGTTAAATCTTGATACAATCGAGAAAGGTTTCTTCACTGCGGCACTTGTTATATTTTCCTCAGAATCGACGGAGAAATTAAGTTTCCACGCGAAATGCCCAAATGTACATATAAAACCATCTTCAATCGAGATTCAATTGAAAAATTCTTTTTTTCTGAATATAACTGGGAATAAATACATAGATAAGACAAAACAATACTATAAACTAAATGCACATGTGAGCAAATGCATGTACTACGTCAAAAGTCAAATTATGGAACTTAAAAATTTCTCTCCATACATTTCGTCTGTTCATGTTGCACCTCAGAACGTATTTAGCTTTTCCTGCATATACATTTCCTAATGGACGTTACATTTAAAAATACCTTTTAATACTACTCTGTATGATGATGAAGGAGATCTGTTTAAACCCGTCATAAACAAAGGAGACAAAATGTGAGTAAATATTAACATACTTGATGAAGGAATCTCTAAAAACTGATGTTACAAAATATTGAAATTATTATCTTTATAAGTATAGAAATTAATATTTTTATTATTTATTATATTTAATAGCAATACACATTTGAAAGAATTGATTTAACACTACATATTTTGTAAATTTTAATAAGATAATATTTAAATGCGTAGAATATAATTTACATGTATATTTTAATAACAACATGTTCCTATCTAAATATAACTGTACAATAATGTCAGTGTGTTAATATCTTGACCAAAGCATTCTTTTTTTATAGTTATTGTATTGCGTTGTGTGTTTGTACATATACAAGGGGTGGACAAAATAATATGAACACCTGACTAACACACAATATTTGTTAATTAATAAGGTGTAGGGCCACCGTTTGATTTTAAGACAGCTGTAATTCGCGGAATAGATTCATAGAGTGTACGGATAGTATTCCAACGGAATGTTGTCCCTTTCTTCCACCAACTTGATGATGGAAATCTACTCCTCACTCTCTGCTCCAAAACTCCCCATAGCAGCTCGATTATGTTGAGATCTGGTCAGGGAAGATGCTTGATAATATTCCAATGCTCCTCGAACCAAGACTGAACTTTTTTGACCGTGTGTACGGGTGCATTATCGTCTTGGAATAGTGTTTGGCAGCAATATACTGGTCATAGTAAAAACTTCATCGTTGAAGAATGTCTCTTGTTCTAAACACTTTCAGTAATTTGCTTTTTATTAATTTTTTAAATTATTTTTAATTTTTTAAATATTTTTTTATAATTATGCTGTAATCATTTTTAATATTAATAATATTAAAAATTTATTTATTGTTATAATATTAAATATTAATATTAAATAATGTTACATGTAAATATGTATAAGTGTATGTATATATATATATATATATATATATATATATATATATATATGTATGTATATATTGTAATTCTGTTTCCAAATCGAATGTCGAACGATTTGTCGACTTCGTTCTCCTTTGTCGCGACATGTCGGCGACCTCCGCAATGGAAAACGAAACCATTTACGGAGCACGTGAATGTTGTCATTTGTTTTGGAACTTTAGGGCGTATCGTTCAATTCCACGAGAAAGTGACCGTATATCAAAATCTTGACCTGGATATAAACGAGACAGAGTCTCCAGAAATGCAACAGCGGTGAGTCGTACGATTTCGCCATGGATATCGTGATTTTTGTGACTATCACACGTGAACCAAAATTTCGTTATACTTCCATTATATTCACCATTAAACTTTCATTTATTTCTTGTACGAAAAAAAATCATCCGATGTAGATTTTCATATATTCGAATTTGTATGGCATAATATGTATAAAATAATTATGTGTACGGAATAATTATTTATCCTACTTTACATTTTATCACACTTAAGAGATTGTAATAAATTTCTTATTATCAATTAATTTTCGTTGTACCATCAATTATTATTTATAGTAATTTTGCATAAAGTATCTACAATAAGCCATACGAGAATTAGAGAGAGAGAGAGAATGAATTAGGTATGTAAGATTACAAATAGAATTAAAAGGACTAAAGCTACTTGCTACAAATGAAATGATCAATATCAATCATAAATACATATTTGTTTAACGTTATCTAAGAAGTTTTGGATAATGTTTTGCCACGTGATATATTTAACTTAACTCTTAATTACTTGATTACATCAGTAATAAGACGAATGAACGAAGGCATACGCCTGCGGAAGCATTTAGGCGTATCAGCTGTCGTTCACCTTCCTAGGATCAATAAAATACCAGGCGGGGCAAGGTCTGATCTGATTCAAGTCTCAGGTCTCTTCATCAGTCGCTAAAAATTGCATCATAAATTTATTTATACATATACTCTTATTATAACTCATCAAGGAAAGCCACAAACATATCCACATTTATTTTATATCTATGTAATTTTCACAACCTTAAATTTGTTAATTTTCTTTCCTTAATTAATCGCATTATACAATTCTCTCTAAAAATACTCTACTTCTCTATAATTTATTTTCCAGCTCAATATTTTCATTATTCTTGACGATTGTAATTGAGAATATTGACACAAGACCAACGTTCTAGAGATAATCTTTATGCATCGCAATTGGCCGCTTCAGTATCATCCACAGAAATGGAAACCGCACGTGATTCGCGTGTACGTGTATATATATATATATATATATATATATATATATATATATATATATATATAGACGATAATCGATCGTTTGATGACTCAACGGTCACTGCTTCTGACTCAGGGGTAACTTCGCAACCCCCTTATCGCAATTGCTTTATCATGAGGTGCGCTTTGCGCACAATTCCTTGCTTTTACAAAAATTCTGCAAAACTGTTTTAGGGTAGGAACGCAACCACCACCCATCAAGGTCGATAATCATGACTCATGGTCACCCTACGCTGTGACATGCGTACAGAGTGTTACCAGGCATACATTTGTCTGTTACCAGGTGCAAATTCGACATTCACGATACTGTCCCAGCGCGCGATCGACTAGGTCGTCTGATTGACTTAAGACTGAAGGTTAACCGTAGGAGTACTGAGCTTGAGTTAATAGTTGGAACCTTGAACACTTATGATATGACGATCGCACGATCGTGATCGGATCGAGTTCGATTAAAACTGAGAGAGCTTGTCTTTAACAATGTTTAATACTATTCGAATAGGTATTCATTGATTAATATGATTGATGAATGCTCAATAGTACTCACATCAAAAAGAAGACTGTTAGACTTTACTTTATATTTACTTTTTAATAGTTTCTTCATAATTTCATGTTAGATTATGTTGTATTTACTAATGATAAACGCAATAATAATGAAATAAATAAGTTAAAATGTCTACATGTGTAATAAATAAAAGCTTGATAATTGAAAACATAAAAATATCATATGTGCACATTTTGAGATACATACATCGTATATGTATATTTTGAATCTTAAATTAATATTTTACACGAGAAAAACACCTAATCATTAGCTCCGACAAATCTGGATTAGATAAAATAGAAATCCTGTGTTTTTCTCCCTTAAACGTTAAGTATATATTATATGTTAAAATATATTATTAGACTAGCCTTGTAACTTTCCTCCAACTACATATTTTTTTCATAATTCTTATTCTTCGACTAAAAGACTTATTCTTCAACTAAAGTTTTTATCCGTGTTGAATTTATCATAGAAAAGAGCATAAAGGCATTAAAAACATTAGAATTATTGATAGTCAAAATTTTTATAAGTAAAACTCGATTACATTCATCTTAGAATGATCTTTTAGAATGATTTCTTTAATTTTGATTTGAAAATTGAGAAAGTCAGCAATGATGTTACATACTTTCATAACATAGCAATGCTTTTCATCGATGAGAGAGTTATTTTCCGGCGCATGAAGCCACGATGAAAATAAGTAAATATTCGATCTTGATATAGATGGATCGCTAATTATCGTGACACAGCCGCATAATGTGAGCCGCTAGCGTTACTTTTTTCTCCTAGCACACAAGAAGCGTGTTTGGAATTGGTTTTATAAAGGGGACGTGATGTCACCCGACGTTTACGCTCGCGGACTCGCTGTTTAATAGTAAAGCCAACAAAGGACAATAGACATGGGGCATTAAGCCGAGCGTATCTACTCTTGGATTGTTCTTCAGTCGGATATTACGCAACCTCTCACGGCAAGATTGACGAAAGACTTTTCGACTTACGTCAAGCCTCTGACGCATCGCAATCAATCTTTTCGCCTCGTACAAACCACAAATAATAGACATTTTAAACAAAACATTATAAATAATTTAAACTAACAGCCTAATCTCCCTATTATACTATTTGTATAATAGTATAATAGCACGCAACCTGCTGGGCGCAACTCATTTCTCAGTTATTTCTCTCCACACACACACATCTGTGGAGAACGTTCTGTTCCTGCATCGTATTCTGAAACCGTTAATCAACGATTGATTAGGGCATCACACGTTGGAAAGCATTTCCGCGGAAGCATGGATGATGGTCGACGCACTTACATGTCCGATGTGGCCGCGATGCGCGTGCGACCGGGATAAAGATACATACGTGACCAGCAATCGTGCCGGCCACATAATAATTACGAAAAAAACCGTCGCGGGTATGTCGTGATTGATGCCGAGGAAACCGCGTTATCACGCGAAATCACGTCGCCGCGCGAGCCGAGCGCGCAATCGTGCGTGTGCGACCTATCCTTTTTTTTTCTCTCCTCTTCGAGATGACGACAGTGCGCGAGGTTGATCCATACAAGGTAACGAGCAAGGTAGGCTCGACTACCCCGTCGTCATCGATCACACCTCTCGCTCTCGATCGCGCGAGTGACCGCGAGAACAATGTAATAATTAAACATCATTGTCGCGCGCTGGGAGCAAGGGCGCTTGACCCGACTGTGATGTAATTATTCTTATTCTTGGTAATAGGTTGACGTAATAGATTGACAGCACGAAGGAGTTCGACTTGCATTGTCGCGTAGTCATTACAAAACTCATGAGATATCATGTTGACATTGTAAGACGTATAAGGCCTTTAATTTTTGCAGACTTCATATGTAATTTGACGTTTCGTGCTGCGAATGGATGTCATAGATTTTACTTAGTGTTCATCTTTAAACTGAATAGCGTCCGCGAGATAATTACAATAATATTGTCGTGTCTTTCCGCTGAAATTATGTTTTATAGTTATATTTATATAGAAATCTTGTTTTAATTGAATAGATTTAACATGACATGTTGCATAAATATAATATAATATAATCTATATTACTTTATATTAAACTTCATATTAAATTGTTAATTAAAAAATGTTATATAAAGATAAACTCACGCAACTAACTGCATTTGACTCTCAAAGCCCACTTTTTATTTTGTTATTTTTTAATATTAATTTAATATTAATATTCTCTTATAACTCATTTATTTAATATATCATACATATTATAATTATAATATATATTACGTTTCACAGAGTCGGTTTATGCAGATACCACTATATGAACAGAAAGATAGAAATTAATTATATTACGCGAACGGAAGTCTAGGATGGGTAGTGTAATAGTTATATACAGAATATGCTGCTTGTTCATTAATTAAAGCTGCCAAGTTGCCGTGGGCGTGTACATATCCGTGAGTCACTTATCGACTTTCTCCTACAACGAGACTGGGTAATCCGAATAGATCTAAATGGATCTAAATGGACTACTGGGTGGTGTGAGTCTACCCTAAAGTTAATCACTTGCTACATCGTACTACTTTACAGGTGTTCTATCCATCCTGAAGATTGAAGGAGCATTCGATCTTATTTTCCAAATGGCCTGTTCTTTCTATCTGTATTTTCTATCTGTATTAAAGTCACGTGACAGTGTAGTAAAGTGACGTGACAGCTTTGCTAATTTTATTAACGTTCTGTCTTTTGTGAACTTAATGCTCAATAAAATTTCATTATAAATACGAGGGCGGTCCGATAAATAAGGTACGTATCAAAATTAAGTATGTATACAAAAAATTCTATGAAACATATACAATACATTATGTATCAATGATTTATTTTTTATCAATTTTATTTTTCTACATAGTCATCGTTTGACCAATTTAAATACATTCCTTCACGGTAATTTTTCTTCTTAAGAATCTCGAAGTACTTCACAATTGCGGTTTTCAATTCGTCAAGTTCTTAAATTTTTTATTTAAAAAAAATTGTTTGAAGGATCCAAACAGAATGAAAAGGGGCTAAATTAGGATTATGTTGCGGATGCTGCAGAACTTTTCACTTTCGGTTCTCCAATCAATTTCGTCTGATTCGACGTGTGTGAGATCGTGAAGTTTCACTCCATTAGCGTTTAAGCTTGTTTGGCAAAAAATTCGAGAAACTACAACGAATTGAAATCGTCTTTTTACAGTACTCTTGGACAGGAAAAATTACTGTAAAAAATGTTTAAACTGGTCAAATGCTGGGATAAATGTCTAAATACTAATAATGACTATGTGAAAAAATAAACACTGATACATAATGTCAATTGTATATTCCATAAAATTTTTTAAATAAATGTAATGTAATTTTGATTTGTATCTTATTGTACCTTACTTATTTTCCGACCGCGTAGCTTTAAAAAGGATAATTTTGAAAATTCAAATTTTTACACAAATTACAAATTTTTATTTCTCTTTTGCTTCTACGTTTCTACCGTGTGTATCTGTTTTCTATCCACAATGTACGTGTTCTAGCAGGATGATTAGAAAGAACGTACATATGTATAATATACACGGTTGACTCATCGTTTTTAATGAATGAACCATTACACATTTAAATGCACGTAAGCCTTATGTGTAGGAGTTAAATCGACACGTCAAAATTTTTTACGTTAGTCAAGGTTGTCATATAAATTAAATTCATATACATGAAAAATCTATAAAATGTAATAAATTCAAACCAAAAAGCTACAGCCATATATTAAAACCCCAAAATAATTAAAATTCATATCCAATAGTCTGACGAATGCTTCGATCGTATTTCTATTTTTGTATTTTTCGAGTAATATCAGTCACGGAATCCAGACCATTGTTTAGAGACAATAAATCTTTTCTCGTGCTACTATTCGCTGACGAATACGTACGTACTCGCACTATTATTAAATATTATTTATGACAGATATAAATACTCCCGTGTAAAACTTTTTAACAGGACTCTCGTACATACTTACTGCATTTTCGAGAAGGCGTTAGGTATGGCGCGCCGAAGCATTTTACTTGGAAGCGAGACGTGGAAGGTTGCCGTTAAGGCAACGTAATGTCACACGGACACGTAATCGCGGACGAATACGGTACTGCTCCGTAAAGAACCAGCATCTCGCGAGGAGACTCTTCGAAAAACGCTTTTAACTGTAAACTTCTTGCGACACCAACACGGCAAAAAAAAGAAAAGAGAAGTCTGGATATAACGCTATCTTAAAGACGGAAGTATGATAACAATAAACTATACAATACAGTTAATTATATATATAATCACATAATTAATTATATATTTACGTACATTTTTTGCATTCGTAGAACATCTAAAACTCGTTTCCAAAAATTGAAAATATTGTAATTTTTCTCATATAATTAATGATATATAATATATATGTATATAATTAATTATAAGTTTTAATCCCTACTTTTTAATCATATATAATTGTATATTTAATGTTTTTTGAGAATTTAGTGATATTAAAGTCGATAACTAAATTGTCAGAAACAGATTCCCGCAAAATATCTGCTACAAGTTTTGTTGGCAGAATGCCAGCACAGTATGATAGTAGATTAACTGCAAAAGTTGAGTAAAATCTGTTATTTTCTAATCATCTATTTGAATGATGTATTCCATTTTTATTCTATTTTTAATAGTTATGGGTGAAGTTCAAGCTTAATGCGGACACCCTAAATCTGCCGCAATGTTCTACTCGAGCTGTCAGCATTTTGCTGGGTTAATTGAGCTACAGTTCGAATAAATCGAATTAACCTCTAACGAGTGTTGCTTGTCTCGCGAAAAGATTGGCACTGCCGGCAATTAAGCTTGCGAAAAACATTCGTAATTCGCATTTCTGTGGCTCGCCGCCGCCAGCAAGCCACGCCTGCGAATCGATAAGCTGCGGCAGACGCTCGTATCTCGCGCGAGATGCACGCCCGGAAATCGGGTGACGGAGCAACGGAAATATATATGTGTAGGCATTTCTCTGGGGCGCCGGAACGAAATCATTTCGTATCAATGAGTATGCTGCATCTACGACGCAATCGATCGAATATACCCTTCGTCTTTAGGTCGAAAGGCCCTCTCTACAAGCTAACCTAGCTTCACCCGCGCTAGACTCCCAGTCAGGGCCGGTGCTATCTCGGGTGGTCATTGGGGGGGCGTCGGGATTTTGAAATTAACGGTCGAGACGAATTATTAAATTAATATTGCGGAGCTGTGCGCATATCACGTTGTCGCAGTATTGGGAATTTCGTAAGTCGGAGGTATTGCAGATTACGTAATCATACTTAATATTAAAAAAGAAGTCAAATTGAAAATTTTACGAGTAAAATAGCAAATTTTACTATATTTTGACATTACGAGTCGTTTGAAATAGAAATAAAATGCGATTTTCTTCCGTGTAATTTTTATTATATTAATCCTCGCATCTTTCCGCTGTTAAATCGTATTCTCCTATCAAAATCAATTTCTAATAATTTCTAATAATTCTTCTTTATAATTTGTTCAAATTTTGTTTATTTAATTAACGGAGTAAAACAATCGTTTAAATGTATTATGTGAGAAATTAATGTGACGGAATGTATTATTGTGGAAATGGCGTACAAGTAATTTGAGATTTTGCAGTGATCGAACACTTAAAATTTCGCTGAGACATGTATGGAACTTAAAAAAAGTGAACACGATAAACAAAAAGAGCTTTATAGTACAAAAGTATAGCCGTATAAAATTTTGCCGAGTAACTATTCATTATTCTATTGTTAGAAAAAAGCTTTCTATTATTGCAACGACTTGTTCCATGTATTAGCAACTAAACGTCTTGTCCGAATAATAAGAGATAAAAGAAAATGAAAGTACAGTCTCGAGTCACGTTCAATCGTGCCGAAGTTCACGAGATTTCGTTCAATCAAAAACATTAAGTTAGAATATCCATCACGTCTCGTTGATCGAGAAATCGCGTAGGATTTATTCTCGAGGCTCCGGACGATTTTGGATCCAGCCTGGTACCGACAACGCTGCGCTGCAGTGGTTCCTCTTGAAATTCGGGGAATCGAAGCTGCGCGTCCATCAGTGGCGTACAGAGCGGTACGAGTCAACGCGGCAGCAGCGCGCGGTTGGCAACGCTGCGCCGCGTCGCCGTCCGCGAATCGCAACAGCGAGGCAGAGGCGGCTCCGCCAATCCGGTGCGCCCAACGCCTTCCTCTCCCCGCCCCTGCTCCCGTAGAGGCTTGAAAATCTGTAACGGACACCGCAACCGTCGCATACTCGTCTCTGGGCTCTCGCGACGCGTTAGTCTGTACTCGAGTCAGTTCGATAGTAATAGCCGTCAGTCGCCGCCACATTAAAGTACCCAAGGGTCGTTCTCTCGAGAGGTCACAGTCGACAAACTCCGCGCGAGCAACATGAGGGAAATCGTCCACATCCAGGCTGGCCAGTGCGGTAACCAAATTGGAGCGAAGGTAGGCGTTCAGAGAATCTCGGGGTCTGCGATCGACCGCGAACGGAGACCGTCGCGGCCGCGTGTCTTTTGTTCACGACCACTCGTTCGAAAGCTATTGAGAATCCTACCGTGAGACTATCGACATTCTTTCGTTCGTCGCACGCGTTCGCTTGAAATTCGCCAAGATCATGCAATCGACGAGGGCGTTCTCGGCCTCGCTTGTCGGAATCTGCGGTCGTCGTCGCGCCATTTTTACTCGCCGTTCGATATCCGCGTCCGAGACTAGGGCCGTTCGGCGGGAACGAGGACGCGCATCGGCATTTTTTTCGTGGCTTGCCCCGTCACCCGGGGGCACTCTGGTATGCGAGGAAACGGCAGCCTCGCCCGCGCGGCGGTCGAAGACCTGTCATGGCGACAAGAGCTTACCGGCCGGCCGGCACTGCCTAACGGTTTTTTCCTCCCCCACCTCTCCCCTCTGTTGATCCCTTCGCATCGTGAAACCGCGAACGCGTCGTCGCCATGCGTCGGCCATTTTCTCTCACCGTCTCCCGTGTATTTTTCGCGCGCCGTCGAACGACGCGACATGAAACGAGTAGAATGAACTGTTCACGGACGTCGCTGAAATTTACCTGCTATTCGAAAACGACGTTGGGTGTGGCAGATTCTCTTTCGACGACGAGAGAAAGAGAGATATCGTTTACGCGACATCGACCGGTTGCGCGCGCATCTCTTTCTCTCTCTCTCTCTCTCTCTCTCTTTCGTTCCACTGACATTCTCCGCTCTTCCGTCTCGTAATGATTCGTAATGGTCGTCGATCGAATGTTTCCTCACCTCTTCATGACGTTTATTCACGAGATACACGGGAGAAATTTCCAAGGAACTGAAATGTGTTCCATTTAGATGCTCCGATCGATTGCAGGTTCGATTTTACCGCGAATAAGACCGGCCTTTTCCTGTACGTCTATCTTTCCTCGACCTCTTCCCCTCTACTCTCCATCTCCTTCCCGTCCAGACTGGTATATGCTAAAGGCGAGCACACACCGAACGAACAAATGCACGCCGATCTCGACGATCACTTGCTTCGCCCTCGTCCCGCCCTCGTCCCGCTAAAAATGCGTTCAATTTTCACGAAAAAAAATTTCAGGTTTCTTTTTTTGTTCAATCGTATGGAGACTCGTGATAATTGTGCGATTCGGGAAAATCGCAGACGGTTTCGCGCAAGTACCGTGTGCATGCCCCTTAAAGTGTGATGGAATTCCTGCGCCGCGACCATCGGTTGTGTGGCGCGGCGTCACAATCGCGTTTAACCGCCACGCCAGCGTCCGACGGTCGCAGGGCGGTTGTGTTTTAAAATTTTTATGCGACGCTATTAACGAACGACTGATGGACGCGTGGCACCGCGTTATCGCAAGTCGACACACTCCGCGCTAATCGGCGTCTCGCCGATTACTTGTCGATATATATATATATATATATCTCTCGCTCATTCTTTTTTTTTTTATAAATTAAATTATTTCGAAAAACGCGTTCACAAAACCATGAAATTTTGTATTTGATGGCGCAGATCTCTTTTTGCCTGAATAAAAATTGATAAATCTTTAATATAGTGCTGTGAATGGGAGGAAGTTAGCTTGGAGTAATATTCAAATTTTTGTCTAAATTTTTTAAGATGTTAAAATTTTAAAGGTTATGTAAGGCACACAATCTTGATGTAGGTCGATCTTTTGTAATAATCTTATCTAAATATAAAGATAAAGATTGCAGTGTGGGTAAAGATCGAGGATCAATGTTCGTCGTCACGCTTCCGTAATTTTTGAGGCTGCTGCACCAAGTCAATGCCCGTTTCTCGAACTGTCTATCTCAATCGATCCGACGTTACGATAGCGTGACATCAAAGACTTTTTTTATCCTTTTTTTCACAACAGACTAGTAATAATGAGAAAACGTATCGATTAGAAAGAAAACGTTTTCTTAACTAAACACCAAGTTCTATCGCGATCAACTCCTTGATGCATTTTATTAATCATGTTTTCGACTTATCTAAATCTGTGATAAAATTTACTGATAACCGAATTATCGCTAAGGATGTATATCAATAAGAAATAAACATTAAAAATTCCTTTTTCTTTCCCAAAACAAGGTATACCTTTCAATTTTGGAAATTCTCTCGGGGATTAAGAGTAATTTATTACGTCATATTTTCGCGCTGCAATAATGCTAATAAAATATTTAATCTCTTATTTGTCTAAATCCAGTAATGAAAAAGAAATTTAGTTCGAAAAATATAATATATTCAGTATTTTCTCTATAAAGTATATCAGAGGAGATAAAGATAATTATTGTTGTACTAAAAAGTGTAAGGTATTCCAAGAAAAAGCTTGTATCTCTCGAAAAAGTATTAAAGAAAATCGAGGGAACATTAATGTAGTGCAGGGTCTACTTTCTACTACGTGAGCTTGTAACCATACGAACATGCCCATTCAACGACGCCTTCGAGTCCAAGGACACCGAGTCTCGCGTAGCACGGCAACACGCTCCCAAATAAAGGAAGCCGGTATCCTCTCGCCATTTTCCTTCGCATCACCTCGGCCCGTTTCGAACCGTTTCACTCGTTGCCAACAAGTCTGCCCTCTCTTTCTCTCTGGATATAGCCAGGTGTATCGATCGTGTCGGGTCGCAAGGCCTGCTATCGCGGCTCAATGACGATTACTATTTTATGACAATTCCAGTTTTTTTTTTTAATCTTGAAATAGATTTTATAGCAGAATAAATGTAATTGAAGTTGTTAATAATCGTCAACTGACACTATCTGTAGACGACAATCAACCTATTAATATGATATCAATAAAAATTACATTTCAACTCTATGTTAATATATTTTGAAATATGTAATAATGTCTCTTTTAATGCAAGTATTTTAAGAGAAAGCTCTAGTTCACTATCAAGATGAATTTATGAGCAAGATCCTTGTTATAGTCAATGCGGCTAATTTACGTCATTCCTCATTTACGGTATTCTGTAATCTTTACATTACCTTGATTACAAGAAGATATGTTCTAAATGTGCATTTAAATGAGATGCGTAATTAATAGTTATTATAATTACATGAATATAGACGTGAAATAGGATCCTTAATAGAGAATTCGTTGTTTCCGCGTTTACTTCAAAATTTTTATTATTCCGTAACTGTATATTCCAATATTCACTTCGTGCCGTTACAACCAGCTGCTCTCATAAAATTGTGCATTTTGTAATGGGAGATAGTCCCAACATTTCTCATTTATTAGTTATATTTTATCACATTTATGGCATAATATGATGTAACGATGCTCCAGCTCAACGATGCTTAAACTCGTTAAAAACCTCTCAGAGAAAATGTAACATTCCTTTGATCTAAGCTTCCTGGAAGAACAGTAGAATAATATAATTAATATTTTCTAAAGAATTTATATTTTGTATTTACCATTTTTCAATTTTGTCTAGTTAGTACATACACATACATCCCATACACACACACATATGTGTATGTGTGTGTGCATATATATATATATATATATATATATATATATATATATATATATGCGATATATCGCATTTCTGTATAGTATAGAATTCACAACCAACTCTTGACCAGTTAACCCTCCTCTTCGCGTCTCTTTCATCTCCCATAAGCGGCAATCCATTAAAGTCAGTGGGACCCTCGGGACCGTTCGTGGACCAATTGCATCGCGTATCCGCTCGGTGGTTATGCAATGTGTAAGTGCAGCCTCGCATCACGCGTGCGGCGTGTGTGCATTTAGAATAACGGTACGACCTTTCACGTTACTTCCGGTCTAGCATCGACGGCCTGCGTCTGTCGCCAGCTGGCCGATACCGAAGACCTACCGCGGAGGATCTAGGTGTGAGATTCGACTCGGGAAAAATTGGGGGAAAAAAATTAAAAATAAATGGACAAACGGATCGCTGCAGTGCATAACCGGGTGATCGTTATTCTGCTAATCTCGCTGTCGTTTTACAATCATCTCTATATATAGCGGTGACATTGGTGACTCATATCTGACTGTAATATACATTAACGACCAGGCTGGACGAGAAGGAGTGGGGTGGGGACAGATAGGGTTGGGTGATCTTAGCTTTCGAACGACGATGATCATATATGGTCACTGCTTAATACACCCATCGTCTCCATGTGGGACGTATACCGAACGGTAGGCGGACCTGACGTTTTTACGGTGACTTTCACGCAAGTTGTATATGGACTTTGAGATTATTCAATAACAGTTTCTTTAAAAACGACAACTTGTTTCGAAGTCACGACGCAGCGATAAAACTGTCTGCATTCTTATTTGTTTTCGACTTTATCTGCCTGCGATTATATATTTTTCAGAACTAATTGGCGAAATATAAAATAATAAAACTAAACATCTTTTTTTAAATGCGCGATAACGGTTAGTAAAAAATATTATCTTTTTAATTAATTATCATTTTATAATAAATAGATAGTTACGAAATGTACGGTTAGTTACAGCTGCAAATGGCGAATGGAGTCGATTTTTGTTTTGCGAATAAAATTGGTGACAGACAAATCAGGAACAGCTACTTCCTTCTTTAATAGAGCGTCATGATTATAAAATGTCAAGAGACGAGTAATTTGCCAAGTGACATAATTTGGTACCTTGCCACACTCCGAAACACAAAGTCGCATGACAAGACAATTGAGCTATCAAGAGCGATATAATTACGTTAGTCTAGCCATTCTATCTATTCATGCGCCTTGTGCTCGAGCGATCTCTCGCATGTCGATTTCCAGAAATATACCGCGGGGTCTTTGAACCGCGTTCTCGAGATGGAGTGGAGATGCACTGTGGACCGCACGCGGTTCGCAAACGATTTCGTAATTAACTTCCCCTTTTGTTTGCAAATAAGAAGTTGCATCAGTCACGCCCAGTCATATTCTGAATTGCTAATTAGAGGGAGGGCTCCGAAACTATCTTTGCATTTAGGTTGATCAGAAATTAATTTATTTCATTAATATTAATTAATGTATGCATATACGAAAATATTGTCTTAGCTATTTTTTTGCGGTCTGTCATTCACGGATACTCGAGATTGTCCGGCTAGTATAAGTAGTTCAATTTGAAAATTACGCCATCTTCATTGAAAGTTAAATTGAGAGACATTTACAAGCGATTTTAGTCTAAAGTGCCGATTATGATTATCACGATGAAACGAGCGCTTCCGGGAGATTACCGTGGCGATGGTCCATTGCTGAAGGTAATACTCATCGTACTCGCATCGCGATGCGCTTCGACGAGCCGATCGACCGACCGCTCCGAGACAGGAGCGTAACTGCGCTTACGGGGCTAATTAGTCTCGATTATCGCTCGGGCGATTCGATTGCACCATCGAGAGGCGAGCTTACTTTGAAAAAGGCAAAGAAAGGGAAAAAAAAGAAACGTAATTCGACGCGCAAGCCTTGGGATATTACAATTAATTACACGCGAGCTATTCGCCACGCGCGAGGTCGTTGAACGGCAGCTCCGTTCGCGCTTGATACAATGGAAGGCTGGAAAACGGATGCGAGGATAATTGCGGAGAGAAAGCCAGTGCGCGAAACTTCCTACACACGCGGATGATGCGTGATTCAGAACATGTATCTAATTTTTAAGGCAACACTGATCCGTTACGGTACAGATAACACTTGCTAGACGAAGGGGAATACTTGCTGTATTCTTATTTTTTTTCCTCATCAAACTTCTCGCGACAAATTGCTTTTTATTAATCTGCAATGATACATTAAGATAAGATAAAATAAAATTCCCTTTTTTAATGGAAATGTACTTACGAGATGACTTTTGTGTATTGCAGTTTTGGGAAATCATTAGCGACGAACATGGCATTGACCCGACTGGCACGTACCACGGTGACTCCGATCTCCAGCTGGAGAGAATCAACGTTTACTACAATGAGGCATCCGGCGGTAAATACGTGCCGCGTGCCATCCTCGTCGATCTGGAACCTGGCACCATGGACTCCGTACGCTCGGGACCGTTCGGTCAGATCTTTAGACCGGACAATTTCGTGTTTGGTCAGAGCGGCGCTGGTAATAACTGGGCCAAGGGCCATTACACCGAAGGCGCCGAGCTGGTGGATTCTGTCCTCGATGTCGTGAGAAAAGAGGCCGAGAGCTGCGACTGCTTGCAGGGATTCCAGCTCACGCACTCTCTAGGCGGTGGTACTGGCTCCGGTATGGGTACCCTGCTCATTTCTAAAATTCGTGAGGAATACCCCGACAGAATCATGAACACGTATTCCGTCGTGCCGTCGCCCAAGGTGTCCGATACAGTCGTCGAGCCATATAACGCCACCCTTTCCGTACACCAGCTCGTCGAGAACACCGATGAAACCTATTGTATCGACAACGAGGCTCTCTACGATATCTGCTTCCGCACCCTGAAACTATCTACGCCGACGTACGGCGACCTGAACCATCTCGTTTCCCTCACGATGTCCGGTGTTACGACCTGTCTGAGGTTCCCCGGCCAATTGAATGCCGATCTTAGGAAACTTGCTGTAAACATGGTGCCCTTCCCCCGTCTCCACTTCTTTATGCCCGGATTCGCGCCTCTCACGTCTCGCGGCAGTCAACAGTACAGAGCGCTCTCAGTACCAGAGCTCACCCAACAGATGTTTGATGCCAAGAACATGATGGCAGCGTGCGACCCCAGGCACGGCAGGTACCTCACAGTCGCTGCCATTTTCCGCGGTAGAATGTCGATGAAGGAGGTCGACGAGCAGATGCTCAACATTCAGAATAAGAACAGCTCGTACTTCGTCGAGTGGATACCGAACAACGTGAAGACCGCTGTGTGCGATATTCCGCCACGTGGTCTCAAGATGTCCGCCACGTTCATTGGCAACTCCACCGCCATCCAGGAACTGTTCAAGCGCATCTCCGAACAGTTCACTGCCATGTTCAGGAGAAAGGCTTTCCTTCACTGGTACACCGGTGAGGGCATGGACGAGATGGAGTTCACCGAGGCCGAGTCGAACATGAATGACTTGGTGTCCGAGTACCAGCAGTACCAGGAGGCTACCGCGGACGAGGACGCAGAATTGACTTGGTGTCCGAGTACCAGCAGTACCAGGAGGCTCGACGAGGAGCAGGAAGCTGAGGTCGACGAGAACTAAAAAAAATATATATATATCCCGCGACGGAAGCGACACTCTCTCGCCCTCCCTATTATCTCTCTCTTTTTCTCGACCGAGCGATAACGCAACACACCCTTCACCCACCCATGCTTCTTAACTCGTTATCTCTCTTTTGTATCCTTTTTTTTACGGACTTTTGTTTCGAATTTTCGCGAAGCGCGCGCGCTTTTCGTTGCTTTCCGTCAATATCGTACCTAGTGCGATAATTCGAAAAATGATTCTTATTTTTGAATGTATCTTTCTACAAGATTACTAATTTTCGCGCGCCCCTGTCATCATCCACTGTACAACCGCCGAGAGCGGCCGCTACATATTTGAATAAATTATTATCATATGAATCTGTCGTCACTCGCACTACTCCCTGATTATTACGCAAACCTCTAGATTCTAGTGCTATTGAGTTTTGTATTTTCGGAGACTTCGTATATATTTATATTCGTCTGTTGTCATATGCAGTTTTATACCATGATGAAATAGATGTGAATAAAAATTCATGAAATATATGATGAGAGTATTGATTAGACATTGTTATCTGACGTATTGAAGTTGGAATTTAAAATTATTTACGAAGTAAATATCACGATTGCGAGGAAATAAGTTTTGAACGAATAAATGTACGAGCGTTACAATTGCAAAAATTTTTAATTTGGATCTGCAGAAAGGCATATCAGACTCTATTATTGTTTTTCTCAAATTTATAATTTTCGTAACTAAAAACGGCACTATTTCGTTTTTAATATCTAAATTACTAATGTTAAAATATAATCGGAGTAACTTCTACAAATTGATAATTGGCAATTAACTTGTTAATTGATATCTGTATTGACATGAATATTATTGCTTTTTTGTCTGATATTCGAAAGGAGAAATTAGAGATTAGAGACGATTAATTATATAATTATTATAGTTTTATGTATCCTAATTACAGAAGTGTAAATTATACAGTCAATAATTTTGCTATTTGAATTGATCGTCGATTATATTAATGAAAGTTTATTCGAGAAATTTTTTTTTTTATTTTTATTTAAATAAAAACTGAGCATTCGCTGTATTTGTATCACAGTCTCGTTATATACGCGATATACGCGAATTCGTTTTTATTTTTAAATTAAGAAGTTATATCTTATAATTTTTTTTTAATATTACACGCATTATTACACGCAAAATATGTGTATATAAGTGTATATGACGGTGAGTACAACTGGTTATGCCAAACGATCGCAAATCAATCACCCCTATAAGAAAATTAGCCTTTTTTTAATTGTAAAAAATATAAAATACAGGAACAAGCTGTTTAGCGAAAATGGTTCTTATTTTTTGCACTAAAAGGTAATATATTAGATCATAGGAAAACAGCCTATTGATTGAGGTTGACTCGCAGTACCATATATGCGATTCTAAGAATAGAATCATAACTTACGCATGACAATTGTCTTCTCTGATCCGTTAAACACCAATTAAATATATTAAGGCTTAAAACTAATGACTTCAACGATTGCATATTAATATATCCTTTAACAAAATACATATTTAAAATACAGAAATTAACGAATTAAAATGTGAAACCAAAAATTAATGTTAAATGAAAATTAAATAAAAATAAAAAATGAAATTAAATGAAAACCAAGCTTGAAGTTGAATTATACTAGTAATTATACTAGTGTTTAACAAATCGTTTTTATTTATCCTAGAGACTTTATAAAAGCAGCACGATTTGAAATTTTTTATTAGACTATAATTACTCGCATAATTACCAGTGTTAGTAAAAATTGGAAGTACGGACAATGTCTTACCGACGGAAGATAAATAAATAAACAAAAATAAATAAATAAAATTTACTAATAGGACCTCTAAAAGTTAGCCCCTCATTCAAAAAATGATAAATCATATTTTATTGTACTTAATCGTTTGTACATCGTTTGTACACTCTTAGTAATTGATTTTTTTAATTTAAATATTCTCTTTTTTGTTTAAAATATAAATAAATAATTTTTATTCGAACTTGGCGGATAAATCTGTCAATTCTATCAATGTCAAGACTTAAACATAGCCAACTGTTAAAACGAAAGCTTGCTTACTTACCATGCGTTAATCTTAAGATCCGATAATTTTCATTCACCGTCTCTCATTTCCGCTTTCTCCACACAATGACTATCGAGAAACGACAATGATATTTATGATATAATTATGACTACAATGATATAATTATGACTCGTAAAATTTTAAGATTCGTGTAAAGTAAGCGCGTCTTACATCTCGCAGAGATCAGTAAATTCTCGCGTGAGACGGTAATTGCGCCACTTTAGCGACCGCGAGGTATTCCAATAGACGAGGCTTTGCCGCATTAACGAAGGAATGTCGAGCATATTGCTGGCCAGCTAGTGAGCTAACGGATTAACGGAGATACAGTTAAACGGACGGAATCAGCGCATTTCGGCCTCACTCGCGCGAAGATCGATACACGTTCCATGGATCGTTCGCATGAGGTTCGAAATACCTATACATTGTTTCCGTCCGGGACAATCGACATGCGAGAAACTCGAGCCGGCGCTCGAGTTGGAAATAACCGTGACCCCGCGCTTCCGGTTGCGCCGCCTTCTTCTTCGCCTCTACCGAGATTATTGCCTTATCTCTGTCCCCCAATTTCGCGCAATTGACCACCGCCTTCGTGACCCGCGTGACATTCTCCCACGATCTTCGGTTCTTTTAAATTAATTCTGTTGATTTTACGATCGGCTCGTTTTACGATTGCTTCATGATTTTTCGCTCGCAACAAAGTGTGTAGAAAGAAACTTAAAAAAACTTTATAACCATGTAACAAAATTAAGAATATATAAAAAAATAATTAAATGCAAATAAAAATGATCATTTATTGTTAGTAGTACGAATCATAATTATATCATTATTATTATTATCTATCTATATATACTAATATATAAAGAGAAAGCCTGTTTTTTTGTTACCGCTTAACTCAAAAACTACCGAACAGATTTCCTCCAAATTTTGACACCATATTCTCATGTACACTAGGACGGACATAGGCTATATAGCATGTCTAAAAATATTTTCATTATTCAGAAATTAATTTTTTTCATTTTTTATCATTTATGATTATATTAATCCGTGTAGTACAATGATGTCACTGCTAGGCGACGCGCAGTTTCATCCACCTGCAGATTGCATCATGATATTCCTGAGAAACATAAAGAAACATAAATGTAATCCAAGTAAAAAAATAAACGATTTTCGAAAAATATCACTTCCAATACGTATGATTCGGTCACATTATTATCTCGGGCGAAACCGAGACCGAGGGGGACGCTAGTCCTATTGTTATAATTATATATCGGAATATATTAGACTAATCACAATTGACGTAAGTGTCGTGCGACATGTACGGCAAATTATCGGATTTGATTTAATGCCTTTGATAAAATGCAGACATCGACCTTAAGAGAGGCGTCATGACTCATCGCGTGTCTCGCTGTATGTTGACCGTCTCGTCTTACGAATTCGATCCATCGCTAGGCGCCGAACGCAATAACAAAGCACGCGTCGTACGTGCCTAACTCATTAAAAAAATAAGACACAAGCATCGTTTCCTGCTTTCCTGCGCCAAATATCCGTATTCCCCCGTGGTCTCTCTCCGAAATTTAATTTTATCGAAATTTTCTTTCCAAGATCGTTTCTATCTAAAGTATTGTATTTCTAAGCAGGAAGCATCCCGGGAAAATGCAGATTTTTTGTAATCTCCGCCGTTTAGAAGTACCCCCATGAAAGAATCGGAAACTATGCATGCGGATGTGAAAATTATCTCGCAGTTTTACTTAATCACCCGTATTCTGGTCGAAGTTCATCGCTCCGTTTGATGCAAGCCGCTATTTGCTTTGCCGGTTCCTTCCCGAACGCGCGAATGAGTGCGAACGTCGTGTCGACGACGCGGATATTAACGGGAGCTGAGGATAGACATTACAATAATAGACGGCGTCTTATGACGTCAGGAGAAGATCGCGAAGGAGTTCGGCGTGCAGAGACAGAACGTGACGACTATCTCGATTATCATTGTCTTCGACGACGGTGGAAAGGGTTCTGCTTTAAGAATGACTCACCAGATAGCTTCGTTTGTGTACTTTTAGAATTTTTTAAAGAGCTTCCTGTTCTAAGAACTCACAGGAATGCATTCCACGTTACAGCCAATTATACATTGTAACTTGAGACGACTTAAGCCATTGCGACTTAAGCACGAATGTCTGATGGAAATGTGTCAAATATTTGCCACGAGATAGGTTGTAGGATTGAGAAGCTAATGGCAAATAATTTGACACTTATTATAGCTTTCTCTTCGACCTGGGACTATTTATGTTTAAACATGACAGGCTGAAAATTTATAATTTCCAAGTCTTTGTTGGGCAATTAAACCGCAAAAATGGCCTCCTCTATTCTCACCATCAAACGACGAATAATGTTCGATTTTTTACTATTTTAATTATGTGACTCGATATTTCTGTAAACATTTCTGTAACTGTCTATTTCATGTGGCCAACATCTAATTTATTTGCATTGACAATTGTACTCCCATCTTTTCTGTCTTATCACACAAACCAAGCTGTGTTGTTGCGAACTTTAGTTATCCATAATAATTTATTAATTGTTTAATATAGTAATATTTTATAATAATTTAAACTTCCTCATTCTTTTTTCTTATTAAAAAATTATTTTTCTAAAGTAGAGTTAAAACATACATTATGTCTTTAATATATTTTTGTGAATAAATACAATTTTACTTCAATTAACATCTTTTTTACTCGTAAGTAGCTCGCTTTTTCTTTCTGTGTGGCAGCTTAACTTTTAATGAGCGCTCACCTTACTATTTACCAGTAATGTCAAATATTATTTGCAAATTTCCATTTAAATAGTTTATCAATCATTATACTTATAAATAATTGTAGTACAAAATTAAGCTACGACAAGTGTAAAAATATGTTTTTAATTATTAAATAAACGTATTACTCTTCAATTATTAAATAATTGAAGAGTAATACATACATACTGTGATATTAATTTAGCCGTACATAATGTAATAATCTGAAAGTTTGGCAAAGCGATTAAAGTGTAAAATTAATTATAATTAAACGTACTATTCTATATATTTAATATTATATTTCATTTATTACATCCTGACGGTTGCATGCGTTAGTGATAATTATAGACATTAGCAGACACGCATGTGTGCTGCCCCAGAATTCATGTGACCGAAACGCTTCCGTTAAACGCGATACCTTGTCTGTATTCAACCAGGAGGAAGTATTTTCCCAAAAAAAAGAGAATCCTATCTCTTGTTACAGTTCCGGTGAATGAGCTGCAAGGTAATTCGATATAAAGAATAATCGTACCGTCGCGAATCAAACAATATTTTGCACGCAAGCCGCAATTAGCCTCAACAGCTTCCGAGAATTAATTATTAATAATTATTAATATTCTGCAACGACGAATTAATCTTCGAAGGCCTAATTTCGCAGTTCGAAAGCGTTGAAAAAACGCTACATAAAATGATAAAAATGATTATTCGCTTTGACGATCAGAAGCCTCGCAGCGGCATTTAGCGAGAAGAGACAAACCGACTGGAAGCGGTACTCGAGGGATGTGTGCAGATTTGTATGCAGGGTTCCGTATGTGGTCCCTTTTCGGAAGATGTAAGAACACACCCTCTACGTTTTCCCTTCCCGTTACTCTCGCACCGCTTATCACCCGATGCTCGTCCGTCCTTTCACCCCTTCTCTCTCTTTCTCTTTCTCTCTCTCTCTCCCCCTTCTTTCTCCGTCGCGACGACGGATTCCTCCCCGCTCCTCTCTCGAGGCTTAATCCTAATGTCGTCAAGTATAGCCTCGGGAGAGTGGAGCTCAGGACGCCGACACGAGTGCGTTTCCCTCGTCACGAATACCGCTCGTCGTTCATTCTCAGGCTCGACTCGCGACGGCTGGCTGCACTCCTCGGCTCTGTTGCATTCAGCCGCACGCACTCCGTTCCGACACGTCGAGCGTACACGCACGGATCCTCGGCCCACGGTAGGACAGAGAAGTCCCGATAGATTCAGGAGGAGAGATCAGCTGTTTTCTCTCACCCCGTTATCATTTTTTCCACTGAAAGAAAAGCAGGATGAGGGAGATCGTACATCTGCAGGCTGGACAATGCGGCAACCAGATCGGCGCGAAGGTAGGCTGACACGACAGCTCTAAAAAGATGTCTTTCTATGCTCCATACATCTTCAAGAGTACGAAAAGAATTTTCATTAGACATACCGGAATATATTTTAATGGGATAAATCGCGTTTAATAAGAAATTTGAAGTTAATTGTTCCTTAGCAAAAATTTTAGAGATTACTGTTTATCGAGACAACTTTTATTTTATTTAATAGCTCACGTTTAAATAAATATTTCTGTATACATACTGTATGTGTGGGATATATATATATATATTTAATATATGTATACTGCATTAATGAAGAATTCAGCAGATTTTTAATTAATCTTCATTTTTTTATCTTCAATTTTTTTCAATTTTGATAAAAGAAAGCGGTTTAGAAATAAAAATAGATATATAATATAATACTTTTATGTAATAAGATAATATAATAATGTTAAATACTTAATATTAATATTGAAATTTTATGATAAATATTCAATAATTCCATAATGAACAAATGAATTAAAAAATTCTGAAACGGATGAAATAATTCTGAATCCGCGGGTTTTTAATTCAGCGATTTAAGAGAGTAGAGAAGGTGCGAACAGCTAATAGCTTCAATATCAAAACTCAGAAGCATGAATGGAAGTAATGATTTATTCGGATTGATTTATATATACACATTCTACAAAGTGTATGGAGCACTACAGAAGTGTCGATGGGACAAGAATAAATTATCTGTTGAAAGATACGCGGTGTCCGGAAATTAATTGTAAATCCATTTTGCCTCGATCGAGACAAGCACGAACAAGTCAAGTATTATGACTCATCGTCTTCGGGGTATCGATCGGAGTCCGTTCGAGACATTCTCATGGTTTCCTGAAAAGCTCTTCAAACCCTCATTTTTTTTACATTTAGATCAGCGAAAACTGTCCGTTAAATTTTGATCACACATTACTTTAATACTTTAATATTTCAAAAAATGCTGTTTTGTTCAAATTAAATATTTTTGTACACTTTATCAAACATGCTATATTTTAATAATAGAAAATACAATATTATAATAATCTAATATTATTAGCAAAAGCGGAAATATCATTCCGAATTATTTCTATAAATTCTTCTTATTCATCTTTTTGGACAGAATCAATAAGCTGGGAGGGGAGTAATAATTGGCGCAAATGTGATTGTTACATTGCTCTATAAAAAAAGCAATCTTACTTAATGGTACTGTTCAACCGCGGCTGTAATCGAGTCGAAGATAAGGCGGCGTGCAACGAACGAAATTTAAAGAACCGCACTCGACGTTGAGGACCCCCTTCTATTTCGCGCGACCGAAGTGCGCGAAGTGATCCAAGTTTTAATCGCGCCGGCACATGATGGCAGGAAACGACGATCGCTTATACTTGGAGAACACTTAAGATTCTACAGTAATCCCGTCCGCTGTCCATTGGCGCAGAAATGGGTGGACGTGGAGGTATTGCAAAACTCAATATTTGCAAAACAAATATTTTTCGGAACTAAATCAATTATGAAAAATTAAATAAATCATGTGTTTGGCCATTCTACGTCAATAGTATGTTCAACTGTTTATAATTCGACAAAATAGCTTCTGGCATCAATCAGATAATCGTCGCAAAATCGTAGGAAATTCGTTGCCGTTGATTTTTTGATTCTAAATAAGCTGTGTTACATATAATAGATACTAGACACATATGTGCAGCTAATATTATCGCGAAGCACTTGAAACTCGCTAATCTCATTGATCGTGTTCGTAGGCGTGACAATCTGGACTAGAACGCAATATTTCAAATTACATTTGTTATTGCACAGACAATATCAAGAAATTGCATCTTTCATAAATCAGATATTTTAGAATCTTAGTAACTTACTGTATATTTATAATAACATTATACTGTTTATTGAGATATTCTATTTGAGATATTCTACATTTATACATATAATATTGTTATAAATTAATTTAAATTGTTAATTGAAATATAAAGTACAGTATAAAATAAACATTACTTTGAAATGTATTTTCAGTTTTACTCAGCAAAGTGCACTTTCTGTTTTATCGAGATTTATCTTCGACAAATAATGTCTTATCACATTTTCGTGTAACCTTGCTATCAATTAAGAGATGTTTCTTGATATTTCATATACGGTATTGCTCATCAAGCAATGACGCATGCTAGAATGCGAAGCATTCAATGAGTCAGAAACTTTTTTGCCAATAGCGCAGTAAAAGCCAAGTAAATTTAGTTTCAGAATATCAATGAGAAATAATAATCGGGTAATATTACTAAATATTACTAAATTGATAAACTGGAAGGCATATTTATTCATTAATTAATTTAAAAACTTATTAATAAATTACATTTTTACATACATATCTCAATTTCTATTCATTAGATTTATATATTCTATCATCAGAAATCTGAAAATATATAATTAATAAGGTGAGAGGAAAGTCTTCCGCGTTCAAACGATCGATCTGCCAATTCTATTGATTCGATATTCGCAATCATCGGATATGACATTATTTCTGTTAGAAAGTGAAGTATTCGTACGATCTTCTTTGAAAAGAATCGTCACTTCTTTTTATTGTGGATCTATCGTCGGTTTCACGGTATTGCTTTCCGCTCGAAAGACTTTAACGATCGCAGTAAGCAAAACCGAAGTTCCTGTAGGATTACAGGCACAGTCCTGATCTACACGATTGTACGACGATTACTGTGTGAATCGGTAATAATTACACCACAGTCTCATGTTTTAGCGATCCCAAGAGAGAATAAGAAATATAATTGTATCATTATTCAATTATATTTCTTAATAGTCTATTGAACTTTTCTTCATACATATGTGATGTGCGCGTGGCAATATATTCCCAGTAAAACGTACCAGTTTATAAAACAAGTTTTCGATTTCGGAAATTTCTGCTCCGAATCGAACGTGTGAGGAATTATAACTAGCTCCTATTCATCTGCCTGTGTGATAATGAGCGGCGCGTACGTGATGCAGCGGGGATGCACTTAGAATAATCAGAGAGGCCTATTTCGCGAGGCGGTGGCCATGGCGACCGACACATCGGCTTGCTATTAATAGGAGGAGAAAATAGTAAAGACAAGACAAATGGAGAGAGGAGAAATGTTTAACGGGAGGGTGGACATGAGCCAGGGGGCACAGGCCGCGTTTAATTCCGTACGTCTCTATTTTTGGATGTCGCGCGTGTTATCCTTGTCCTCGCGGTCGGGGTGCACTCGCTTCGGAGGGAAGTCGCCCTTCATTCGACACGTTGAAAGAGGCTCGCTTGAAAAGCAAAATAAACCTATAATGAGTTATACTTATAAAACGTTAAGAAGCCTCACTATTTTTTTGTATTGAACTACAGTACTTTCTCCGGTTAGATTATACTACGTATATTCAGAAATAAGTAGACTATTTAAACAGTTGGCTTCCAAGGTGTTAATGTTAATGAATTACGTTACAGTTCTGGGAAGTTATTTCTGAAGAACACGGCATCGACCAGTCGGGTATTTATCATGGTGACAGCGATCTGCAACTTGAACGAATCTCCGTATACTATAATGAAGCGTCTGGTAAGGGCATATTGTAAATATTACTGCTTTTTTCTTTTCTTTTGACTTTTTACATATTGATAGAATATAATTTATTCAAAATGCAGTCTACTAGTTAGATTTAGCACTAGCATATTTTAGAATATTTTCACTAGAATATTATTTGCAATAAACATTCTTAGATAATTAATTCATAATAAATTAATAGATATAATATATAATATACAATAATATATGTATAATATGTATAAAAATCAGATTACTTGATGTATCAGACTTCTTAGAGGAAAAAAAGCGTAAGGATGAACATAAGAATATTAAATTAAGAATATTAAAAACAACAAGAAAGTGGACATTTATAAAAGCATCCAACTAAAATCTATCTAAAAGATTAAGCCTAATTAAAGAGGTGAGAATCTTTTTAATGGAGATTACTTCAGTAAATTTCTCACATCAAAAATAGCAATAACGAGAAAAATAGAAAATCGCGTGTCCTGCACCGACGGAATGTTGGAGAAGAGGAGCTTGAGACACGTATTTTACGCTGAAAATAGCCGTCTCTCTGTGGTCGGACTTAAGATTGTAAGTTGCGACTACAACACAAGTTTCAAGACTTCTCGTTCACGTCGCGAAAACGAGATTATTTCCGAAAACACGCTTAACGTGCAGCACGTGCTCCGTAGAAACAGTTTAATTAACAAACGAGTGAAATATACACCTAACCATTTGTCATCGTGAATGATTTGTTGTTAGAAATAGATTCGAATGTATACACGGTAAAAACTCATATCTTTATTTGTATCTCTCCTTTTTATGTGTTTTTAATTTTTTAGAACCATTAAACTCTTCAATCAAACATCTTACAAAGCACTAAAAATTAATGCGTGAACTATCTTATTAACAACTGAGATATATATATATATTTTTTTTTGTTGTTATCATTAATTAGGATTATTTATCTACCATAAAATTAAAATTATTTTACATTGTAGTGCTAATTAAATCGTAGAACACAAATCCTTATATCTTCTTATGTCTTACGGTAGTTACATATTCATTTGCAAACGAAAGACACGCAGTTCCATCCACGTATGTATTTCCGTCGATTATTATGATCGTCACGACTTTTCAATGGAATAACAATATCATTCAATCTAATATGGACATCTTATGTTACCGCGACTATTGAGTACATTGGTTATTATTCTCGTTTTATTGATTGTTACTTCAATTCGTGTATATTTTTGCGAGCAATGCAAAAATTAAAGATTTTATTGCTTTTTACGAGTCGTTTTTTTTTTTAACATCTTTAGGCATCTCTTGTACTTTTATATCTGAATGAACAAATGTAGATTACCTGATTCTCACTTCGTTTTTTACAGTCGCGACGTCTACGAGTGGAGGGAAATATGTACCGCGCGCGATCTTGCTGGACTTGGAACCGGGAACGATGGACGCCGTTCGTTCCGGCGCTTACGGAAAGCTTTTTAGACCGGACAACTTCGTGTTCGGGCAATCCGGTGCGGGTAACAACTGGGCGAAGGGCCACTACACCGAAGGTGCCGAATTAGTCGACTCTGTCCTCGACGTGGTGCGAAAGGAATGCGAAAACTGCGACTGCCTGCAGGGTTTCCAGCTCACCCACTCGCTGGGTGGTGGAACTGGATCCGGAATGGGTACCTTGCTGATCTCAAAGATCCGCGAGGAGTATCCCGATCGGATTATGAACACTTACTCGGTGATGCCGTCGCCGAAAGTGTCCGATACCGTCGTGGAGCCCTACAACGCGACCTTGTCGGTGCATCAGTTGGTAGAGAACACCGATGAAACCTATTGTATCGATAACGAGGCCCTATATGACATCTGCTTCCGCACTTTGAAGGTCTCCAACCCGAGTTACGGTGACCTCAATCATTTGGTATCGCTCACCATGTCCGGAGTAACCACTTGTCTTAGGTATACATAAAAATCCGTGACAGTAATAAATTTATGAAAGAAGTACAAGTAATTTTTCTTATTTATAATGCAGATAAAATAATGATACACACAGATGATATATTTTTATTTTAAATAAAAGTATATCAACTGATAATATTCGTTGAGGCAATAAAGTGAATTCGTTAATAATGAAACTTTTATTTCGCAAACATGGCTCACGAATAACGCATGTTGCATCTCTTCAGGTTTCCCGGCCAGCTGAACGCCGATCTCCGGAAGCTCGCGGTAAACATGGTGCCTTTTCCACGTTTGCACTTCTTCATGCCGGGCTTCGCGCCTCTAACATCCAGGTCCATGCAACAATATTCTGCGCTCTCTGTGCCAGAACTCACGCAGCAAATGTTCGACGCGAAGAACATGATGGCGGCTTGCGATCCACGCCACGGCCGATATCTCACCGTGGCGGCTGTCTTCCGCGGCAGGATGTCGATGAAGGAGGTGGACGAGCAGATGCTCAGCGTACAGAACAAGAACAGCTCGTACTTCGTGGAATGGATACCGAATAACGTGAAGACGGCCGTGTGCGACATCCCGCCGAAGGGCCTAAAGATGTCGTCGACGTTCATCGGCAACACTACTGCTATTCAGGAACTGTTCAAGAGGATCTCCGAACAGTTCACGGCGATGTTCAGGAGAAAAGCCTTCCTCCACTGGTACACCGGCGAGGGTATGGACGAGATGGAGTTCACCGAGGCCGAATCTAACATGAACGATTTAGTATCCGAGTACCAGCAGTACCAGGAAGCCACAGCGGAGGAGGACTTCGAAGCGGAGGAGTGCGCTGATGACTTCGAAACCTGCGAACAGGAAAACTGAAAGTAACACGACGTTCTTTTCTGCTAGGTTTATCTTCAGCCTCTCTGTCTCTATCCCAACATCGTAGGAGCTCGCATGATCGGACATGTGAAGCTCGCGAACACCTGTCTTTTGATACTTTTATATATAATATGTATACGACTTGTAATCGCTGAAACGAACGTAATACAGGCGATTGAGATTACTTTTTTATGAATTGATGAGTGATACCGAAATATTTATGAAGATTAATTATTTGAAAACAAATAATATCGCGGCGAAGAATAATTATTTAGAATATAAAGTAGCTTCTTCTATCGACCTTGTATTATGTGTATGTTATGATACGTCTATGTTACATTCAGCTTTACTGGTGATAATCATAAAGATTTTGATATGTCATTTGGAGGTAGCATGGACTGGAGTGTAATAAAAATCGTTGAAAAAACAAGTTTTTGTCGCATTTGTAACCACGTAATAATGAAATGTCACACTGCAATGGAAAAGTCCCTTTGAATTCTCTTTTTTATAATTCTTCTCAATATAATACTATAATACTAAATTTTTGCCTGTGTTAATTTTTGTATTACATATTTTTTTCTACATTACGATACACAATCTTACACACAGCAATTTTATTTAATCTCGATAGTGTATATTGTTTTCAAATTACGTTGAATGGCAATAACGTCGATATTTACCAATGAAGTACAAACAGTCCAATGTTCAAAATATTGCTCATAGATTTGTTCGCATGAATCCAAATCAAAACTTCTTTCAGAAAAATTTTTCTGGAAAGCGAGTTCTTCGTTAAACGGGTTTTGAGTCGTATATTTAATAGCAAAGCAATTACAATATAATGTAATTTTGTAGTGGTTTATTTGAAAGTCAATTTTAATTAAATATTTTCTATCATTCTGTATTTTTGATATTTTCTTATCTAAAAAAGTTATATCTTGTTAAAATTAGAAAAGAATCTCCTCACCTTTATGATTTTTATATTATTTAAAGAGCACAGGATAAAATGTAATCTTATACTTTTGACGCAGTCGTCACGTATCATAGATACCTTGGGCGACATTTCACCTCTGAAGATAGTAGCAGCAGTGAGAAATTGTCGCGCAATAACACGCGTTCTCCTTTATTGTGCGCAATAATAAAGTGTTTGCCCTCGGGGCACCGGGGATGAGATAATGCGCGATCGCCAATTTTTGCCGAGGCCTTGGCTTCATCAATGCCATCATCAGTTGACCAGAAGGACGATAACAAGTTCGATAACGAGACTCGCGTCTAAATGCCAGCGTTTACTCGTCTTATTTAACAGGCGTATTTATATCGAGCTACGAACAATGTCATTAACTGACAGAGATATTATCAGTAAAGAGCGTTAATTGAGCCGCGTAAGCTTGACTATATTTTAATGCTCCTTGAGCATTAAAATATAGTGCGCTTAAGAGAATCTGCTACAAATATTCAATCGAAAGAGACTAATTTTCGGAGTTTTGCCAATACGCATCTTTTATAAACTTCACCAAGCATACAAATAATTAAAACAGCTAAAAATTCATGTATACGGACGACACATATAAAGATATAAACATTCGTTAAAAAGATAAAAATAACAGATACAAAAAAAATTGTACAAAAGAGTCGTCAAAAAATGTTGCAAGCAGGCGCGATTTTCCGTGTTAGATCCCTCTCTTTTCTACTTCTCCATTTCTTCTTCATCTACTTCCTCGTAATCTTCCGCCGTCGCATCTTGATACTGCTGATATTCCGACACCAGATCGTTCATGTTCGATTCCGCCTCGTTGAACTCCAATTCGTCCATGCCCTCGCCGGTGTACCAGTGGAGGAAGGCTTTTCTCCTGAACATCGCCGTGAACTGTTCGGAGATCCTCTTAAACAGTTCCTGAATAGCCGTGGAGTTACCGATGAAAGTGGCGGACATCTTGAGGCCGCGCGGCGGAATGTCGCATACTGCCGTTTTCACGTTGTTCGGTATCCACTCGACGAAGTACGAGCTGTTCTTATTCTGAATGTTGAGCATCTGCTCGTCCACCTCCTTCATCGACATCCTGCCGCGGAAAATGGCTGCCACGGTGAGATAACGACCATGACGTGGATCGCAGGCCGCCATCATGTTCTTCGCGTCAAACATTTGCTGCGTGAGTTCCGGTACAGTGAGAGCTCGGTACTGTTGGCTCCCTCGGGATGTAAGAGGCGCGAAGCCTGGCATGAAGAAGTGGAGACGGGGAAACGGCACCATGTTCACTGCGAGTTTCCTTAAATCGGCGTTTAATTGACCTGGAAATCTATAATAGTCATGAAAAATAAATTACATATTGATTTATATCGTAATTCTTTTAGTTAGTATTTTTATTATTATACTAATAATAATAAAATTTGTTTCAATTTAATAATCATCATTATTTGTATTATCGACCTCAGACAGGTTGTCACGCCGGACATGGTAGCCGACACGAGATGATTCAAATCACCGTACGTAGGAGTGGTCAGCTTCAAAGTACGGAAGCAAATATCGTAGAGTGCTTCGTTGTCGATGCAATAAGCTTGATCACTGTTTTCCACCAGTTGATGTACCGACAGGGTAGCGTTATAGGGTTCCACGACTGTGTCGGAAACCTTGGGAGACGGTACCACGGAGAAAGTGCTCATGATCCTGTCTGGATATTCTTCTCGTATCTTCGTGATGAGCAGTGTACCCATTCCAGATCCGGTGCCACCACCCAAGGAATGCGTGAGCTGGAATCCTTGCAAGCAATCGCAGCTTTCAGCCTCCTTCCTCACTACATCGAGCACCGAATCGACGAGTTCGGCACCCTCGGTGTAATGGCCCTTGGCCCAGTTATTGCCAGCGCCGCTCTGACCAAACACGAAATTGTCCGGTCTAAAGATCTGACCGAACGATCCCGAGCGTACGGAGTCCATGGTGCCGGGCTCCAGATCGACGAGGATGGCACGAGGCACGTATTTGCCGCCGGATGCCTCATTGTAGTAGACATTAATTCTCTCTAGCTGGAGATCGGAATCACCGTGGTAAGTGCCAGTCGGGTCAATGCCATGTTCATCTGAAATCACCTCCCAAAACTACGAATGGTTAAACATAATTGAGAATTAAATTCTGAGAAAATACGTTGCCACAATAGGAAAGACAAAAATATAAATTATTATAATCGAGAAAAAAAATAAAATAATCATGATAAGAGCGTTGTATATTTAATTAAATGACATTTGTAATTGAATGTTTGTAATAAATTAATCAATAAGTTTTTTAAAAATATTTATTTAAAACATAACGTGTATTGTACTAAATGCGATATAGCTATTACAACAAATCAATTAATCGTGATGGACATTATCGTGTTATATTTTTCGAAGGATACTAACCTTGGCGCCAATTTGATTGCCGCATTGACCGGCTTGGATATGGACAATTTCACGCATTTTGTATTAGGTATCGTGGAATTTTAGGACAAAATAATTAAACCAAGTTCAATGACGATTATTCTAATGGCTGTGAAAGAAGTCGATTAAAATTCAAGGATGAGAAACAAGGAGATCGCGCCTGAGATGTCATTCAAACAGAAACAGACGACTACCAAGTTCTCCTTGGTGACTGTCTCTAGTCGTCTGTATATTTTCTTATTTTCTTATCTATTCCATTATGGTATTGATTTTAACAATACTGCAATATATCGCTAAAATCAATATCCTTGCTTTCGCTAGACGTGAAATATTGATCATGCAAGGTTTCTCAGACGACTATCCGTCTCAATAGATATTAAGATATTTTATTTAAACTAATTGAAATCACAACAAGATCTTCTTAATAAGGACAAAATGTAAAATCGACCGAACAAATAAAAAAGTATTAGCGTTACACTCTGGACTTCTCGTAGATTCCGGGCGTTAATTTCTCGTACGGCATATCAAACACACGCAATGTACACTCACACACCGCGACGAGTTGGAAGCACTCTTCAGCAGCACAGAAAAAAAAAGACAGGGATCGAATCGTGCTAATCGACTCAGGCAGGTTTTACAAAGGAAGTACATTATAATAAATGGAAAAATAAATACAATACGTGTCTATACTGGTAATTATGATACAACGTTGTAAAGAATTAGTTATAAGATTGTCTGTTATTCCCTGTCCCTGTCTCATTGCGACTTCCGGCACACAGTCACTTCCACCACCGCGCTAGCTGTCTTCGGCCCGACGACCTCGACATTCGTCAACTCCTCCGCCTTTGGTGCGCTTAAGTTCTTCGCCTCTTCTTCCTTCGAGGGCAGCACGGCAGCTGGCTTCTCGCCCTCCGACGTAGTCGCGCCTTCCTGCGATGCGGCTTTTGAGGTAGACGAGCGACTACCCGGTCCGCCGTTCACTAAGTACTTCAACGGTACGGACTCGGTGTTGCTTGAACCTCTTCTGAAATCAATATCAAGTATCGATATCAGGTTTTTAATATAAACAAGATCATTGACCAAACACGATGATCATTAATATTATTATAAAATAATAAAAGAATCCATCAAAAGTAAATTATTATTTAAATTCGAGGAATCTGCTACAAAACATAAATTCAAAAATTGTTTTATAAAAATAATTCTTGAAAATAAAATTCTGCTTTGCATTCTGCAAACGTTTCGTCAGTAGGATTACTAACTCTGGTATCGTCGGACAGGACCACAGCTTGAAATCAGCCCCGAAGAGCTCACCCTCCTCGATCGTCTGCGGCAGATGGATATTGAGCGTCTCTGGCAGGAATACGGAAGTGAAAGCGCCGGCGACGCTCAGCGATCCCATTACTATCAAGGGTAAGACTCTCGAGTAGACCGCCAAATGAACGATGTAGGGAAAGGTAAGGAGGCCGATACCGGCGATGAAGGAAGCTATGCCCATCGCCTGAGACCTTAGTACGGTCGGCAGCAGCTCGCCGACGAAGACGTAGAAGACGGCGAAGGATGCAGCGATGCCGAATTTGCCGATCATCGCCAGGCTCACAGTCACCCAGACCGCGTCTGCTGCGACAAAGGCTGATGATGTGTATACAGGATTCACGGACGGAGTCTAAGTCCTAATTTTGTCACTTATATTATTTTACTTTTCCTTAAATTTCTCTTATCTTTTTTCGCATGAAAATTCAAAATTTATGTAAATACCGTGAGCTTCTGATGAGAGAAGCTATATGCGTGCGATATGACGATAACTAATTTGTAAGCAGGTCGAACGTTTATTCATAAACGTCGTGACGTCGGCACACAGTAATTGCCTCTCACACGTTGGACGTGTGTAACAATATCATGACGAATTCAATAAGGTAATGACGTTGAGGCCGCCATGACGCAAAGGCGTGTGATTCAGCTTAATACTTTTATTCAATTTTATCCCGCGGAGATAATCGAATAACGTGGAGATGAGCAACGCGATAAATGGTCATCATCATGCATTTTCTTTCATCGATGTTGGGGATATCATATCCGGCGTTCCACATTCGCGTACGTATTGTCGCATACGTGAAATGCGACAAGATAAACAATTAAATTTAAATTTATGTAAAATAATCCTGAAGTTGTTCAAAGATGTAAAATAATTTCTGCTCATTAAAGATGATTTGAATCAGGCATGATATCGACGAAATAGTACCTTCGGGTACGAACATACAGGACACGCAGGCGATCCCACCCAGCATCATGGTCGCGCATAGTACCCATCGCCTGCCCAATCTATCCATTGCGTACCACGTAATAAAATACGATGGAATCTCTACGATTCCTCCTACAATGAAGATAAACAGTCTGATTATAATGATTTTTTTTATCTCAGTGCATCAGAAACGTATCGCATATGCGTATATGAGATCGCGATGCACTTATGTTAAGCCAAGAACTGTTGGCCGGGAGAGAGATGATCTTTTACCAATGAAGAAAGCCAGGTAATCGGAAACACCTAGATTAGTCGTGTTGTAGGACAGCCCGTTGTACACCACCGCGTTCGCCACCCAGTCGAAAGCGAGAATGAAGAACTTCTTCCTGATGTTTGGATTCGTGATCAGGTCCATAGGCGTCGCGGATGACGGCGGTGATCGATTCTCGGCCTCCACGTCGATATTACTGTTGTTGGAATTTCTACCGTTACACGATATCCTTTGCCTCTTTAATATTTCTACCTGCAAATAACATCGCTAATTGATCTCATACATCGCCCTCGTATCGTATGAAAATAACAACGAAAGTGTAATGCCTTATCCGAATTTTATTAACTACTGAGCGGGAGAAATTATAAATAGTAAACCTCTATCTTTCTGAGAAAGTTCGTAGGCACTGTTTTGCCGTTGACCTTTGCCATTTGTTGGACGATCACTTCCGCCTCGTCTATTCTGTTCTTACTGAGAAGCCACCGCGGTGACTCGGGGATGATCCAGTAGTAACTGAAGAGAAGAATGAAAGGCACCGATGTGGCTAACGACAGGGTATACCAGTGTCTTAACAAGTAACCCTGATAAGACAAAAGGAAGAGAACGAAAGCATGTAATTCAGTTGAAATATAGTTGTGTGTTTTTAATCTCAAGTTTTTTTTTTGCCAAAACTTGAAATTTCAATGAAATTCGCGGCTCCCGAGTGTATCTGGGTGCGCACGTAGCTTCGGGAACATCCGAATGCAGGATATTTCTATTGTGTTAGCATGCAGCGACCGACCACTCGTATTTGCATACGCTCGCACTATGTGATACACGCTTGATGGTCACTTGCAAAATGATCCGCGTTGCACCCTCGCGTTGAATCTATCTCGCTATTGAATCTTGCCTCTCACAGTAACTCGTGCGATAATGCGATCTTCGAGGTATTCGCGACGGCGAGATTTTGCTTGAAACTAGTATATATACGCCATTTTTACCCCTTCATATTTTTTGAAGAAAAAGTACTTACCAGCAGCGCCAGAAGACACATTGCCATGGCGAAAAACATGCTGATCACCATCCCGGCAAATGTTCGGTATCTCGGTCCCATTAATTCGAGAGCTACAAAGAAATGTCAACAGTGCAGAAATATTTTGCATTTCGCACAAACGTCGACATTTCTATTTATGATCGACGTTTATGCAGTAATGGTGAACTGAAAAAGACGGTTCTTTCGGACTTTTCTCTTGCATTTAAGTTTTCTTTGAAACTTTTTTTTTTATTTATTTTTGTTTAAAATTTAATAGCCTGCGATGTGTCCAACATACCAAGTATGAAAGGTATCTGATACATGGCAGGAAAAAAGAGACCATTCACGGTCCTCAGCGCTGTGTAGATCACGTAGTTTGGACTGAAGCTCGTAGCGATGGAGAATATCACTTCGAGGAAAAGAATGGCGAAAAAGGCCGTTCTTCTGCCCCATTTGTCCGCGATCCAGCCGAACACGACGTTACCAAAGAGGCTGCCCACGTAGAAAAATGTCGTCGACGTGGAAGGCCACCAGCTGTTGTCACATACCAGGTCTAGCTATGTGGATGTAGAACGCCATTAAACTACTTCGCCAGCGTGAAATTGTACACTATCGCGGCGAAAGTAGCCCAATGATTAAAAATAATAAACTACAGGAACTGAAATAAAAAAAATAATAAAATATTCAAGATATCAACGCGTAATTTACATTTCTGTTTTTTTCTAGAGAAAATGTCAAAGTTTTCAATAAAATCGAAATTTAATTATAATTACGTTTAAATAATGGATATTTTTTGTGGAGAATACGTATCTCGTTAATTAATAATAGTTTCGAGAAGAATTGAAACAGCGTATGTTTTTAATTAATTAGATTTTAAAGTTTCTGTAAACAATTTTGATTGCGTTTGCTTATTTAATTAGACGTACCAAATTATCAATGGATCAAGAGCGAAAATTGGAATAAGATTACTATGTATGAAAATTTTCATGCTACCGATGAGATTGCAAATATTCGACTTCAGAGGGTGAGTGGTATCGAAGAAGTATAATCCGAAGAAGTGAGTCTAATCAAATCGTTATCGGTTTTCCGACGTGAGCATATGTGTGTGCGTGTGTGTGTATTTGTAATGCACATGACACATGCAATTGCGACCGTCGCGATTCTAATGAATGTGACTTCAAGACTTGTGTACAAGAGAACTTGACACGTTTCGTTTACATCATGGTATAAGAATATAAGATGCTGTAATACCAGAATGCGTGAACCCTCGTTGAAATTAATGAAAATTCTTAGACTCACATAATTCCAAATATGAGAATTCAACGTGAACCGCACGGTTGTTTGTTTTAACGACAAAACAAAGCTTCAGATATGCAAATATGCGATACGTTAAAAATATTTAGCAAATTTGGGAAAATATTTCTCAAGATATTTAAAATTCTAAAGGACCCTGATTAAGTTTTTCTGAAAAAATCGACTAGAAACTCATTGCAGAATCGATCTTTCTTTGCATCCATTTAAAATAAAACTTAAATTTGCAATTATTTATTATTATATAAATTGAATTTCGAAGAAATTGAATTTCACGTGTAAACTGGTGAGGCCAGATCATTTTAAGCGATTTCTGCTTAACAATAACAAGTGAAATAGGACTGATATGTATCTCAGAATTTAACTAGAGAAATATCATTTGAATGAAATAAATAAATAGCATATTTTTCTAGTGTTCTAAATTTTGTGTTTAATTTTAAGCAATGTTGTTTAACATCAAATATTTTACATGATACAATTAATCAATGTCTGCCAAAAGAAGCTCAGCGTAAGTTTATCGCAGAAAAACTGCGCTGAGCTTTAACATCATAAAGCATTCTAGATGCATAGAACGCATATGTGCATGCGGACCTATGCGCCGACATTAGTGGCGAACCGGAGTGCGTGCTCGCACACGTGTGAACACACGCGTCACTCGAACGATCGTCATTTGTTCGTCAAGGAATGGAATCGGTGGAGGGAATCTGTAGGAGAGAGGGAGGGACCAGCTGCTGGACCAGGCAGCAGCGCGATGGAAGGGACGTTTCATCTCGTTGCGTTTACGCAGGAGGCTACCGACGTAAACGCGCTCGTGTTTATCGCGAGTGGGGGGCACGTGCGTGTACGTGTGCGAGCTTTCAGCATGAAAATCGTACACAGCTCGTACGTGTGTATGCGTGCGCGTATCCGTATGCGTGCATCTGAAGGACGCCAAGGTGTATTAGTGAGCTTCCCACAGTGAGAGGTGTCCATCACCCTCGTTTGACAGGAGGAACACGATCCCCCCCTCGCGCCCTTTAAAGCCACCGTCTCTCCCTGTCTCTTTCGTTCTTCTCTGGCACGATCCCGCGCGGCAAACCCGACACACGAACACTTTGATGATGATCGTATGTTTGTTGAGGCAAATGGTGACGATGCATTCATTTTATGCAATTGGATTTCAGTAATACTTTAATTAAGCAGTTTCGCATATATATTTTTCGAATATTGTTTTTCTTAAAAAATGACAAAATACCTATCTTTTTAAGTTACTTCGTCAAAATGTGTCTCTTAGATATTCGATATTTGTGTGACATTGTGAAATTACGGAATTTGGAAAAATAATTTGGAAAAATAAATTTGAATAAATAAGGAAAAATCTTTTGAGTTTCTTTCTTTAGACGTCTATTAATAACGGATGCGATTGCAGGACTCGAGAAGTGCATCGTTGAAGGCGTTGGCTTCTCACACTTGGAACTGTGTGAGTTTAAGAATTTCCATTAATTTGAAGACGCAATGTACGCAATTAGTAAAATCAACGTCAGAAAGTGCTGTTACGAGTTAATAAGTGTATTAAAAATGTCAATCGAGTGGCTATTAGCCTCGACAAATAAAGTTTACCGGTGGGTATTAATAGTTTTGACATGAAGTCTGATTTAAGCAAATTGCCACTCACACACACACACACTTACACACACGGACTTTCGAGGTCTGCGCGAAACGCGCAAAAGATAAATTGCGCGGAAAGACAGGAGAGTGTGACCACTGATGATGATGTTATCGAGTTATTGTCAAGGGCAGTGCACGCGCCCAACAAAACATAAGGACACTAATAACACGCATGTATTTTATCACCCTGACACACTTCGAAATCAATATTGATATGACCGCAGTGTCGTTCATTATCGCGATTGTTTGCTGTTGCTCGTTGCACAGGTCCAACATCTGCAAAATTAAATTCTATATCGCGTTAAATTACGATAACAATGTTCGTGGAATGATGCATCAAAATCGTGTTGGAGCATAAGGAAGAGATGCAAAGAAACGGTACTAAAACTTTTGCGTCAGTCGTACAACTCCAAGGATCGATGGTGGTAACTGAATCTGTACGACTTGTAATCCAGTCTTTTAAACATTGAAATTTAGCACGATTTTAAAGCTTCTATTTGCCATGCGATATTTATCTAGAACCACACCAGTTTTATCTACACGTTTGAGTATGCGTATTTACACGCTCCGGACTTACGCAGACACATAACGTAAAGAGCCATCGAGGCAAATCCTGTCCTTCCGTTTTCCGTTGTTAATCACTATCACTTTCTACCGTATGCAGCCATACGCTGATGCTTCAGTCACCCCTTTTGTCGTTTATACATCGCTTGTTACAAAAAAATCATGTTGCGCCTACCCCTGTCGACACATTTTCATCTATTACGAAATGGCTAATTAAGCAAGTTCGTTGCGCAAAATATTTCTAATTGCAATCGGCATGGGGAATATTGTTGCTATTCAAAACAATATTCTAATCAAAGGGCAATAAACGATTGTTTAAGTTATTCTTACTATTGATTTAAGAGAGATACTTTACATGCTCGTGGCAATTAATGTGGAAGAATCTAAAATCAGTGATTTTCAAGCACTCTCGTATGTCTATACATATACGTATATCATTAAGCTGCTCATTGATCTGCGTGATATTGAAAATGACGGCGTCTTAAGGAGGTGGCGGGAAGCCTGCGATGGAAAAAGCAAGAGAGAAATAATCATTATAAAATATATTCATTTTACATTGCCATCTATTGTAATAACAAGTCAACTGAAGCTGTTTTATAAGAGACCGCAGTAGAATTTAATTATGAAACCTATTGATTTCATACATTAGTAATAAAGATCATTATCATTATTATTAATTTCCATGATTTTCTCGCTTGAATCTCTCCCGAGACGATTGCGTCAAGCAGTACTAATAATTTAATTGTAATTATACGGCGTGTTTTCGATATACAAAATCAGATATAACTATGATGGAAATTATGCATTTAAAATACGAAATATAGATGATAATAAATTATCTTTGCCTAACGAGACAAATTAGATCCGGGCAGGAAGCAGCGGATATGCGGTGTATTCGTCTTCGGCGAGGTTGCTTGTCACATGTCGACACGGGAAAGACAATGACCCGTTCCACGGTCTCGCGCGGCGTGATGTCATTAGAGCGAAGCTCCTAAATCGAGCACAATAACTCATCGGATCGGAAGTAAAGTATACAAGCGCGGCTGCCCACACACTTTGCCACTAACCAACGTCTCTCCTCGTCGATGCATATGTTCGCGAAAAAAAAAAGAAAAAGCCTTCTCTAGATCGACCAAAAAGAAATAACTTCGTTGTTCGTAACGAAACAACGTGTATTAATTAATCACGTGTAGAATTAATTAATCAAGCGCGTATAATTAGAAAATTTCGATACAGGTAGAATAGATAGAGGTAGAATGATGTGAGTCGTTGCTCATCGGCATGTCATGTCATCTCAACTATCTTCGAAACTGAAAATTGTTAGAAACGTGGAGAGATCGTCGAGTCGTTGGACGATCGATAAAAGAAATTCATGTAAGAAAAGACGGAGAAACAAACGACTTGCAAAGACGCGACGACGGAGGGAAAAGAGGAAAAGAGGAAAGAGAAACGGAAGCTGGTCACGTTGGATCCGGGCAGCAACCAAGTACGTAGGAACAAGTACGTATACCCTCTGCATAAAGAGAGCTAGCAGTTTGTGCGAGGCGTTTGATGTGACATATCACATGACCGGATGCGGGGGTAGGTAAATTGGTCGGCAATTGCTGACGCCACCAGAGCTGCAACCTATCGGCCAGTCACTCGGTCGCTCATCAACCTTGTTCACCTGTTGATGATTCTCGTTGCTGGCATTCTCGTGTATCGGCCCTCAAACGAAATCTTAGAAATCGGTCGCGTCAACGCAAAACGCGCGACGTCACCTCTCCGAATTTCGGAGGACGCATGATGAATCGTTCATCGTGCCGGCGATGTTGATGGGCCTATTATCGCTCTGTTCCAGATCATAGAGATTTTTAACGCTGCTCGTGCAGTGTAATTAATTCACATGGCAATTCGTCATGCAATAATTTTCGACAAAAAAGAACCAGAAGCGACGGGAGGTACATACATTAATTCCAGTAATAATTTAATTCGCTAACTCGATAATGGTGTAGCGAAACGTGACGCGCATACAAATCAACGAGATTTATTTCCCACGTTATTTTGCATTAAATTAAATCCTGATGCGAAAGGGAGGCTAAATTCGGCTGTTGTTGCATTTCATGTCAGTTAAATAAATTTTACGGATGATTAATTAAAAGGGTGGAAATGCGCTGGTTGTAAATCGCGTAACCGCGTGGATTGCACCGAATAAAAACTACCGGGCGTGCAAACATCGGAGAGAGTGGATAAAATGAGCAAATATACAATAAACGTGATACCGCGGAAGCATCGTAGGCTTAACGCTGCGCTTATCAGATATTTTGAGAATCGCGAGAGGAGAGTATATGATAATTCTGATTTATCAGATACAATGCCATAAACGAATATTCGCAGAGACTAACATGATATGCAAAATAAATATTTTGCTCGATTCACAAAATTTTGTGACGTGTATAAACGTACTCTCCTTTAAGAAAACAATACTTCTCGTGTTTTAACAACAAAATTCTGTTTACGCTGTGAGACTTACAATTGCGAAATTATTTTATGGTTTTATGGTTTATTGCGTATATCAATTGTCTCATTTGATACCCGCTATGAGATTACAATCTTCAAGAGCAACAAAGTCGGTGGAATCGAATACAAAGAATAAATGAAGAAAAAAAGCGCGCCTAGATCTTCGACCCCGTGTTCGCATCACGATTCCCATTACGCCAGCAGTTCGCCGCGTTGTCTAATTGTGGCAATTTAATAATGTCTTAATGAACACTTACAACTGCTGCCACGTGATCATGAGGTTTACCCGCCGCGCCGGCCCAGTTGTTTTCTTCAATATTCAAATATGGTGGAAAATTGCCACTTCTTTTGGAAATGCGATACGCGGTGTTGACTCGACTGCGGACTTAACATGAACACGTGTAGCCTTCTCAAGAAGCTTTGCAGCAAAACTAAAGTATAAAATTGCAAGCACAGAGTACTAACAAAGCAATAAAATATATATCGAAAATAAAAAGTAAATAAATAAATTACAAAAAATAAATTACACTCCACTTTATATATACTTTGTATATATAAATGATATGAAGTCATATTTAACATGATCACAGAAGCTATTTAATGTTAATTTGAGAATTTAATCTCTATAATGTAAATGTTACGAAATGTTTACGAAAATACGATGAAAATTTCGTGTAATTGAAATAATGAGTTCTCGTCGTAGACAAAGGACATGACAAATCAGAGTAGATAAATTTGATTAATTTCACGCCTTCTTGAGCTCATATAAGAAAATTGTTTGCGTACTTGTTCTTTTTCAATAATTTCAGTGATTAAGATCAATTACTTCCTTTTTTAATTTCTTTCATTTTTTTTCTCTTTAATCAAAGAATTAATTTTTAATGATATTCTCTCTCTCTCTTTTCCTCTCTCTTTCTTCTTTCCCGCCGTGATAAAATATTATTTATTCCTTTCGATATGTTTTTATTGCAAATGTAAAACATGCCAATGGCAATTTGAATATCTCGCAATAGAGAAGTTGTAACGTAAGGTGTGATAAGTGCGGGAACTTTGTGTCTCAACATTTGGCCATTTCATTTCACGATATCGCGCTTAATCGGAACTAATCGCGCGTAATCTGCGCTGCACGATTTAATCCGTTCGCGCCAATCATACTCGTCATTGTCGGCAAATACTTCACGGAAAGCGAGACCGTTACGAAGACACGTAACTTCATTCCGCGAACGGGACCGCAGAAAACTCGTCGCGATGCATCGCTGGTGCACAAACGCCAAAGGCCAAGGCGACGTGGGTGAAATCCGATGCTATGCGAGGAAGAAATTTGTCGGCAACTATTAAGGCCGTGGGAGTATCAAGCAAATCGTCAAAGTATACTTCGCGCTACGACTAAGAAAACTAAATATGCATTTATATTCAGACAATTCTTTTCGACGTTTTTATAAGAATTGATTTAACTGGTATCCAGACTATTTAGTGGATCATTATTTTGTTTAATTGGAAAATATGAAACAATTGAACTGAACAAAATCGATCATATAAAGTATTCTTCAGGATTTATCGTGTTCGTTAAATATTTTTATCATAATTTTGAAATCTTTCCGAATAAAAAATACGAAGCCTTCTCCTATTAATGATCTAGCACTGTTGCTTACTTAAAGTTATCCAATTATTAGAATGTTTCTTTTCTTCATTCACGAATTTATTTTTTAAAAAATTTAATTCTGCATTGAAAATAAGTATATAATGACAGGTCAGTATGATTAATAAATTTACAGACGATGCTTATTTATTATAAGTAATTTAATTTAATTAATTTATTATTATTTATTAGCTATAAGTATATAAAATGATTGCGGATAGAATAATTTTATTTTTACGAATGACCTAAAGTCGGTATTCTATGATACGTTCTGATGACAAAGAGAATAGTCACATTTTATTCTGCGGACTTTTTACGACACCTTGGAGGACACAGGTATATTAAACGACTTGAATTTTTACGACGCATTATATAACGACAAGTAACAATAGAAGCATCATCATTAAATCGGTTAAATACGCAGAACTGACAAACATAAAGAAATCCTCTTTTAATTGAGATATAATATTTCACTTAAAAAAAGTGAATATTTGGAGTTTAAGACTTTAATAAAAATTACTATAATTATTGTTTGTCGTAAAAAAACTAATTGCTTTCTTTCAATGGAAACAATGATAAATGAGCCTTAAATACCCCTCTACATCTAAGCCAAACAATCCATAAAATAATAAGAATTGTTTATCACAGTCAGTATAGAAATGTGAGTGTCTCAAGTGCCTCATTACGACGGGAGCAGTCGTTTTCAGCATGTTAATGAACGGCACGTGGTCTTTTTTTCGGTGAAAGAGAGAAAGTCAAGTTTACCTCGGTCACAAGGGTGCTGTCGTAGTCCCTGGTATCGTAGTTCCAGCCGTACCGGCACTCGACGACCGGCCAGTCAGTGCTACTGACCGGCGGCGATGGAGACGTGGTCAACGACGGAGACGTGGTCAACGACGGGCTGTCGGTGGTGTTGAATAGATTGGTGCCTTCGAGCCACGAATCAATTATCTCCGTATAATTTATGTCGTACATTTGACACTTGGAATAAACCCTCTTGCCAGACTTGACCGAGTATGGCAATGACAGCGCCTTCCTCTCCTCCAACGACATCAGATCCGTCAGGTTCTCCAGTTCCGGTATCCTGCACCAGTGTTCTGGCGACGCACTCACGAACACCTATCTCGAAATCGCGAGTCTTAATTAAGATTAATTATTCAAACCAGCACATTGTTTTTGCATTCGCCTTATTTATCACTTGCAACATTGCTAATTTAACAATCTGACTTTAATTACTATAGGTTCAGTTTCTTATTAATGAACAAGATTCAATAGGTTTAATACTTTCAACATTTTAATAAATTTGAATGCCGAATATGTACATTTTTAAATGCACTTGTTTTCTCTCACATACTTCATTAAGCTAGAACTTAAATCATCGCAAAATTTTTCCACGCTCAAACGTAATAGCAGCAAGCTCACTGATTTTTATCTACATGCGAGAAGATTGTGTACATAATTTGATGTTGCATTAATGTTAATCATATGATCAAATGTATTCCAATTGATCAATATAAAAGTACCTACTTATTTATTTTAAACTTGCGGTTCACGGTATGTTTTTGAAAGATAAGAATACGTTTGAAATTGATGTTACGTAAATTAAGAATATAACTTATTCCGCGTCGTGACTTTTTAGGAAACCTTATTGCTACCCTTTAGTGCATCAATGCATCAATAATTTCGAAAAATCTACCTAAAGGTACCTCTTAAATGACATCAGACAACGTGCTTACTTGTGAGAACGCCAAGAAAGCGGCCGGCAGGGTAGCGGGTATACACAGCAAGTAGTACATAATGTTCTGGTATCGGCCCTTCTCTCCCACGTGTACCAGCACCTCGTCGAAGTCGATCGAGCTCATCTTTCCGGCGATACCGCGACTCTGCCGTGTCTTAACAGTTTGACCACGACGGCGGCGGCGGCGACGATCGTGTACGATGCGACGGTGGCGTGGTACACCTTCGAATTACACGGCATGACCGCCGTCACTCATCCTCGAAGGCAGCCACGCCGGATTACAAACGCACGTTTCTCGCCCCCTTCGTCTAAAACCGCGCACCGAAGAAGTTTCCTCCTCCTTGGTGCAGCCTACTCTCCTTCGTCTCTTCCACCCCCGCCTCCTCCACCTCCTCCTCCTCCTTTTTCCCCTCGTCCTCCTCGTCCGTCCCCTCGTCCTCTTGCCGTCCCACTGCCTCCCTCCGATGTACCCCTGAGTATGCCGAATCGGGCGGTTTCAAGACGTCGGTAGGCTCCCCACGATTCGGACACGTGCTACAACACCCTTCTCGCCGCTGGGTATGCTGAGCTCAAGGTCACGCACGGTACCACCAAGATCACTACTATTAAACCTAACGAATCGCGGCTTATCGGGTCCGAGATACCGATCTGCATCTGGCTGCAATGAGCGCTTTGCACTTCATGTCTCATGTCGCACGAATCTTGTTAAGTCCTGATGGACACCGACGAAACTCCCCTTCAGAGCTCACCGAAAGTGCCAAGATCGCGACTCGAACATTGATCAGTTTTCTCAATCGCGAGGAGAAAATTGACAAGAAGGAAAGTGTCGCTCTCCCGATCGCCGAGTGGTCTGATCCCAATCGATCCTTTTCCACTTGGCGCACTCTTCGCTTGCGCTCACCGCTGTCCCGAGAGAATCGAGTTAATCCCTACTTTTCAACAACCCTCGCTTTGCGTTCACCACGTCTTGTCACACGGTAATAAGGAATTTTAAGTGTCATCGAAAGCGCGGTTTAAGCCCTATAACCGATCACGCACACTTCTTTCACTGAAAATCCCATTCACCCGATCGCATCGCTCATTGTGATGCTCATTCATTCCTGTTTACGGAAGTGTGTGATTGACTTGCCGCCCCCCTCCTCTCTCTCTCTCTTCTTTTTTCTTCTTCCTTCTGTCTCTTTGTTAATGTGCACACGCTTATTAATGAACGCGCGTCCTCCTGCACTCGCCGCAACTCGCCGCAATTGAACACTCCTCGACACCGCTCGCGACTCACCCACGACAACGCAGCGGCTCCTCGTTTCGCGGCTCGAGGGATCGTCCTTTCATCCTCGTTCACGCACCGCGTCCACCCACCACGTCACGATCGCGATCACGAGCGCGTAGATCCCGCGTGGATCCGGTTGCTGCGGCCAGCGTCAACGTCGTCGTCCTCGCGAGACAGAACGGCTCATACGCCGCGGGCATCGCGACCACGACGATCAGCCATTGCCGGAGAAGACCTCCTCTCTTCTAATCCTACCGAACATCATCTTCGTCGGAGTCTCTCCACCTCCTCTCGGCCGATCGAGAGCCGCCGCCGTCGCCGCAGTCTCGTCCGCCTCGCCACTTCTCCGTCCTTTTTTCTCTCTCTTTCTCTCTCTCTCTTTCTCTCTCCCTCTTTCTGCAAACGAAATTCCCTTCGTAGTGAACGCTATTGTCCGTCGTAAGTACTCCGCTGCTCGTTAGCTTCCGCGTGCTACGCGCGCGATCACGAGCAGCCTCGAGCATAGCCGGTGGATTTGACATTTGACAAGGATCGAGTCCTTCCCGAGAAAATATATTCTACAAAAGTAATGTCGCCTAAACCGATAAACATATATATAAATCACACATATATATAAATGTCAAATGATTATGTAGAGTAATCCCTCTTGGGACTACCTTTTGGAGAATATAGAATTCTTTTTTTATTTTTTTTTTCTAGAAAAAATTATGGAATCTTTCATTGATAAAACCTATATAGATTTCGAAGATATATTTCACGATTCAGTTTTTCTCTGTCCAGCTTGATACATAACAATACGGTTCTTATTGCTTATATATAATGTCGTTTATAGAATTCGTTACCCATGGCTGTTAATACTCATGCCTCCTATTCTTCATAATCGTTCTCTTTCTGCTTATTAACTATTCTTACTTTTGTGAATCCTGCTTTTGAGCGTTTTATCATTGAAACGTTCTAAATCTGTGTAATGATCCCCGACTTTCTCGAAGTTTTAATCTTCCACTTATCATATGTATATGCATATACACATACATTTTATTTCTCACGTATAAATGCATGCAAGATAAATTATTTTTATTAATTTTTATTAACCAATAAACGCAAATACTCAACAAGCTTTATGCGTAAATATTACAATTTCTCAAACACCTTTATCTATACACATATTATAATACTTTTTGTCTAAGACAATTTTATTTGTCATTTGAATAATCACAAATATGTGTGAAATTGATCGCGCTGCTTAAATTTCAATCTTTTGGTTTATACATTTGATCATATCAAATAGATAACATCAAAAAAAAACTCGCGCTTTACGCGTTTTTATTGTTTGAATCTACTAATTGACTGAATTGTATAAATCCACAATTAGATCATTATTATCACGGTCACGCGCGTAAAGTATGCAAACTCTACGAAGGCGGGTATACGCTGGAAAAATTGCGACAAAACGACAAATGGCCGCGGACAACAATGGTGTAGTTAGATACGATCTCATGCCTTTTAACAAAAATGTATTTCCTTATTATGTTTGTAACTTGTGCTATTTTTAACGTCGAGACATGCTAAAACAAATCTCGCTTGTTCGGTGCAAAAAGAACCATTTTTACAATTTTTACCCCTTTCAGCCTAACACAACCCTTTCTCCCAAATCCTTCTTTAAAAAAGGACACATTTTATCTTTTCTACAAAGTGTGCTTTAAAAAAATGATAATAGCGGACAAATTTTTTTTTTTAATTGAGTCTGAGTTGAGACTGATTATTGAGAATAAGTTTAAAAGCTGTGTGAAATTACGAATGAGCATCTATAAAGTTATATATATATAATAAATCTATAAGATATATCTATTACTCGTTACATTATCATCCATTAATTAAAATTAATTGAGATTTGATTGAATTCTCCTATTCAGTAAGCTCGAATTAAAGTGCTAGAGAATGATTTAGCACTAGCTACTCTACTATACATGCAGATGTAATAACTTGGAAGGTGAAATGTCAAACGTATAAGTAAGTACGCGCGACGATAATCAGAATAAGGAAACGCTTATTGCAATCAGTTCCATCTGTCTGCAAAAGCACGTTCCTATCGAGCAACAAGGATAATAACATGCAACATGTTTTAAATTTATATAATACGTCATCTGTAAGCTACGAGAGAGAGAGAGAAAGAGAGAGAGGGAGGGAGAAATACAGGTATATAAATACATTGGTTGTCCGTTTCTATTACGTTTGTAAATTATGATCCGACGCGATTGTGTATGTGAATTATATCACTAGACAATTTCCTGTTTTCCGTAGAGACAAAAACCTCCCACATATTCGTGACGCTATTTATAAATCATTTGTGTACTTATATGCTATAAACTGTTAATAATAAAGTAATAAAGTAAATAAGCTGTTGTACCTATTTCTCACAATTTAACTATGTTATTACATCTCGTAAACTACTGCAGCATCTACTTTTCGATACTAAAATGCGTAATATCTGCTCTCCATACCTACATATATTGTGCGAGATATAAAATGTCTTCGCTATATCTAAGTGTTTTAATGATTCTCTCGATATATTTACAAAATAAAATTCCAAGTAAAATTCTATAATAAAATTCTATAATAAATTCTATAATATATTACATATTAATTTTTGAATCAATTAATGAAGTTCGCGCGCGACTCTCCGTTTTTCTTTTGTCTAAGAATTCTTTGACTTATTGTTAGATATAGTAGATATTTGAGGCAGTGAAACGTAGCAAAATGAATGAAATGATCGCACATGCAAGTTACGGCTAAATAAGACCGTGGCATGCCCACGTGCTTGCCGATAAATTAATATCGTCACGAAATCGTCGATAATCGAGCTTGTAGCGCATGCCTATCTTCTTCTCAAAGAAGTCTTGTTTCGTCAAACGATGATAAGGACTCGTGCACGGACTTAGAGAATGTTGCCAAGATTTTATTTACTGTCAGAAATTTCGGGATTTTGTTAAGATGTGGCGTGATCATGTGTAAGCAATTTGAGGAAATTTTAGTGATACGGTAAATGTTGACATTTACTATTTCGTTCGGCAGAACCAACAGTTTTGTCATCAAACTGATAATACTTTTTTTTGCGTATAACGATGCTTCTGTATTTGTAAAATTTTACAATGTGGCTTACACTGTTTTGACAATGATATGCACAAAAAATGCTGAGCAACTTAGCGTTGTCATAATATTTGTCAATGAATATTACTCATCGTGATATTAATCTTCGAAAATTACAATGGCAAGTAGATTCTGCTCTCTCTTTTTCTCTCTCTGATCGTCTTTATCAATAAATTAAATTTCTACATTTTACTTGAATTAAAACAAGATTTTTTTAGAATTTTAATAAAGGTTGAAACACAAGTAAAATTAATTTATAACTTCTTCTATTAGCAACTCAGCAATGATACACAATAATGTAATTTTGTCCAAAATTTTGATTTCGAGTCTTATCACAACATAATTTTAATCGGCAAAATAATTTATGGTCAATAGAATAATCAATGATAATAATTTCATAATTTAATCTAAATATTTCTTACAAAATAAAACGCTTATTTTTTAAAACGGAGGAGAGAAGGCGTGACAAAATAAATCATGCTTACTCATTATGCTGTCATGGACGTTACGCTTATCTAAATTCTAAATTGGTTCCTACTATTGCAAGACCCGAGCCACGACGCTTTTTTTTCTATTTAGCCTGTCAGTCCGCCTGTCACTGACGTCAGGTAACCCTAGACCTCAGGGCACATGAAGCTCGCGAGCGCACAGTCGTGCCTCTCTCATTGTTCGTTACAATTACGAGTGACGTCACGGGTGCAAACAATGTCATTCCGCTTCGCACGCCTTGCATTCTGCTCATCCCTCTCTTTCTTCACTGAGCGCAATTCCCCGCTCGTCCTCACCGCTATCTCTATCATCTGCGCGTTCGCGATGCACGCGAAGCCTACGCGACTCTTCTTAGATTCGTGCAGTTTCTGATATAGGACATTTTACATTTTCCTTCAATTTTATGCAAGCCGCGATTATGTTTCTTGTTTTCCCCTTTGATCTTTTTTTACGGTAAAAATTATTATCCTCTTTTACAGCGCATAATTTTTTAAACCATGCAGATCCGATTTTATAAATTATGATTTTTCCAAATTTACTCTCGAGAAATGTTGAGAGAATAATTGTCACGTGTTCCAATTAGATTTAAAAATAGTTTGTTTTCACAAAGACGTTATTATTAAATTTTTAATATTTACTCGTTGTAACATCCGATAAAATCAATAATCAATAACGTTAGTTATTAAAGATTAAACTTTTATCTGAAGGTAGATAAAAGGCCATTGTTTACTTCGTAAAACTTTCACTAAATGCTTTCCTTGATGCAATAGAAGCTGCTGAACTTTCGCATCGATCTAATGCATATGTAAATAATGCATCTTGCATTATGTTTTAGTCATAAGATGTATAAACAAATACGATTAACCATGCTATTCGATTCGCGTAAAACTTTATCACAACAACGAACATGTAAAAACGAACCACACAATACTATAAATTTATGCGTTTACCAACACTTTGTAATGTTGAATAAGATAGATTTGGCAAATCTATTCTCATATTTTTCCAAATATTATAGAAATAATCATAGAAAGAGGTGAATTTTCAACATTATCACTATATCGCCAAAAATCTAAATAAATTTTCTAGGATGTCTCTCAATGTCAATGTCGCTGCGAGGTCTCGATAATTGAGCGTTGACTTTTAAAATCAGCTTTAAGAAACGCCCACATTTTGCACCTGGCAAAATTAAGGATATAGTCATCTCTATTCCAACGATAATATAATAGCTGTGCCTGATAAGAGAAATGATGGCGGATGACGTACCTCACTATGACGTGGATTCTCTGACGCGGTCAACTAATCGGACATGTCACAAAATGCAGGTACGAAATTAATCGGACGTATTAAAAAATGCAAATCAATTTGATAAAAATCGATTAATTAGACATGTTGTAAATACAGACGTCAGTATTGTATTATTGGAAAAATTCTAAGATAAATTTTCTTGACGAAGAAGATTTTTTTCTCGACGAAGATAGTGTTATACTGTCTTTTACAGAATGCAATTTCGTACGATTTATTCGATGAAAACATGACTGGATTTAGCTGGCAATTAAGTGCGATTCATGTATGAGATATCCCTACACGATTTCTCATTTTATATCATTCGATTTTTAAAAGAATGATTCAATCAACAATGTAACTACATTTTGGCGTTATTCATGTTAGATTATTTTATTAACTCCCCTCCAATTCTAAGGTAAAGTAAATCAACTTCGAGTCAGCATGACGATTTCTTTCTTCATCACAGTTAGAACTAAAGATACTAAGTTAAGCCGCATTAAAATAAACATTTTAATTTCAAATTCAAATCATATTTCGCAAATAGACACCTGGACAATCTTCCCGGTGCGACTCGGTCTTATCAACGAACGATTCCCTACTCGATCTTACCGATGCCGATCTCACGTCCAGCGGATTCTTCGTACCGCGAAGAATCGAAGAAAGCTCGATGAGGCGCGCGCGTCCGGCCGCCGCTTCCTCTGCGCTGCGCTGATTGAAATGCGACAGCGCATAGATGGGGGCTGATGACGAGGATGATGACGACGCTCTCACTTGGGTGGACTACCTCAGTGATCAGCCGGGACTCACCGCCTTTGCCTTCCTTCGCGAACCCGCACGTACACAAGAGCGCCCAAGGCGTCACTGTATAAGCCCCCGATCAGCGCTCGCTCGCTCGCAAGCACGCAAGCACGCACGTATGTACGTACGTTCACGCAGCGAGAGACACAACGCACGTACGCACCCACGCACGCACACGTACGCTCACTTAACGCGGTACTCGGAAGTTCGGTGGAAGCCACGAACACTCTTCAGCGAATCAATCGAATCACTGCACCGCCCGGCATCCGGTCACCTCCGTTCTGCCACGACGATGTGTGTACATGGATTTACGCGCGGAGTTCGCGCTACGAAAATCACGCGGCTTCACGACGTTCGTCTTGGACCGCCACTGCAAGTCGTCATCCCTCGATGGGGGGACGCCGAGGGAGAAGCTCAAGGAGACGTACTCGGAAAAATTGGAACAGATCGAGGACTCCCTGATGCTTTTTTCTTGATACTTGCACCCCTTCAATTCTTTTATCCCACCGATGATTTCTCTGATCTTCTTTTGTTCCCTTTCTTTTTTTCCCCGTTTTGTTTTCCGTCTTCCTCCTAACGATCTCTTCTTCGCCTCCCAGAATTCCCGCTCTTTCTCTTTTTTCCTCTCTAACTATTATTCCTTTCTTTATTTCGCTCACCCTTTCCCCTTGACTTGTCCCCCTTTTTTTCTCACCCTCCTCCTGGTCTCCTCTTTTTTTGCTCTGTCGGTCTCACACCCTGATAAGGAGTACACAGCTACCTAGGCCAGAAGGAGCAAGTAGCCTCCATCGCGGACTAGAACTGAGGCTACCATGTAGATGCAAGGGGTCCGTGCGTTATACCGTCCTCGTATCTATCATTTCGAGGCTCCCCTCGAGGTCCCCCCTCTGCCGCCCCGCGAATCCGATCGTTCGATCTCCCTCGATCGATCGTACGAGCCTCTCGAGCCCTCTCGCTCTCGCGCGACCGATCCTCCCTTCCCGATCTCTTCCACTTCCCAACAATGATCCTCCGAGACCGCTTCCCCCTGGCTCCCGCCGTCCTAACCGAGGTGGCCCTCTCGGTAACGTGACACACAGGCGGCTCTATCTCGACTATTAATATATAAAATGGGGTTCCTCGACACTCGCCGCCCGGTAATTGTGGCCGCGCGGCCAGCACAGCGCGGTGCTCTCTCGCGATTTAGATTTCCACACCGGTCTAAACCCTTTCTCGCGATCTCTTTCTCTGTATATATTTCTATCTCTCTCTCTCTATCTCTATATTTCTCTAGCTATCTTACTGATTTCCTGATCGTCTAATTCCGTAAAAACGATGGAGTCCACTTGAAACTATGGTTTCGTGAAGATATCCAGCAATGCATTGTTCTCAATTTTTAATAAAACGAGACAAAAGTTAAGGAAAGACTACTAAAGCGTCAGTGAACGGTTTATTACTTGAATCAGTTAGTAATATTGGAAAATAATTCTCAAATTAATTAATTTTGTGACACCTGCTTCGGAATAAATAAATAAACTGCTTCTTCTCCTTTTCCTTGGTTTACTCATGCAACAGGAAGATTACGTTGATTACTAGATATGCTCTGTCCGAAAACCTTTATCAATGATAATGCTACGAGAGCGCGAGGGTTCAATCGCGGTCGAACGAGATCGGAAGGAACACCTTGTCGTTCCATTTGAATAAGAGCACTCGGGGTAAGATAGTCGTCCAAGTATCACATCCGCATGCTCAAATCAGGGTTATAGCGGATGCTGTTGAGGCAGGTTCGCGGAGCGCACAGGATATTATCGCACTAAATCTCGCATTTGTACATTTAATCACGCCATCGAAGTGGGAAGGCGTGTAGAGAACGTAGGAATATAAACTATTATACGCACGATAGGATGTTTCAACGTTAATAAATTCGATCGGCGCACAGCTTTTGAGATTAACTCGTATTACCCGATTTACAAGTCAAATTGATTTCTACTTTAATATTCCAATTCGTTAGGAGATTGTAGGGTTTGCAGTATTAAATGATGACTACTAAACTGAATACACCTTGAGACGTTTTTTTCTTTCATTAATTATTGATATCTTCTTTATCTTCCATTCGTATTAAGTTTTTTGTGTTAAATTTTGTGCTATTAGAAGGTAAGAAGTATTATAACATATATGCAAAATTAATAAGAAAATATATTCTTTCAGTCTTTCTATAATTTAAAAATAATTCATACATTAATCGTTCATATGTTAATCAATGTGGAAATTAAATTAATTACATATATCGATCTAATATCAAGCTAATCTCAAGTAACTTTTATAATCGCTTTCATTCATAAAACTATTTACAATTTTTCTTTTCAAAATTGCGAATCTTATTTTACACAATTTCTTTATACAGCACTGTTGAAAAGTGCGCCTAATTTTAAGCATAAGATAATATTAAAAAATTTAATCGAAAAGAACATTTTTTAAATATTATTTAACTTTCAAAAATCACAATGAGAGAATCGAACTGATCACAGTCGAATAGTCCTCGAGTCGAGAGAAACAGTCGATCGGGATCGATCGGTCGCTTGTCTTCGATATTCGAACGGGGCTGGTTGCTACGGCAACCAAGTGACATGGCGGCGTCCAGCACACACTGACTCCGACGCTGCGATGTACGCGATTGTGCAATTCCGCGCCAACACAGGGTATATAGATAATCAAATTTATTTGCGATGTCGGATTGCAACAGACCGAGCTGCAGTCGCTCTCGCAGGGGTGCATTACTGCGTGACGTCAAGCCGAGGCACGTAAGATCTTTGAATTTTGGACAATCGATTCTCGAGCTCGACGCCGTCGAGCAGCGTTCCGTACCGAATCGCGTCCTCGTAACCGACGAGAATGTCGCTCGCATACCGTGCACCCAGAAGAGCGATTACGTGCGTAAGTGGCTCGAGACTCACGAGAACGGCGGGTGCGATTTGTCCCAGTCGTCTCCGGTTCTAGGGACATCGGCGACTACGGTCTCCCAGAAATCGCCGATACTGAGTAAAGGTAGGAAACGACTTAGGGGAAAGATTCATATAAATAGAAATTCTACAGCGAAAAGGTTGAGCGATGCGGATTGCCAGGAAAGTGCGGAACGCTCTGCAAACTGTACAATACAATCGCATTGTAAGGAGAAGAATGTGAAGTGGGGATGTATGAATGAGACACAGCAGACACCACCTAGTGCAGAGAGGGTGGCTGATGAAACGTCTCCTGTCCTTGGTGTCACGTCACACCGCGTTTTTAAGAAAAAGAAAAGAAGGTTGCAGTATGAACCAAAAAATAGAGTCTCTCCGAAGTGTTCAGAATCACACGAAATCACAAATGTAGATGTAAAATCAGTAATGGAACCTGACGGTATCCGTAATAATATGAGAAAGATGTCTGAGAATCAAGATAAGTCGGAGGAAAATTTAAATACCAAAGAACATACTAGAACACTGGTCTTCTCGACTGAAGTAAGGGGAAGTCCAGAGAAATATCAGGGGTATATAGAGGCATTTTCATCACCAATACAAGAGAAATTGAGTTTTGCCGACAGCGTGAGTAATAACACTGATAAAAATGATTCGAGAATAGAAACAGGTACGAGCAACGGTAGTAAAGATGAGGAATGTGATAAGCTTACAAGCACACATAGCAGTAGCAACAATTTAAGCAATCTCATAGAGGATACCAATACACAAGAAACTATAAAAATACCCCAGTTGACAGATAAAAATTTGACTCCTTCAGGACAGCAACTTAGTACCTCACAATTAATTATTGATGACTTGAATGAAACTTATTGTTCAGAGGCAGAAATAATGCAGAATCAAAGTACACGTCTGTCTGCGAGAATCTCTGAGATGCCATCTTTATATAAGACTACACAGAAGACAGGTAGCAAGTCGACCCAAACTGATCTCGTCATCAGCACGATAACAACTCCGTCGAAAAAGTCTCCAGATAGGAGTATGTACGCGCGTCTTTTGGACTCGGGGAAGAAACGCCGCAAGCCTAAAAAGTAGGTATCAATAATATAGTCTCATAAACGGAACTTCTAACATTACATTTTTGTTCTAGAGGAAGCATGGTAGCGAGATTACAGTCTTTGGTCAATGCGCAAGTATCCGGCATTCGTATATGGCGTCATCGAATGAATAAGGAACAAGACGCTACGTCAGCACGGTACATCAGTGTACTCTTACGCAATTCTACAAAGCAATTCAGTAATCAATTTTTGGAAGGTGTCTTGATCGAGGATCGCTACAATCTTCTGCAAAGCGACATACAAATCGAACAGTCAGAAGCGGATGTTCAAACCCAACCGAAGGAGGTCATATACAGGAAAATAACAATAATGCTAGTCTGTGATATAATTGGTACATTAAAAATGATATCAGAAGTTGTGATAAACGTTTATCCACCTTGGAATATCTTAGATAAGGATGATCTTACCTTGGAAGTGCTGTATATAAATATAAATAATAATTGCGAGATACCTGATCTCGAGAACACGGGGAAATCGCCTAAGAAACGAATTCTCAAAGAATTTAACTGTCCCTGTATAGAAGAACAGAGAGAATTGCCGTTCTGTGCGAGAAAACCTAGCAGTGATAAACCCAACGTGATGCAGCAGATATTTAATTTCTAATTTAATTTATCTACTTTTTATATATTTAAAATAATAAAATATATGTTGTAAAGTTTTTTAGTACTCACAGATTTTGTGTCTTATAACAAAAGCATTTTCTGTTTCTTCAAGTGCTGCCGGCTACAATTCTAATTAAATATACATATAATATAATTATGGTATATAATTTTGTTGTGATATAAAGACGATATAAAGATATAATTACTAGATTTGGCCTCCTAGTTTGAAGCCGCGACAATTTGAAAATCAAATCTCCTAGTATAAACACGAATTAACATTAGTAATATAACACTAATGTTATAATTTCTCACTCAGCAATGTAACTGTGATATAACACACGCGTCATATTGTATTTATTGTTGAGTGGAAAATTATAACATTGATGTTACTGTTAAAATATCAGAAGGATAATTGTGCAATCTGTGTACAAAGCCAACCATTTTTCAATCAAATGTATACATCATGTGGTCTTTTCTTTTAATGCGTTTGATTAATAAAAAATTGTTTAATATTTGTAATATCGCTGTTATATTTAATAAATATATTTTTCGATTAACAACACCTGTCTGTTTTAAAATATCAGTATAGTCATGAAAAATAGTAGGACATATAATCATAAAGTGGAATCATGTATTTAAAAATTTTAATTAATAATGTATTTAAAGATGTATGTATATAAAATACGAATTGATGACACCCGCACAGAATTGGGGAGTTCCAGGTTCGAATCCTGGCTGAGGTAATATTTTTCGCAATAATTTCTTCATCTCACAAAGTTAAGATGATATTTATTAATCTCCTAAAATAGAAATCGAATCTAGATTTCAAAAAGTTAGTGAATCACTGCGGTTTAAAGTCTGACAAAACCAAGTCGGCTCGCAGCTCACCAATCATATGCCAGTTTGACGTCAACTAATTCCCTTCATTTAAATTTTGTAAAAATACAAATTTTTGAAACTGTAAAAATCAATTTACAATAGACAAAGTCAATCGTCATGCCATCTCACAGTCTTACATTCTGTTATTATGTACTCACCACAGGTGGCTCTGTATTCCATGATGCGTATTTTATTGTGCAGTGATACCAATAAGCTGTTTAACTGTCAGTCGTTTTGATCTTGTGGCTTTTGACGACAATCCACATAATTGTTATTATAGACGTGAAATTACGATATCTGCGGCAGAAAGGTACGTAGTGATAAAGATTCTCTTCTCGAAACTGTTACGTATCGTCGTTATCACGTCGAGTTGCTCGTTAGATAGTCTATCGAGTTGCTGCGATTTATTAAAGTCGCAATCAATTTATAATAATATATCAAGTCGAAATCAATCTATAAGTCTCGCAAATTAACGCAGCATTTGCTTTGGCGAAGCAGTTAAAATCTGTGTGAACAATAGGCACGGACAGTGTCGTTTATTTCTTGTCGCGTGTACCTAACCTCAAAGAAACTTTTCAGTATCATTGAGATATCAGTTCTTTTTTTCTAGAATTCGGACGATGTCGATTACTCAGGATCGTCCCGAATTATACGAAGAAGTTAAGCTCTACAAAAATGCTCGGGAAAGAGAGAAGCACGACAATCAGGCGGATCTGTATGCTGTGGTAAATACATTGCAACATTTGGAAAAGGCTTATATCAGAGACTGTGTTACGCCAAAGGAATATACAGCGGCGTGCAGCAAACTGTTAGTGCAATACAGAGCAGCGTTTAAACAGGTGACGAATGCGTAAAACAAGAACTATTCCTTTGCATATTAAAAAAATGCTAATAATGAAAAGTAATAAATAATAAAATAAAAACTCTCTATTTTCTTCCTTGCAGGTACAAAGCGATCAGTTCCCAACAATTGACTCCTTTACCAGAGCATTCCGCTTAGATTGCCCTGCTGCCCTCGAGAGAATCAAGGAGGACAGACCAATCACGATAAAAGACGATAAAGGCAATACTTCTAAATGCATTGCCGACATTGTTTCACTGTTTATCACGCTCATGGATAAATTACGACTGGAAATCAAAGCCAAGGATCAACTGCATCCGGATCTAAGAGATCTCATGGACACCATGAATCGCCTCAGTATATTACCCAGTGATTTTGACGGTAAAGAAAAAGTTGCAGAATGGTTACAGACCCTTGACAATATGTCTGCCTCGGATGAATTGTCGGACACTCAAGTCAGACAATTGATATTCGATTTAGAGACATCCTACAATGCTTTTAATAAAATACTTCATGATTCTTAGATTAACTCTTTTTCTGCCAAAATCGAGTTCATCTAATTCATCTATAATACGAGCCTTGATGTATATAACAGTTATAAATGGCTGTTCAAACGAAATTATTATTAATATATGTAAAATATACGATTATTATGTGTATATATTGTTACTACTAATTAATTTTACTGAAAAATTTATTAAAGAATGCTTTGAAATTTTTTTTCTATTATAGAGTATTTTATTCAATTGCGACATTTGTATTTGCAATTATGTTTTTTTTAAGTAACAATTTACGCCACTTGCATTGTTCCTTGAATTACGTGTAAGATTCATAGTATTTAAGATCCTTGTACACATTTTATTGACAATGAATATATTAAATACGTATATGTACAGGAATACATACACACACACACACACACACACGCGCACGCACGCACTACTATATATATATATATATATATATATATATATATATATATATATATATATATAAAGCTACATATAAGTATGCAGAATAAACTATTTTATAAAGAATTCAAAAAGAATTGCTAAGCTTGTACATTATCGATTAAGCCAATAAAAATGCGTACAGTTTTAATAGCTAGTAGTATATAATATTTGTAAGTGTATACACACCGTCTACTACAGGCTACTGTCTATTAAATTCGCTCTATTTAATCGGGAATGTTAATTGTCTTTTGTGTCAAGAGATGCGCAAAACTTTCCAATGGCCGACAACAGGCACGCTTTATCACCGCGCGCCAAGGCGCGCTCGCCTCTCTAACGGCACGTTTAACACGCAACAATGACGCCGCGTTCAAAGCCGATATTCCGCCGGTTCTGTTTGCGGGCGGGATGGTAACGCGCGGGTTAATTCGCGCCGTGTCCCTTTGATGTGCCAAGAGCAGACTTTTCCCGAGTCGAGTATTTACGCGGGCACACCCGGTATGCAAATGAAGAGGGTGGTTCTTCGGCGCTCGCTGCCACGTCGGGATACAATAACGGCTCAACTATTGACTAAACTAAACTAAACTAAATTAAACTGAGCTAAACTAACAGTCAGGTTGTATCTGCCAGCCAGTTCATCGCATTCGATGTCCGTGTGCATGCTGCATCTCCCCCGCCATTCGTCGCTCACATACTCGTGCGCTTGCAAGAGGGAAATTTACATGCAATAGGAATGCTATTTATTTGCAAGTCAAGAGCCAAAGAATTTCGACATCTGAAGAAATGCGTCTTAAAATTAGTTTCCTCGTGATGCAGTCGTCCAGTATCACGAGAATAGCAAAAGACTAGTTTTAATTTTATTTTTATGCCTCGACGAGAGGCGCGTACAAACATCATCTAGTATGCAAGTGAATGGGAAAAAGGAAAAATACCATATTATTTCGTAATTAAAATTCAATTATATCTTTTTACAACTTTAAATTTTTCGTCGCCAGTGAATATTAATTAACAAGTTTCAATTTGTCGAAGGTCGAAACGTGTGGGATTTGTTAATAAAATTGGCCAGGGTCGAATAAATTGAAACTTGTATATTTTTTTATTTTAGAATTTATTCAAAAATTATGAGAGCGAGGTTTGGGATTATCCTGTATACACTCGTGTATATTTTATCTCCGCTAAACTGATTCGAAAGACCCAGTCGAGAGCTTCGTTCGGAATAAATCGAACCGTATTTCTAAATATGTCACTTTAGATCGACTCTAAATCCATTTTCGGCCCGAGCTCGATTGCGTCTTATCAACGCCAAGAACTGTAAGATCTCGGGTCATCTTCCGGGAAGGTACGTCCTTCCTGATTCCTGCAGAAGACGCTGAAATTTTCATCCAACTTTCAAATAAGGATGATCCTCTCAAGGCAATCCTGGAGTTATTTCAGCAAGCTCGAACATTGCCAATCTTACGCGGAGATGTAGCTTCGTATACATCTCTCGAGGATGAAACATATATATGTATACACGCGTACGCCAAAATACACACACGAGCGCACACTCTGGCGTCGGCTTATCCGTCAATCTGTTCGTTTACCTGACGGTGTTATTTCAATATAAATCACTCTGGTCCCGCTAGAGCTAGAATACGCTTGCCTTTGACAGGGTGATTTTACCCTCTTTCACTTTTGCCTTCATATAAAAATTCAGATTTCGCGAAGCGATTTTGGCAGTCGTGGAAAATCAAAGACTTTGATGTATGGGTAACGGTCTCCTTCGTTGCAAGTTCGCGTCTAGATCCACGTGCATAGCCACGAGAATGGATTTTACCACCGTCGTCGTCCGTTATTGCGGCTGTGCCGAAAGAAAGCCGCGCGCGATTATCAAGCGAACATGACGAAGCCGTTCGTATCGCCGCGTGTTTCACAGAAAGAAATCGCAATCGTTTGCATTTATATTAAAAACGTTTTTACTCTGAGCTGACAGTTGAGTAACTGTTATGTGGAGTTATCGCACAAGTTAATCCGTTTCGTTATCGCCGTTATATCTCGTGTTCCGTTAGATCGAAACATGAATCGAACACTGAAAATACAAATAGATCGAATCAAAAGTCACGCGATGCTAATTCCGAATAAAACAAATTTATAGTTATTATGTGATAACAAATCAGTGCGACTAACATATAACTAACGGTGACGGTAGACAATTTTTCCATACGTCTCTCTAGTTTCTTTGGAAAGTATTATAAGATGTCTAAGCAATTTTCCAAGTTGGTTTAATGTGGCTTGAATGGTAATTGATCATCTTCGGATATATATACTGGAAGGGTTAGTTGTCGTTATATATAAAATATTGAGATAAAATAGTTACGTCCGTTTGTATGATTTATTTTTATATCAGTTTATTTTTAAAAAATGAAACTGGACTTGATCCACTTCGCGTTTTCAGTCCTTCAGTTCATTGTTGAACTTATCCCGAGGCAACATGAATATGATTCTGGAGTGGGAAATAAATATGACACGTGTATAACGATACGAAAGTACTCGAGACAAGTAAATCTTCAAAGGAGCAAGGATATATTTTGATGCTTTTCGAATGACGGGATGCAGGGAAACACGGGATTATCTGCAAGCGTCAGCATTATCTGCAGAAAGCAGCATGTCTGCTTTCTGTTGAACGACAATGATCTTGACAAAAGAACGTACCGAGAAAAGCTTTTAGCTTATATATGCACTCGCAATGGCTCAAAGGGATTGTAATGTACTTGAATTATACGCTTGAAGCGATGATACAAATAACAATGAGTAATATTTGTTAAGGCATCATTTCAAAGGATTACAAAAAATATCCGTGTAATATTTAAAATAATATAAGCAGAACTGAATGAAGGATATTTCATCCTTTTTTTCTGTGCTTTAAAGCTTGGTCCTGAAAAAAACCCTTTATCTTCTTTCTTATCCCGTACGGTTTTAGGCTCTTGACGTCTTTAGTAAAAAAAAGGTTGGCTCCATATTTTTGCTTAAAAAATCCAAGTAAAAAGTGACTGCGGATCTGTTTTTTTTCTCTCTCTCTTTCTTTTTTTGTCCTTTTCTTCGGTGAGACACCCCCGTATATACATTAATATATGGCACCGGTTGAGCGTAGATACGCACATGCAGCGTATTCGCGTGTCTCCCTCGGCTTCGTGTCGCTTGAGAGGCATATCACACATTGAGAGGACGTGAGTCGCTTTGAAAAATCGTGCCCGATATGCCGGCGGAACGAAGAAGAAGGGACGGCACGTGAGGGCCGGGAAGGAAGGTAATGCCCGGGTTTTCTCTCGTGCGCGCACACCGCCGCCGATCGTCCCCGATGGCGATGGTGCACCTGGGCTCTCGAATATGCTGGCAGCGCCTGCACGTATATTCCTCCCCGAAAATTTTACACTGTCCCGCGGATAAGCGAAGATCGACGACATAAGTGAAATTCTCCCTTTTTTGATACTTGGACTGGAATTTCAAAATTTTTGACTTTGTCCAGCGTCCAACATCAAAGGAAGTCGTCTCGAAAAGGAGGACCTCGCGTTCCCCGAATCCTTTACGGATTTTACAGCGAGACGACGACGGCGATATCGATCCTCTTTTTCTTTCCTTCCACCGTGCACCTGCATGGAACGTAGATACGCGATTGGCTCGTTCCTCGAAAATCTTACATCGTTCGAATATGCAACGGGTCGGAACGACGTAAATGAAATTCTCTCGCCTTTAGACTGTGACTAGATCTCGGAATTCAGGAGAAATGAAGGAAAGAGGGAACTTCAACTTTAGGGAAAATTGTCCAAACGCAAATAATGTGTATACATATATTTGTTCGCAATTTGTCCTTTTTTTTACAATAAACACAGGGTGTAAAGTTGTTATAGACTATTGTTTCTAAAACTAAGCAGAATGTAAAATGTTTGTTGTCATCTATCAACCATTTGGCATTAAAGGTAACATCATATAATGAAGTTAATTTTTCTAGGTGATTAAAGTTCGAGGACATCTTTTTATATTTTGCTTAGAAATAATAGTCTGTAACCTTTAGCTTTACATCCTTTACATATATTTGTTCATTCGATAAAATACATACACACACGTTCACAATATAGTTTTCACCGCTATCTAGGATAATTTCGCGTAACGACTCGATGATAAAGAAATAAAAAGTATCTCGGCCCGAGAGTGTAATATCCAAGCTGCCACAGATAATGATCAAAATTATAAAGTAAAAAAGTACGTATATACGCGAGGTATGCTTTCGCAGCATCGGGCAACGCGACGCTTTAATGAACCCTCGAGGGACGCATTCGCGTGCAGCAGATGCACACTTGGAGCGCCACACCCAACATGAAGAGCCAAGTGAACCAATACCGAGGAAAAATTGTGTACAAAGTACACGATTATTGCGTCCGCGCGTGTCGGCCCCTTTGTATACGTGTGTGTAACGAACTGTGGCAATTACCAAAATTACACTGCCTTTCGCTCGCAGGCACGCCAGAGGCGAAACGAAAGGCGATATTTACCTTTCCTGGAAGATGTATTCGAGACATTATTAGCTTCGCACGGAAAACTTGGACACGATATATAATACTTACGCATCTACGTACAATGATACGAAAAACAATATTTACTCTATTCAAGGAACGAATACTTTAATGGAATTTAAAAATCTAAATACATCTATCTATACTAATATATTTAAAAAAGCATGTTTTTTTTGTTACCGCTTAACTCAAAAACTACTGAACCGATTTCCTCCAAATTTTGACATCATATTCTTATATACACTAGGACAGACATAGACTATATAGCATGTCTAAAAATATTTTCATTGTCCAGAAATTGATGTTTTCATTTTTTATCATTTACGGCTGTATTAACCCATGTAGTACAGTGATGTCACCGCTAGGAGGCGCGCGGTTTCATCCACCCGCAAGCAGATTGCATCATGATATTCTTGAGAAACATAAAAAAACATAAGTAATCAGAAGCCAAAAATAAACGATTTTCGAAAAATATCATTTTCAATACGTATGGTTCAGTCACTGTTATCTCGGGCAAAGCCGAGACGGGGGACGCTAGTACTAAATAAAAACACAGATGTGCCTGATCATGTTCTCTAATTTGAATGACAATATGAGCACAATAAGTAAGTCGTAGAAGGATTTTAAGAAGTCAGGAGATGTTGCGCGTATCCTTGGAGAAATCTCCATCTTCATGCAAAATTAAAATAAACTTATGTTTCTATCGTAATTTTCTACGAATCGTAGGGGTAAGAAATTCCAACGTTTTGCTGCTTGTTAATTTTGCTGCTTGTTAATTTTGCTGCTTGTTAATTTTGCTGCCTGCATCTCTCGAAACGCCAACTTGACGCGCTTCCTGTTCACCACACCGAATGAAATGAACGTAATCGCGCGGAGGAAAAAATGCCGTTTCGTAAAATCTACCCCAAATGACGAAATTACACGCGGGGTCGAATGCCCGTTCGCGCCCGTTGGGGTTTCCGCACAATCTCACTTCCTGGGGAATGAGTACGGTTCTAACGGGGCCACCAGGGAGCTATTCGTGTGCCGCGGGGTCCATCGCCGATCGTCGCAACATGCTACCGTTGGCTTTTAATGTCCAACTGGGAGATTATTCGTCCCTGGAGGCTGAGCAAAAATCGAGATCGAAATCTGCGTTTCCGTTCGGCACGACGGTCACCGACGTCCATATCGAATATTACACGGATGGAAGACTCCAAATCAATTGTTACAATAATGAGAAGAGGACGGCGGCAATATGTCGCGTCCCTCATCTACTACCTTACCACGAAACGCGTGGCAATTAGTGTTTGGCAATGCCGGCGGCGAACTGCGATGCAGCTTGCTGCGGCTAATGTAATTTTGCATTGGACTTTGTATCAAACGGATAATATTGAACGCAGATGAGACTTCATTTAATACTTCTCCAAATATAATAAAGCTTGATGAGATTTTTCTTATGAAATATGTTTGATAAAATTGACTGGATTAACAATGCAATAGACAGCTATTATTTTGACTTAAAAATTTCACACTTTTGGATGTATAACGAGGAGATGAATCACGGCGTTTTGGCGGATTGCATGTAGTTTCAAGATTTAAATAGTTGATGGGAACAATCGTAGAATCGTTTATTAACCGACACTGAGGATGACTTCATTTCGAGCTGAAATATTTGTTATTGTATATTTTTTATATAATTATATATCATTGGCATTGTCATCTAACGTGTTCATTTTTTGCCCTTTGTTTAGAAATTGTGTTATTAAAAAACAGCACGAATATTACGTATAATATTTATTGTAATATTTGATAAATTTTTTAATAAAGTTTAATTGAAGCATAACTGATTTTTAATCGAATATTAATCGATTTTGCCGCTTTATTCTTTTTATTCTATTCCTGTGCCCGAGACAAATTTATGAATTTGATGGAAAACACGGCGAAACACTTTCGTAAATCATCGAAAAATGCATCGACATTTTTTTCATGCATAAAATATCGAGCGTTGTGACATACAATCGCGCAGAATGTTGCCGAACGGTACTGTTCTCCGCCTGCGCTGCTCCTTCATGCGGCAATCGAATTTCTGGATGCGCCCGTGAACTTCGCCCTCGGGAATGCGGCGCTGTTCGGCCAGAGAAATCCAATTGTTCGCTGTTGATTCCTTTGTAATCGGCTGAGTACAGGTATCTGCCGCCGCCGCCGCCGGGCAGAGGTAACGTTTTAAAGCGAAAAATTTCATTCTAGTCGCGCCGCGCGCGATGCGTTCCGCAAGCACGATCGGAGAAACGTAACGTGTGGCGATGCGACGACGACGGCGGCGGCGAAACAAAGGGCCAGGATTTAATAATGCGTTCTTTGCGCAGAGATACGATGCCGTAGCCAACGATGATCCACGCGCGAGACCAACGCGAGGGAGATCGATAGCGAACGCTGGCCCGTACGTTCCGCTCGATTCAATAAAAGTTTACACCCTGCCTCGGGCTATGTTGTTGTACTTCAGAGATACAAAGGGCGTGCGAATTGATCCAATAGCACGCGAGGAGAAAACCAGGTGAGCACGAGGATGAAGAACGGAAGAGGAACGCAAGAAAGTACATCGCGTTTGTTCTGCGACGGATGTCTCTACGGGCTAATTAACTTGTACACGTACGTTCACCAGAGAGCAAAAAGTCGAGCAACAATTTGTGAAGTCGAAATAGAGTTGCGCGAGTATATATGTATTTAACCCTCCACTAATCGCTCTATTTTTTATACCTGAATGGTCGCGATGTATTTGACAAATATACTAATTTTTTTATATTATTTTCCGCTGTTTCTTGAAACAATTTTTCTTCCATTAGCACTAATAGACTAAATCAACCAAATGTTTGATTGCTTCAATAAAAAAAATTTGGTTCCTTATATTTAGTTCCTGCAACCAAAATGTTTTTTTTGCTTACATTTATATTAATAACAATCATATTTTTGGTATAAAATTTTATTCCTGTATTACAAAATAATTGCCATCAATTGATTTCACTAAAGAAGTAACGCTATACATATTGATTGACTTATTACATTTTAAAATTTTCCATTCTGTCGTAAACAAAACACAATATAAGCACTAAGTACATAAAAAGCATGAGAACAAAGTATTAGGAAAAAAAACTGAAATGATATGAGTTACATTACTTAGTAATACGACTTGAAATAAATAAAATAACAAAAAATAATTTTTATGTTTAAACAATTTCAATCTATCTTTACATGTTCATGCATTAATCTTTTAATGTACGCATCAATTTTTTAATTATAAATATTCAAAACTAAATACAACATTTTCTCTAAATCTATAAAACTTGAAGGTCCCCAGGGGTTAAAGCACTATTGCGTAAAAGATACACACTCTAACCGAGTTCGAAAAACATTGAAGTATGAAGAGAGAGTAGAGAATACCTAAGAGAACCTACAAGGACGCGTTCGACCTTGAGGCCGTATAGCAACGGCGATATATATCTGTTGGATGTTGCGACTAATGGAAGGTTAAAAAAAATTTAAATAAATAAAAATTATTATTTTATGTAATAAAAAACCTTTTATACAGCTGGAATTTCATTCTTGGAGATTCGCAGTAGAATTTTATTAATTTCCATGCACTTCCGAAGTTAAAAAATACGATATACAGACAAAAGAGAACAGGAAAAAGTTGTCGCTATATTTCTTATATGAATTCGTTCACGGATTTTGTGGTATCAATCTTAGCTTAATAAAAAATGGAAAAATTTCCAACCATAGCAAAATACGAATACAAGCTGGTAACCGGCATCGCTGCAATCTATTCCGCGTGTAATATTGGCAAGCAAAGTTATGAGTATCATCTCGTAAAAAGTTACAAAATATGACGCGTGAAAATTATTCAAAATAGTCAACGTGACGACAGAACTTTCCGTTTGAAAAATGTTCCGTATATTTTGTATCGCTGCTTAAAAAACCTCCAAGTTTTCGCACCACCGAACTGTAATATCGTTGCAGTCCTTCGTGTTGTAATAACGAGATACGTTAAAGATGCATCGAGCATTGCAACTTATCGCAACGGGAAAGTAACTTCGCCGACACGTTGCCGGGAATACAAAAATATACGATCTCGAAATTGCTCGTTCGCTGATGTACGAAACGATAACGCTCGCAATCAGAATGGCTCCATACGTCTGCGAAAGCCGCGAGACGTCTATCTCGTATTCGCTATCGATAAGTCATAAATTTGTTCGCGCTTATACTGAAATATTCTCGGAGAAATTCCGTTGCGTTCGCGTAAAATTCAGAAAAACCATGTTGGCTGGAAAATAATTATTTAATAAATACGACGTGCGGCTCTAAAGAACTTTGAATGGCGGGATCGGCGAATTGATTAATCTTGACGCCTTGTACTCGGACTGTTTTATTATTAAAACTTAGACACGAATGGCAAAGGCACACTGACTGCTCAGCTTTCCAGCAGCACCGTACGTCTTGGAATTGGTAACATTTGTCGGTGATTGGAAGAATTTACGAGGTTCTCTCCCGTCTGGAACCCCGCTCTTCCGCCTATACCTCACCGGCTCTTCCGTAGCTACCGATAAATCACTTTCCCGACTCCGCGAGATTTAATATAACGTCAATATTCCCGGTAGCGAATAAAAAGGCGGGAAAGGATATTCACGGCGAGTCCTCGCTACGCATCATGGCCCTCGCATGGCATTCGTGCGTGACGCGGGATAAAACCGTTTTAAAATTGCAAATATGTCCTGTGTCGGGATGTTGAGAGTTTCAGCTTCTCTCCGAAATACGATCGCGACTGAGAATTATAACGAATCTTCTATAAACTCATGTTTATGTTATTTTACATTTATAATATATATGTATCCAATAAAATACAATTCTGGGAGTTTATTGCAGCTGCATCATTTTCTCTTCACTTTTGATGGAAAGTTAAAAACCTATGTGGAATTACATGATAATTCCACAAAAAGTAATCTAATTCTACATTTCTATAATTTTAATTTTGTTAATTAAAAAATAGTTTAAGTAAGATTCGTTTTTTGGGGTAGGAGTGCAGAAAGAGGACGCTACGCTCCGGAGTCTCTTCTCGCCCACATGTTTTCTATGATAATTCGTGCGGAAAAGAATGCTTATATTCCAAGTATCGGTCAGTTACTTTATCTTTAATTCTTCATAGCTTTGTAACAGATAACGAGCGATAGCTAAAACATTTTGTAAGCTAGTCAGTCATGCTTTTGACAATATATGATATATATGTTAACCATTGAAGTCACCCCCAATCTGAATATTTATACCATAATTTTGTAATAATTACTAATTTTGTAATAATATGTGTGTGTGATAATAACTATAGATATTCTTTTAAAGAGACTATTTGTTTTCTGAAAACTATGAAATCTTCTTTTTGATTCTATCAATTTATGTATATAGAACAATATCCACTTTTTTTCAAATTATTGATTCTTTTTTTGATTCTGTACTGATTGCAGACAAATTTTTCTAACAACTACCTTAGATACGTAATTTAATTCACGTTACGATTCAGTCTTCATGTCTACGTGAGATTTCTAACGTAATTTCGATCAATATTCCTAGCAGGAAACGTAAAGAAGAAAAAAGAATACCTATGAAAGTCAAGACTCGAGACTGTTCGGCACGTGTCGTGGATGCTACGCTTTTCTACGTGACATGCGATGAATAACAGATGTATTTTGCAATGTAATATTTGATGGCATCGAAGACTCTGCGCTAATGAAAGCAAATGAAAAAAAAAGAAAGTGCGAATAATTTCTTCAAATATAACAAAGTAAATATATAAAAAACGATAAATAATTCAAATTTTTTGTAATTCATGTTTTTAGTTTATTTCTGTCCTACTACTGTGAGAAATTTTATATAATGATAATCAATTATATAATAATTTTGAAATAAATGATTCTATTATCATTAAGGATTCTATCGTCATTAAAGTCTTTCGTGACTAATGGAGAATGTTGTGTCTGTTATTGATTCATATCGTGATTAGTTTCGATTTGCCATTGCATTTCAATCTGCATAAGAGGATCCAAAGTAATCGGCGCGCGCGTTTTCGCGGGTTTTAATGCAATTTCGATATGAGACGGTAATTTTCCCGAGAGAAGAAGGAATCTGGATGCATAACATCGCATGCCACTCATCTGGTGGATTCTGCAATTTCGTACGTGCTACCACGAATTCTGATTGTAATGTTCGCAGCCTGAAGCCGTCCCACTTCGCGATCTAAACTTTTCGCAATTCTCAGGAAGTGGTTGAACGAAGTGGAATATAAAAGTTCTTCCATCAATCCGGGATACATTGAAAGAATATTCCGAGAATATTGCCTATCTATTATACGAATAGCTCGTATTGATGAAAATGCGCAAACATAAAATTTCGGAAAAGTTCTTCTTTCTTCAAGAAAAAAAAATTAATTTCCAGAAGATAACATTTTTGAGATTTTTTTTTCAGTTGGGTTTTCTTTCCCACCAAGTTAAACCTCGCGGATTTCACACGACTGCCCGGAATTTTCGGAGTAACTCCGAAATCGCGACGGCGGCCAACAAAATGGATTAACGCGATGAAGGGAATTTTTCCATCGTACTCCGTTGGAATTTTTAGCACGTTCGACGTTACAGGATGAAATCGGCCGAAAATTCGTGCATGAGGTACCCGAGGTCTCTCGAAACATGCTCTTCACGCGACGTATACCTCCCTTCTTCTATCCCCGCAAATAAACGGCGCGAGAGAGATGGAGGGAAGGCAGCGACGCTTTAACGCCCGCATACGGGCGCGGAAATTAATTCGCGGTTGGAAAATTGCCATGCCTGTGCCGCGGCATTGTGAGACGCCGCGACCAATTGCCCGGGGAAGATCCGCCCGTAGGAAAACCGATTGCGGCGATAATTGCTCGTTCGTAATGATTTCCTCCTCGTCGCCGCGCCGTAGCGGCCGACGCGAACGGCGCTAATTTATGACGCGTATTTAACATCTTAATCACCACGTCTGGTGCTACTTCGCCTTCCAAGATCCGCTCGTTATCAGCTCCCGGAGTCGAGCGGTGGTGTAGGGCGCGTGGAAGCGTTTCCGACTACAATTTTCAAGCTTGCAAATGCACCGCAGTTATTCACGCTCGCATTTTCGCGCTAAACACATCGGAACGGAAATTGTCCAAGGAAACTTTCACGACCAACTTCGTAAGAAGAATATTTATGATGAAAATCAATAATTATTGCCTTATTAGCTTTCTGTTTTTATTGTGAAAATAACGATATTCTCTTTTATCGATATTCTCTTTTATCAGATTTTTTTATTCCTTGTTCATTTTTACCCTCTCTCCGCTGTATATGCAAACAGATGCATATTTTTATAGGTATCGCACCTCATAATACATATTATCATTTTAAGGGGATTAAAAAGCGTGGGACCAATCCGATCACGTTCATCGATCACGCATATGACGCTCCGCGCTCGGCCATGCTTTGTTGCGTGGCGGTCGCATCGTGAGCGAATGATATCCGGTATCAAAGCACGCGGCATGGCAACCGCTTATGCGTATCCATACATATCGAGCTCATTGTACATGGACGAACAATTTTTCGTTCTACCGCGCAGCAGACGGTCGACAGACGGCGGCGAGCCACCATTCCGTAGTATCCTATCGGAGGGTGGAAAAAGAGAACGAGGTAGAGGAGGAGGAGGATCGAGCGGCTGTGCCGCGATTTCTCTCCCTCGCTCCCCTACTGCCTCACTCTCCCCTCTCCGTACCCTCTTTTCCCGTCAAATGATTTCCGCATTGTGCCGGCTGTAAGGACGGACAGACCGGCGGAATTTTAACGAGTTTTGTGCAACTTGATATAACGGGGTTGGGGAGGAGGGTGGATCGAGATGGGCGCCGTGCCGTCGCTCCGGTTCTTCCCGTAAAACGCTTCTTATACGTTTCTTGCACGAAGGAAGCGTACGAAGTTAAGGCGCAACCGCCCCGACAAGCCATTCCTTGCTGCGCTCGTTGGCGCGTATCGGAACGGAATTGAGGGTGTAAAGATACCTTACGTTTTTCTCCCGTAGGGCACTACTAAGCTACCTCTCCCCCTCCCTTCTTCATTACTGCCGCTTGACACGAAGGTTTCCCGGTGAAAGATATCAATGTACGTCGCAACGTTTATCTAGTGACTCAATATCTGGCACTTTCGAAAATATAGGATAAGAAGGACATGAACGTGTGTCTCTCTTCCTCTCTCTTCGATCGTGAAGCCATTAGATTTTATCTGATACAGCGTCTTGAGACAAAAAAGATAAATGGAAGCGACACGTTCGATTAAACGGACGAGTACAAAGAAAAAAATTTTTGAACGGTTTTATGCAATTTAGAATCATAAAATTTAAAGCTCACTTACTTACGTAAGAAATCTTTTTTTCACGTAAGAATTCTTTTCTTCCAAAATATACAAAAATATAAATGTTTATTGATATAAAACTCATTTTAATTTTAGTCAGTAATGATTTTTTTGTCAACTATTGGAAAATATACATTTCGACTAAAAGCCAGAATTCTCTCACCAATTGGTTATCATTAATATCATGATTATTAATTACTTTCGATGTTATGTGATTGTTTTCGAAACGATAAATTTGATTTTTTGGAATCATATTAATTAAATATAAAAACATATTCTCTATCACTCTAATTTCAGAAACGAAGAATATCATCGCAATTGTTGTATCGCCCTAGTAAATTTCCGACGGATAATATTCGGTTTTGCGTGCAGCAGAATGCGAATCCCTATTCTGCAGATATTGTATTAGGTGACGCATAAGTCGCATGCACACGCGTCATTGCACTTATACCGTCCCGAAGCTTATCACTACGACATTATTGGCGAACGAAAGCATCCGGAAGAACGCCATTCCATATTCCATAGTCCTGCGGAATTTCCAATAGCTATGAATGCGTTCGATCGACGTTTTTATACACGATGAGCCAGAGGAAACGATCGTTAGAAGAAATAATGTTCTGATAAAGCGTGTCGAATGCTATGAGAGAGAGAGAGAGATTCTACTTCCATATGTGACGATAAGTTATAATGTTGACAATTACTACTATCAATAGATCGTTTCTCTTTTTTCTCTTCTTCTCAACTAAATGCATATTTTTATAAATACCGAAATCTTTTTACAAGAGATTGTAATGAAACTTTATAAAAATAAAGTCTCCTGGAAAAATCGATCAGATTTTTTTTAGAAACTTACAGGACAATTAATTTGAAATCCCAAATACCGAGAGAATCAACTTTTTGACACCTGACATTCAGTTTCCGCGATTGTTTTCCCACATCCTTTTTTTGCAATATGCGACCTCATTGTTCGACGAGTCAGCTTTTATTGCGACTGTATTGTGCATCCCCGACCCGTCCCGTCTACGTCTCTTCCGCGTCATTTTTCTACGTGCCAGGTCGTACAAAATTTCCGACGGCCATTGTATCCAAATATCGATGGCCCGCAAAGTGGAAACTCCGCGCTCAATGCCACGCAAATCACCGACATTTGTGAGCGTGACAGGCAACCACTTCTTCAAGTTATCCCATTTCATACCCGCGCTCTCGCGATTCTTGACTCCTCGAAAATATCCGTTTATACATGTACGTTCGTTGTGTAACTCATGTACGATTTGTCGTGTGACTCATTGTGTAAATATGGTTATCATTTTCATAATAACCACATTTACACAATGAGTTACACGGAAAATCGATCTGAAAAATTAATATTATTCCTAACATTAATATCGTTGTATCAATATCATTTATCTTTAATTATTATTGCATTCTATTGTTATCCGAAAATTATTGCTATTGATTACGTGTTATTTGTTTTTGATATGTAAATATGCTTTACGTAATTAGATGCCTTTCACCCGTGTAAGAGAAACAAAGCGCTACTTAACTGCAATGAATTAATTATTATATTTTCAGGAGTTTACTTTCTTATTTCGGTAGAGAAAGAGAGAGAGAGAGAGAGAGAGAGAGAGAGGAGGAGAGAGAAGAAAGACTTTTTTCCACATAAAAACTATGTGATTATCCGTCATTAACGAAAAACGTTTCAATAAACTTTTACTAATAATTCTTTCCAATATCCCTGTGCCTCCAATACTTCATCTCGTTTATCTTAATGATTCCCCGAAGCGAGAAGTACAGCCGCAATAATATTAACATTCCAATCCACGATGCTCGCTTTTCTCGACGAGCGGAAAACTTTTACCGAAGGTAAAATCTTAATCGTTTTTTATAAGTTTTCCGGATCCAGGAATCCAAGCGGGAGAGAATCATACGTGCCACGTTCGATCGTTGCCATAAATACGGAAGCAGCCATGATGTTCGTTTCGTATCGCGGCACGATGCTCATTATATCAGCATTGTGGAATGTGGACGCCGTTATTCCATATTCTCGGCATTAAGTCATATAGAATTTCCAATGGGAATCGGAATATGCTGGGAGCAAGGCTCGCGAATAATTTCCACTTCATAGCCGACGCATATGCCTCGGAAACACAACGGAACACAATGGATTTGTATCTCAAACTAAAGTTGACAGGCTTTACTTATGCATATTTAATCCAAAATGTCTATAAACAGATCCGTGTTTTCAATTCGTATCCACAATTCAATTAATCGAATCTCGCGATGAATCGATGCCCTTGTTCATAATTAATAGACGACACGGTAATTAATTCAATTAAATAACTGTCAATTTATGTTTCGCTATTACGTTAATGTTACTCTTTATATGCGATTTGTGCAATTTGCCAATTTGCAAAATAAGTTCACAAATGGAAATAGTACACTGGAAATTATATTTTCCACGAGATATTAGTAGACGCGTCACGTCCAACGTGAATTCGATTGGCGCAGCTTTGCGTAAAAATTTATTGGTACTTTATTATTTGATACAGTCATAATGTATAGTGGCGGATGATCAATTTCAATAACGCTGATTTTCGAGAATCAATCAGGATTACAAATTTCCAAGCCACGCATCACGACGTTTTGATTTTATACCAATCGATTTTTTGTAAATTGACAGCACGTAATCGCACAAATTGGACAGATAGATAGTTAATAACTCAGCGCGCACGTAATGGAAATTTTCCTTATGCGCGGCGAAATTTTACCTTGTTTTGTTTCGTCGACGAGCTTCGTCGTCGAAACTCTTACACGCTTGAAATGAATTTTAAATTTCTGCCCGAAACTCTTTTGGTCTCACGTTCGCTCGTCGGAAATTAGCTGGAGCGTGCGAGTCTGCAGTGTGATTTTACCGTAGAATTGCTTCCGTGTCGTTGCGCTTATACACATACCCTTGGTTACAGTTTCTCCGCAATGAAACGTTATGTATATTTGCATTCGTTGTAAATGTTTGGAAAAACGTCATTAACCTTTACATAAACGTGATGTTATTAACAGTTTTATTACAATATATTAAAACATATATACATATGCAATCTCTCTCTCTCTCTCTCATGTTATAAAATTTAATTATTTGTTATAATTACCGTGAAAATAAATGAAGCGCGAGCACTCAATATTCTTCTTGAATTTCTCTTCTTGAATTTGTTCAAAGTTTGACGGACCTGTATCGCGCATGCAACTTTGAAAATGGATTGTAAAAGCAACGTGTTGTCGATACGCATCCGTTTAGTAAGAGTTTTGAGAGCAACATAAACCTTACCACTTTGTCGAACGCAAACGTGGATAGGATACAGGGGAAAATGATAAGAAACTCGTGCGATACCGGGCGCTAGAACAGTCTCGCCGTAGCTCGAGGTAGCGTGACGTGTCTCGATTGTCTATCGAAGTTTTCAAATATCCTGGAGGAGCCGCTGGGACGCTGGTGAATTTATATACCTGGCACCTGGGAGAAGCTACGCTACTTTTACCGTCTCGTGTGCATGTAACGTGAAGAGCAACGGAAGCAACGTCGTGCTTGCCTTCGTCAAAGAAAGCTCGATATCGCGAGGCGAGAAGCTCTCTCGATCCGATCGGAAAAATGAGGTTTAGAAGCCGAAATGGCGTCGAGAAACGTAATTCTGCGCGCCGAGGGACTCGTTCGAGGACGCTCGTATTTTTTTTTATCGCAGCTTTGGACGATATCCAACGACAAGGACCCGTTTGCTGCCGAATTTATTGAGCATTTTTTGGGTCGCGTAAAAATCGATTGTTCCGTAACTTTACTTCCTCAAATTTTAATACATGCACTCGATTACTTTGCATGAATGTTTCACTCGATAGAGAAGAAAGTGTGAGAATATAAAATAAGATAAAAATTTTACGAGAGTTGTGACTTCTTATCTCTTTGACGAAGAGATCGCTACCCTATCTTACATGTTTATCCGAGAAATTTTCTCAAAAGTGTGAAATCGCACGAACAAAATTATTGTAAGATAGATCGAAGTGTTATAAGGTCGAAGAGTCGTGTAAACAATTTCGAGAGCATCGGTGCGAGCTGATGCTTTTTTAATCGGAAATTAAATTCGTCGCCGTCGTCGAGAAAAGCTCCGGTGGCAATTTTTCTCGCCGGTATCCGTGATCTCGTGGCTTCGACTCTATCCGCCAACGGTGGCAATTCACACTGAAGCAGCGTTTAATCCATTTCTTATTGTAAATCGCCAGTTGCAAGGACACGATAAGTTGTTGCTAATACCGGCGGCAAAGAAGAACCGAGCAAGATTAACTCGCTTCCGGGTATTATTCGTTTTCGCGGTAAAGCCGTGAAACGCAATAAAAAAACAAATGTTTGCGGTAGTAGACACTGTCATTGAATTACGAGGTGAAATGCGAGCGAACTGTACCGCGGACATATTATATTCTAAGAAAACCCTGATGGGTATTTTTACCTTGTTAAGGCGCATAAGAGAGAATATTCCATGCAGTTTTTCTTCAGTCAAGAAACCGTGAGACAGGAAAATTAGTAAAATGGTGGATAAGATTGAGTTTCATCCGGGACACTAATATTCATAAAAATAATAATGCTATAATACAGGGAGATTAATGTAATTAAAATATAAGTATTGTAATAACAATTTGTCATACTTATTCATATAAGAGGGATAGTCTAAACATGAAAGGTATAAAAACATAGAATATTAAAGCAGAAAAATTACTTTCTTGTGACATCAATACTTATGTTTAAAAAATGATAAGAGAATAAAAGAGTCTTTATCTTAAATCAATTCCACTTTACTTCGCTCCATTTTATTTAAGTAACTTTTCTCAAAATCATATCGATAGAAAATCATTCTTTCTATCCCTAAACGCTACATCTTCGCGTCCACGACTAATACGCTCTACTTTAATTCGATTCATCGTCCAATCCCATTCGCCCTGTTACTTTGATATCGTTACCGTTTATCGTGCGCTATCGCTCGTCTGCACGACGGTCGTCGATGTATAGCGCGCGCGAGTTATCGATCCGCGGAGCAACCGGGTTGAGAAGCCGTCAGACAGCTCGGAGATCCGTGTTCCACGCGGGCCATAACACAATTACGTTAATTGGCCGATGCTTACATTAGTATTAAGTGGAAGTCTGACGAGAGAAGCCGAGCCGTAGCTCGTAGCTGTTTCGGAGCTCCTTCGATAGCTTATACGTTCACACCGAAACTCGCTACAGTATATACATATGTATGTGCGTATGTGCCTTGTGGCGAAATCCAGCAGCAGCAGAAAATCAAGGAAGCGGAATGAAGCGAGAAACAGGGAGACGTTTCATCAATTTTTTACATGAACGTTTGAACGAGTAAATGTAGAGATGTGCTGTAAAGAAATAAAAAGTAAAAATATGATGAGAGAGGAAGGCAGATGCAAAAGTAAGAAATATCGACATATTAAATTAATTAAAATCGAAGTAGAGAGAAGAATAGTATAAAAATGCGGCAATGCGATACTCAAACCAAAAAAAAGGTAAACAAGATAAAGAGAACAGGATGAACGGAAACCGGAGAAAGAGTGGAAGTGACGCAAAAAGGTTAGCAAGATATAAGGGATGAAGGAAACGGACTTTGCTCATAATGTTGCGGACTTTGGCTCACAAAAAGGAACGAGGCAACAGGAGGATCAAGAAAGATTGCAGATAAAGGAATGCAGATAAAAGCAGGGATGGAAAACGCGGAGGAAGATATCGCGCAGGAAGGAAATGCAAATAAAGGAAAAGCCTGGTGCTTGAGAAACCGCGAAGCAAGAATACACACACACACACACACACACACACACACACACACACATATATATTTAAAGAGAGAAGGCGGAGGAGGGGAGGACAGAAATGGAGACAGAAAGAGGACGCGGAGGCATCTTCGAGAGAAGGTGAGAAAGAGAGCACGAGGCAGGACGAGAGATTGAAGGAAGGGTGGTCTACGAGAATGGTTTCGAGGCGAAGTTTGGCGGTTTGGCATCCCCACACCACAAACTACCACTACACGGCTCTCGTCGGTTTGCAGAAGGTTGCCCTCTCCCGAATCGCCGGCGCTGATTTCACAGCACCATTCGCAGGATAAGCGAAAGACAGTCCCCACAGCACCAGCCGTCGTGCTCTGATCCTCCGCGACCCCAAGCGCAAACTTTCGAATCCCGAAATTCTCTTCGGGATATTCCCGAAGGAAAACGGGCGTTGCTGAGAAAATCTCCCTAGCGCCTAAAAACGAGAAACACACCTTGGAAACTCAAAACACATTGCATTTTTCCGACTTCCCAAGATTATCGATATACAATAATTTTGCGTTTACTTCGCTCATGGACAACAAGCTGTTCGATTTTAGTTTCACTACAATTGCTGCGACACTATTTTTCACTTCGTTCAGACATGTCAGAAATAAGTCAGTATTCTACTTTTGCAATTCACAATTTGTAAAAAAGAGACAAGCAGAGGTGAGATAAAGATTAATAAAATTAATTACAATGTGACAAAAATATAGCTGTTAGAAATACCTATTCTCTAACATAACATAAAAGAGGAAAAGAAGAAAAGAACAAAATCTACAAAAGTTTTAAACGTGCATTGATAAAACTGCAAAAGTCTCGACAAAATTTTGATTCATTACAAAAATTACAAAAATTCGAACGCAATCATGTCCCAACCATACCGTAATTAATTCAAATCTAACAGAATGCTTTATCACGTTGGCACGGGATGTGCTCCAAAAAAAGAAGGAAGAAAGAACGAGATCGTGCGATCTTTCACGTTTCCGAAATTCGCGCCAATCGCGTCGCCGCGTTTAATCGAACACGCGGAGAATTCAGTCGTCCGAATATTCGAATATTCGCGCACGTAGGTCCGATAATCCCCGGCCATGATCGGCGACAGAGCGCCGCCGTTAATTCAACGGCTCTGAAAAGGAGCGGCGCGAACGAATCCGATTCGACGTTGTAATCATCGGCAGTGATTAGAGACACGTATTGTCGACGCTTTGACAGCATCGATATCGGCCTCAGGCATCAGTTGTAGATGCATTTGCCATCGATACTAATCTGTTGATAGGTTGATACCTTTTCCACGATATTGGACGGCGACACGAGTGCGACGTTCGTATGATACGAAATTAAATTTGACGTGTCTCACATAGAGACTCGTGAAATTTGTATTTGATTTCTTTTTTTTTTTTTTTTTTTTTTTAATTAAAGCAAACGTCGAATAATTCTTTCAATTAAAAGCCACAGAATTCTGCGTGGTTAAGCGCGGGAAATTTACGTGCGCACATTCAATAAACAATCAGATTTTCGACGATAAGTAACATTTAAATTTGCTTTAGGAAAATATTGAGAGAGTAGAAGTATTTGAAAGTGCCACTTATTGAACTGTGTTTTATTGTGGCTTCAGTGGACCGATGGGGATGATCCGCTGAGCAATTGTCGCGAAATCACAACATCGAGAGTGCCATTTCTCGCGCGTGTCAACGCTCGAAAGCGACGAGTCGGATTTCATTGACGCGTCCCCGCAATCCCCTAATTTCCCGACTAATTCTCGCATTTGAAACCCGATATGTTATCTCGTAATAGCGACAGCGAGCTCACCGCTAATATCGAAATCGATCGACAGCATAATTTCGAGCAACTTTTTATCGCGCTACATCCGCTGTGATAAATAGTACCTCGAGAATTCTCGCAAAGTATATTATCATCATAATTTCGGATATTCCGCTGTGAAATAATAGCAGCCGCGTCGAAATCGCGAGGATTATAAAATGTACGCAACCCTTTTATCTCGTTTTGCTCGCGAAATATTTGCGCAGACGGCAAACGCGGATGACCGAATCAAATTCCAACAGTGGAAAATGATTTTCGCGATATTGCGAAAACATTCATCTCGTTTAGAATTTTTTTCGTGATTGAAGAGAAATCAATTCGCGATGGTGTCCTTTGCGAGGTTTGATTTGTGCTCGTTGCTACTGGTCGCGTTTGTCAATTACGCTTATAAACAAAATAAAAACAGAGGTCTTCTATTGTCGCTACGTACCGAGAATTGCGTTGTTTTTTCGCGTGAACTATTTTTCATAACAACAGTCATAAATGAATTATACTTTATCATTTGTTATACATATAATATTTTATCCATACCACCGTACACATTTCAGATAAGTTTCTTCTATTCCTACTTATTTAGTTTACTATTTAAATAATTATTATGCAATTGTGGATTGATGTTTTATAACGATCATTCACAGGAGAAAAAAAGAACCTGTTACAAAAAGAGAGAGTTAAAAGAACATATTAGGAAGTCAGCATATCATAATAAAACTACTTGGCCGGTTTCTAAAGTCATCACGAAGACGGGCTTTACTTCCTGCCGATGTGGTTTTGCGGTGAAAGATGAAACGCCGCGGCGAGTCTACTGTTGCACCACTTTCCTGGCTTCTATATTGTATCAAAGGAGTAAATAAACGGGAGGCCTACTGTGTCGTCATGCTCGTGTCACGCTTAGAATGACGAGATTTCATCATCTGCCTCTTTCTCGTATTCCTTTTTATTTTTAACGCGACCTAGATTCTTTAAAAATAGATTGTCTCTTCAATCTATTTTTAAAGAATAACATACTTTAAACTATTCTCGCGACTATTATAAACTACAGTCCTACAAAATCGTACTTGCATTCGCTTGTGTGTTTCTCATACTACTCTCTGTACCTTCCTTTTCATTATCATCTACCTTTACAATTTAATAAACATATAGAACATGGGTATGTAAATGAAATCATATAAAGTATTAATAAAAAATTGTGATTAAATTTTCTTATCCGGAAACCTTTCCTTATCCTTTCCCCTAAATTATAACGCAGATTTTATTGATAATGAGGCAGGTTGTTGCGTTATTTGCAGCCTGTTTTACATTAGTATGTATTTACGTGACACGTGGACGAGTGCTCGCGAGGCATCGCGAAGAGCTGGGCTCATCAGCCCAGACCGGTTCTTTCTTAATGCTCGCGTGTTTTTATAAGAGAGAAAGAGAAGAGTAGAGTTCTGTGCATTCGTCCGCCGTCAATCATCATTCGCGTGCGAGCGCACGTGCACGCGCCTTGCACGCGCAGATGCGGCTTCGCAGGTTCAAGCAACGGCGTGAAAAATTCATGACTGTTGAAGCAAAAAACAAGCGGCGAGGTGACAGCATGAATTTTTCTATTGACCGTGAAAGACTCGCATTCATCAGTCTGAGCCTCTACTTAATGCCCGCACACAGTGACTAGGATATCAACTCCGATTTTAGCTGCGTTTCAGAGAAAAACTGTTCACATTTATCTGTAACAGAGGAACAGAGGGAAGAGAGAGAGAGAGTGCAAAATTACCGACTTTAACAAATGTGTATCGTTGTAGAATCGACTAAATATAAGTTTCGTAAATTACGGAATGAATTAAGTCCAATTAGCGTGTCAAAAAACAACGCAGTAATTTCTCAACAATAGAAAGTAACAGAAACTCATAATAATTCTGTGTATTATTTTTTTAAGTATAAGATCTATTTATGTATAAGTCAACAATTTTTATATTTTACACATAAACGTTGGTGAGAAATATATTCGACAATTAAACTTGTTAAACAATATTTCACTTTGCATGATTAAATGCATGCCCAATTTTGAATTTAATTTATACGATGCCAGTAATGTGAGGAAGGAATGAGAATCGACCGACCGCGACTATAAACGTCGCATTCTTGATGTAAACCCAAGCTTAATTAAGTGTAAATGCGAAGCATGAGTGGACCGATCCTCATCAGCCTGATGGGCTTTTACTTAACGTATGTGTTGTCGCGACGACACACAACACCCAATGGAACGTGCAGTTACATATACGAATTACACGAGAGTAGAAAGAGAATAGTCTGACAATGTATTTCCGTGTACAGAGTAACTCGCTAGAGTTAATGAAAAAAATAGCCGAAATAAGAAGAAGAAGGTAATACAGAAAGATTATATAAAATATGATTTGTCTTATAAGTGTATCCTTTTTATATAAATCAATACGGTAAAACGGAGTAACATAGTTATTAATAATTATAATGTAAGAGCAATATTTTCAAAGATAAGACATTAAAATTTAAGGTAAAGTGGCCACTGAAACTGCGTACATTCATATTTTTGATCACGATAGTAATAGTTGTAGAATAAAAGAAGTAGAATAAGTAAAATAAACGTTGAAAAAAATTCACGATATAATCTCTTTAGAAATTAAGATGCCAAATTGCTCTAGCATGACACGATGAATAAACGTTTTTGTCGTAAGATACAGTGTAAATAAATCACGATTTAAAACTATCCTCCAATCATTCTTCTCGTATCGCTAAAATTCATGGTCCAATGGTATTGGATTTTGTACGCGCAGACAGTCTGCTTAATAGATTTTCGTTAAATGGATCCTGTAATAAAAAAAAAATGAACAAAACAATCGATAAAATTTTTATTATATTTATACCCATAAATCTTTTTGTGTGTCACACAGGTTTGTTTCTGGAATGTCATATTACATTTTATGATTACAAATATTATATTTCCATGAAAGGCATTTTGTATAGAAAAACACATAACATCCCCTATTAGCAAAACTTATATGAAAACGATGTCAATACGTTGTTATAACTTGTCCAATATATTTGGTTTAAGTTTGTGATTAAATTTTACGACTGTCAACATTTTTGTTATTTAGCAACGTTATAGACATTTTTATTATTCGGCAACAGTTATAGAGTCATTAGAACGTTCGTAACTTTCGTTTAATTTTTAATTAAAAGGAAGCTAACGTCACCCTTCCCCAGTAATACTGTTACAATTTATTCAACAATATCTATTGTAATGTTTAAATGCGGTGCTACATTTCGTGACTGCCAATATTTTCATCATCCGGCGACAGGTATTGTACAATATCGGGAGTAATGTAACTCCTGCCGAAACTTGGATCAATATCTGCTACACGGAGAATAATATCCTTGATAACGGGGTCCTGCGATCTGTCGACTACTTGTTAATATTACAGTCTACGGCTGCCAATATTTTCATCACTCGGGGAACAGGTATTGTACGGTGTTACGGGCCGTTTCCGTCCGAAACTTCGTTCGATAACTATCGCGCGGAAAATAATATCCTTGATAACGAACACTTGTCAATATTGCATTCTACGGCTGCGAATACTCTCATCATGCGCGGAGACAGGTATTGCGAGCGGAATCACGGGTAATTTCGATTTCGAAAGTTTCATTAGCGAAAATTGAACGGGCGCGATAACATCGTCGATACTTGTCGAGTACTTGCTAAAATGTCGGGTTACATGCTGTGATTGCAAATATTTTGATCACCTAGGGACAGGTATTGTACAAAATCACGGAGATAATTTCGGCCGTTATACAGTAGTTGTGCGATCAATATGCTAAACCGTACGACGCGCGGTATTACATATTGTCCCGTGCGTTGGTACGCGATCCACATACGTGCATACCATGGCGCGGCGAGGTATCAGCGGCAAAACAATGATGAAGTTCAGCAGCCCGAAGCGATATTTCCAATTTCAAATTCGAATATATAAAGATACGACGATGATAGGTGTCTGATGAAAATGGAATAAAACAACGAATGAGATATTTAGATAAAAAATTTCGAATGTTTTTGCGGTATAAACGTCCTAGTGATCTAACACTACGCGAGCTTTAAATCTCCGACTCACGAATTAAAAATCGCGCAATAAAATACCCGTTCGTTAAAAAAATATGTATTCGGATAGAGTAAACTTATTTTTAAACTGAGCAATTATTTTATTTTATTTTCATCGAATTTAAAAAATTAAAATCGATATCAATTTTAAAGTTGGCGATTTCTCTGCATTTCTATATTCGACAAACCTAGTCGGCGGCAAGCTGATAATTAGCCAGACTGGTCGATCAACAATTAAAATTTGTTTATTAATGTTTATTAATATTTACTGCGAAGAAAAGTTTGAAGCTGTTATTTTATTTAATTTTGGTATTCCGTAAGAATAAATCCCTTCGCATCAGATTGCGCCTCAGACTTGGAGGACCTCGTACGGTGTTCCTCTCTTTTATCTACGCGAGAATGTTTCGCTTATGCGGAATTCCGGCATGGGTTCCAGCAGCCGAAACACGCAAGACATGCCAGTTCGTTAGTAACGATCACGTTAAGTTTGGCGCGTGTGAGTGAACGATACGGATCATATTCCGGTTTGCGGAAGCGGGAAGGGCGAAGTGAGAAGGGCCGGTGGCGTGCATACATGACCCTGTGTGCATTCGTCGGCGTCGGGCACGTCCCGGCGGGAACTTGATCGCAAGTGATAATGCTCCTTAGTGATCAGCCCTAGGTGCTCGAGATTCCAAACGCGTCTCCTAATGGTCCCTTATCGGCACCTACCCTACTGGAGAAGTGCCACGACATCGTCGTCTCGACATAATATTCGCGATATCCGTCATGATCGGTGATCATCGTCGAAAACGACTGCCGCAATAATCGCGCAGCTGCTTGTATCGCGATGCGCGATTGTTGTAAAAAAAAAAGAAAAAATGAAGAAATCGTGTCAACGCATTTTGCGCGCTTCATCCTTCATCATTTCCGTTCGATTTGAAAATCAACCCGCGTCGATCGGAATAACAATGATCCGAACGTGATGATGAATTTCGCGCGATTCTTTCACAAAAGCGATAATGATGACAAAATCAATGTCCCTCGCGGCGTGCGCGAATATATCTCACTGTTTGTTAATTCACTGCTAATATTGTATTCACCATATTATGGATTCACATCAGCGCTACATTGTTTAGAAAAACAATGTAATAATTAATTGCAAGCCGATGGAATAACGATTGACCTGAACGAAATTAATCACAGCTGCAGAGTCACAAATTCTCCCGAGATCGTAAACTCGCTATTGTATAACGTGAGTAGAAGTACGTCCTAAATTTTATGAGACACGGTCACTTAATATACCGGTTGCACTATTTAGACAGAATTCTCTCCCTGTTCCGTGATTTGATCGATCATAAATATCCGGCCGGTCAGTCCGCCGGCAAATTTGCCTGTTATAGTCGCTCTCCCGTTAATTGGCATGCACGTCGAATCCCGCGGTGGAGCGCACGCCGTTTCCGTTGCGAAATTCATTTCGAGGCAAACGGTAATGCCGCATTCCGAAGGACGCTCGAAATCGAAGCTGTGGTCTCTCGAAGCGATCTCTCTCTCTCTCCTTCTCTCTCTTCTCTTTCCCGTAAAAAATTTTCTAAAACCAAACTCTACACGCAAAAAAAGATTAGCCACTGTAGCAAAACTATTTGTAAAATATGGACAGCTAACTATTATTTGCAACGAGGGTAATAATTTTGCAATAGTAGCAAAACCTTTAACAAAAGATCAACTTTAACAAAAAGTTTTGCCAAAATATTGACAAAGTTTTGCTGCTATTGCAAAATTATAGTTCTCGCTGCAAATAATAGTTCGCTGTCCATATTTTACAAATAGTTTTGCTATAGTAGCAAATTTCTTTTTTCTATGTGCAATGTGAGATCCTTACAATTTATACATATTTTTAAACACATTGTTTTGATTTTTTTTTTAGCGAATTTCATTCGTTTATTTATACCTTAAATTTTGTACTTAAATTAAAAAATTTAACACATTTAAATTTTTAAGCTAATTAATTTTAATTTTATTTAGGTTTTATTTTCATTAATTTTTACATTTCTCACGTTATATACATGTATTATATATTTAAAAAATACGGGTGGTGATAATAAGGTATTATGTTGAAACAAAATAATCTCTGACGGGAAATTAAAAAGAGTAAAAGTTTGCCGCATACGAAAGGAGATAATACGCGTTGGTTGAGCTCTCACCCAATATAAAACGAACATCCGCGGGAGGAGACCCATTTCCATAAACTGCCCTCTCTCTTTTCCCGACCATGACAATAAATCAGATTACGTGAACATTTCGCACGCCGTATACCACCGTGAAATCCGCACCACGGTTCGCGAGAAAGCAAATGATTGTCGGTGGCAAAAAGAAAAAAAAAGGTAGGGTCGAAGTGGAAGGAAGATCGTAAGAGCTATTTCGGTGGCGCAAGCTGTCGTTAATCGATCAAAACAATTTCCACCGCGTATTAACGTGCAGACGATCGTTCCCACATAATTCTGAATATGTTACGACAGGAATAATAATCATTATCACATACACGTGTATATAATGTATACGCAGTGTGACATTCAATAATATGCAGTAAATAGAAGTGTAATACTCGATAAATTTACATGAGGTATGTGCAAATCATAATATATTTTTTATATCTCTTTAATTTAAATGAATAATTATAAGAAAAACCTTTTTTTAAATATAATTAATCTGCTGTTAGTACTAAATAGTGTTATCTATCAGATTGCGATGCTCTTGTAGTCTTATCAATACACGGAAAAAAAGATTAGCTACTATATAAAACTATTTGTAAAATATGGACAGCTAACTATTATTTGCAGCGAGAGCTATAATTTTGCAATAGCAGTAAAACTTTGTCAATACTTTAGCAAAACCTAAGTCTATGAGCAGATATTTTTGATGTAAAAATTTTAATTGTCAGCGTCTGCGTTAGCATCGACAGAGATTGCGAAAAATCGTAGAGACGTGAGTTTTCCGACGGGAGTTGAGAGATAATAATACTAACTGAATCAGTCTGTATACGGTATAGGAAGTTCGAGCGCGCTCAGTTTTATAAACTGTTCCGCCATTCGTAACGATAAATCAGATTACGGGGACGTTTTGCACGTCGTATACGAGCCCGTAAAACGACGATGTGTCCGCGGACTGTGACAGCAAATGATCGTATCACGGAATAACGAAAAACGGGCAAAGAACGAATCGCTGAAAATCGAGAAAGCCGGCGCGGCACGCAATTAATCAAGCTCGTTTCCAGCAGTTATTATCGCCATTATTGTGCAAATTATGTAGAATACTTTCCATAATTTCCGAGTTATTTACAATCGGTTATACGGCCGAATCAACTATGCGAGAGCGAGCTCGCCGTTCCGCATTCATATTCATATTTTACTCACCGTGTTACCATCACGATACTTTTGAGGCAATCTAGCGGCAAAAGCTCTCAATGTAATATACTGTCAATCGCTTTGTAAGTGAATTATGTGAGTTTTAATCGAGTTAAAAAAATTTATTCGCCTTTTTGCGCTTCGAAAACAGAGAAAGAATTCATTGCGTCACGCAATCGATTACTGTTCATCGATCCGGTTTTGGACGTAATTGCACGCATTCCCGATGAAACATGGTGTAGGGGAAGGCAGAAGTGACGACGGCATGTGTTATCTAACTGGAGTATTTGCGTGCGAGTACAGTTTCATAAACTGCATGGCTGGTCGCGGTCGTAAATCAGACAACCCGAATGCAGCAGAAATATGCTGCTAGTGGTAAACTCGAAACGTACGGATATAATGCATCGCGCGAGAATAGATGATAATAACTGCTAGAAAAAAAAAAATAAAAAAGCGGAGCAGCTGGAAGCAACAATACGGCACAAAACTGCTAGATAATAGTCTGATAAAAAAAAAAAAAAAAATTGTAAAAACAATAATATCAACATCTCAAGTGTTTGAAAAATTAATAATTTTAAAATAATTAATAATTTCATTTTTATTGCGATAGAATAAAATTGAACTAAACGTCAATACGTGAATGAAAGAATATGAGATTATAATGATTAATTATAATTACAGATGCCGCGTGACAGAGCATGAGAATAAAGTTGCACTAACTCCACCATTGGATAATTAAACGTAATGATTAATAATAGCGATTATATGCAATAACCACATAAATTAAATATGCTTACTCTGTTCCAAATTCATATGACACAACTCGCCTATTTGAATTAACGAACATAATTGTTTCCGTTGGAATTTTGACATATTCATGCACACGCGCGAAATCTATTCGTCCGCGAATCGAGTTTAAGGCAACTGTCGAAGTCTATTTTCCGTGTAAATGACATTTCACGGATTCGTGTAATGCAATTCATGAAATGGCTAAACTACACATTGGGAAATATTGCGGTGTGTATCGCAGATCAAGCAATAAAATCAAAGGCGTTTCCAATATCTCCAATATTCTAGATAATAATAGATCAGATTGTTAGGAGATCGTGCACGCCACGTCGAGCCTATTTAGCTCACGATGTAAGCGCATTTTTCTGCGCTAACTATATCCTTTAATAACTATATCCTTTAGAACGCCTTTATGAAAGGCGCTCTAAACAGAGCGCGTTAAGTTATTGCGTGTCTTATTTCACGGAGCGGCTAATGAATATAAACTTGCACGAGCAAGATCACAGAAAGACCATAAATCTTCGTTACGATATGTAAATCTGCCAAACACAAGGTATACGAAAAATATGTTTTTATGCGAAGAACGAGAGTTTGTTTCTAAGAAAATCATCACCCTTCTTTTTTTTAATTATGTCAGGCATTAGATTAGAGGGAGGTACGCAATCTTTTTTATTCTCGCTGTGGAGGGAGCTCAGCGAATAAAAAGAAGAGAATAAAATGTAATAAATTTCCGAGGACATGTAATCGCGTATTCAGATAAAACGTTTTACGATAATAAAAGCTTGATTAAACCGACGAACTGCAGCGGCGCGATAATAACAATGATAATTACGCGTAACATTAATGCGATCTGCAAGTGATAAATGCAAGTTTCAACGGTGATAGAGGAACGTTATGTCAGGCAGGTATTTGTGAGAATGCAATTTCGCGACTGTCCGACCGGTCACCGTGATAAATTAGATCGCTCGCCTGCTCGGGGTAGCTTTGTTGAAAAACGTGATGCAACTGCCACGGAAGTAATGCATAAAAGCCACATAATTAGAACTAATTTCGTACAGTACGTCGAGCAAAGGTAAACACTATTGAGCTCTGTGCAGCCGCACGGCGCATGATAACGTCCAAACAGACGTTGGAATACGAATATTAACTCTGCGTGCTGTTACAACAATAGTTTCGTAATCATAGTGGTTAACTGCATTTAGGTGAACTTTGCGTATACAGTAGAACTTGCAGAAGGCGAGCATTTCCATAGGTCGAGTCTCATTTGAACTGATCAGTCGTGTTTACGACAATAATTCAAATTTCGTGAAGGCCTGACAGTGACATGTTTAAAGTTTGATTGCATATTTCTCGATGAACAAAGTAGTATTACAGCTTATATAATAGTTACGTGAGTTTAATAATTCTATTGTTAACTTAGATAATGGGAGATTCCCTTTTCTATTATAATTACATTTAATAATTATTATTATATTTAATAATTTAAATAAACTTGCATACATGCCATAATATTTTAACAGTATTTTGATATTCAAAATACGGATTATAATTAGCATCCAAAATTTTCATAAAAAAGATGTTGAGGTCACGACAGTTTTGTTAAGTATCAAACATCGACAAATAATATCACGTTAAATTTATGCGTTCAAACTCTGCCATAAGATTTTTCTTAATATATTTACATAGATATTTTAAATGTATTGTAAACAAGATATTTGTTTAAAACAAAAAATTTATTTTATAAGTTTATAAGTTATTATATAAGTTATTATGTCCATGTTTATTCCACTGTGTTTTCACTAGTAAGACAGAATCAATCAAAGTAATAGTAAATTAATATATTAAAGGAAGAATATTTAAGAATAAAATTTTCTGACAATTTATATTTTACGGTTCAAAAAATTATACAGCCTTGGCCAAAAGTATTAGGCACTCTTATTTTTATGACGTATTTTTTAAGTATTCTTGGAAATGATTCAATTGTTAATTCTTATTGTATTGGAATGTTTAAAGAATATTTTTAACAATAGACGACTAACCTAATGCGTAATAAAACATCTGAAGTTGTCTAATTGTGTCTAAATTATTATAGGGTGCCTAATACTTTTGGCCAAGGCTGTATTTGTAAAATTATATTTGTCGAACCTGTTTCGGGAAATACACAATTTAATAAAACACGAGATTAATTCTACATCCCAATTTTCAATAAAATATTGAATTAATAAAAAATGACTGTTCACGGTGAAGATTATTATGACTTTTTGTTGGTGCGAATGTATTCATTAACATCTATCTAATGCGAGGAACATCAAAAAAGCTTTTCGAGGCAGTGATCTTACGCAAGAAAAACCGTATTTGTAATTGTTTCTAATAATTACTTATCGCGGAATGTAATTTAGAAATCTTTTCGACAAATTTGTTGAATATATTAAATATCAAACAAATTGCAAATTGAAAACAAGATAAAATATTTCATTTTGCGGCTCTGATTTCGCAATAATCGTCGATAATAATTCCAAATATTTCGCAATAATTTTCATAATATACTCGCAATTCTGTAGTATTAAAAACCTTACATTTCTGGCGGACATTCAATTTCGCAAGTGAGAAATTTGACCGTTAAGTTAGCATTTATTAATAAAAATTAGGTAGATTACAAAAGATTGAATTAAAATTAATGTTTTATAAATATAGCTTTAAAAAAATAAGTATTAATAATTGATAATCATTACATCACATTTTTCATGAAATACGTATGACATGTTTATGAAACTAAAATATTTCTTTTTACCTGTGCTTGCATTTATATATACATATTAAAAGTATTTCTGTGGAAACACATATTGTTTTCCTGCATCAATTTAAATACAAAAATATTCATCTCAAACTGATTTAGCCATCCATTTTAAGACAATGGATCTATTGCAATATTATTCCATGTTTATTATAATTTGATATTTTACATATGTCTAGTGTGAATTCGCAGTTCCGCGCTAGCAATGCTCCTCTGGTTCACAAGGGTTCGGGCTATAGTAGAGAGCGATATCAAGATCTCCAGAGAAAATTGCATTTCATTAAAAAGCATTCATTTCTAATCCTGAATATATTTCTTGTATTTACGAGTGTCTGTCTAAGCAATAATGTTTAAAGTTCACTGTGTTACAATTTTTTTATATCGCTCGGCAAAAAATGATATAAATCTATTGTAAAATACACGATACTTTTCCCGCGCAATCAATATTACAGTTAGTATACATTTTATATGCTTCTGCGAAATACAATTTTATATCAATTTTCAATCAATATAAATATTTTATTATGTTGCCAATATAAGCTACCAAGTTATTTTTGATATGTAACATATTAAGAGTACTGCATATTTCAATAAGCATTTTAATATACATGTATAAATTGATTAACTTTGGGATAATTTATAAAAAATTCTTCTGTTTGATAATGAAATATTTAATGGCTTTCATGTTATTTTGCATTTTAAATGATAACATTTAATTATAAATATGATAATACATATGAACGGATTATAAAAAATTAGAATATAATTAGCATGTGTATAAAAAATGCACAATTAATTATTACCTGCATTTTTTAATTAAAAGATTTAATTGGAGTATGCTATATGTGCATTTTCGTAAAATATTTTTCATTTTCCTGTGTTTATAACGTACATTAAAAATTCAAAAAGTAATTTTATTATTTTTGTATTTTGTATAATATTCATAGAACAACACGTAAATTTCATATCAATTTCAAACAGCTTGTGTAATTATCATTGTTCAATACAATTAGCAGCAAAACACTACTAAATAACCAATGAAATCGATCAATAAATCGATCAATGAAATGTGAACTGAGAATAATCAGCTTTATTTTATAAATTTTATGTATATTTTTATATATTTTTATAGGTATATTGATGTATAAACTCCAAGTTTAAATATTTAGACTCATCTAATTCAAAAAGCAATGAATAGGTAAAATTATTTTTTTTTAATATTTTTATATTTAATTTAAATTTTTACTAACTTTTTTAAGTATTAACTAATATTACAATAATGGTAAAGATATATACAATGAATTCAGATACAAAATAATTCATAAGAAAAAAAAAATAATTTTGCTTTTATTATACTTCTATCGCAAATTTAAATTTCTATATAATTATAATATAAAGAAATAATTATTAATTGAAAAAACATCTTTAATTCTTCAATTCTTTTCCACGTTATATATATATATATATATATATATATATATATATATAGTTTATATACTTAATTAATCTTTATATATTTTTTTGTATTTGATTAATTTTTACACGTTCATTACTTCAAGATTAAAATAAAAAATGATTTTATATTCACCAGTGTGATGTGCAGAGAATTATATGTTATACGAAGATTAAACTATAAAATATATATGACAATTATATCAGTGTTCAAAATAGTTGATATTTTTATACATTAAAAACATAGTTTTTTATTTTTTCAATAAATAATTAATACAAGAATTATATATAATCCAGAAATCTTTTTTTAAACTTTCACAAGATTTGATAAAGATCTACTTAACAAAAAATGAATTGAAATTATCTTATGAACTCCATCATTTGCTCAATGTCTTCTGTTTCCAGTTTTTTTGTTGCACACATACAATATGCATTCATAAAAACACGGTTAATTATTATATCGCGGTACTATGTATTGTAGTCTCGTTGACGACTGCCATTTTGCGACAGAAGAATACACAAGAAACACAAAGAAAGATATAATTGCCACGATCCACAATTATATCTCGCTTCCATGACAGCTTGCAAATTAACAGAGATAAAGAAACAAATATCAAACGAACGAAAAAAGAGAAAGAGGAAGAGAGATTGTAACAAATCACCAATGTATTTACTAATTGCAATTACTCAATATGTCTGTTTGAAAAATACTAAATGACACTAACTCAACGCGCTTGACGCTTCAATGAGTCGTCAATCATAGCAGCTGATTACTCGGCGCATACCACTAATTACACATAATTGTTCATTGAGAATGCTCCCGTACTTGTTGCGATCGCATTTCGAGGAGTGATGCGAAACATGCAGATCGGTTCGCGCCATTACACGCTCGTTCGAGTGTCGCTGTACGAATGATGGTGACCTTGCGTAAACACCGCGTGCCGTGCGCGGCATAAGTAAACGGCAATCAAGGTCGGTACGTTTCCCTCTAGCAACTAACGCGTGATGAAAATCAACTATTTTGTTCGCTGTTATAAGAGATGATTTATAATTCCAACATACCATATCACTTCAATACCTTTTTCAAGTAATATTATATGTCGCGTGAAATACAATAGCTGTCTCCTTGATGTGCTCGCAGATCGTTTATCGTAAAGTTAAATCACTCTCGCGAAGAATGATTGAAAGATAACGTGACAGCCGCTTTCTCACTTGAATGTCGGCTCACGAACGTAAAGTATCAAAATCAATATACCGGTCGTTGTCGCTACGAAATATTTCAAACTTTATATAATAAATTTAATTTGGATATTTTCTCTGTTTCTTGCATTCCAAATTAATTTCGATACATTCTATCATTGTAAATTGAATCTAACATTTATTTAAAGAGCGAAAATTTGCGTTATTTGATCGAAAGAGCATTTATATAAACTAATTTACTACTTTGTGTCAAATTTTTACGTCCTAGAAAAAACGAAATTACATAAATTGAATAAATCAAGGAAACGTAATTTATTTTTCTCCGATTTTTTAATTTTTATAATTCAAATCACAATTGTACTCTCCTCGTGATGTAAAAATTTAAAAAAGAAAAGTAATAATAAATTATATGTGTTTAATTTTCTTCGCAAGACAAGCATAAATTTTAGATTTTTAGACTTAACATTATATTTATTTGCTAATTGTTTCCAAATTGAGCAATTAATTAATTGTTCTAATTTTCATTAAGACAATGGATTAAGTTAATAGCATATAAAATTTGCTATTAATAAATCAACTTATTGAAATAAGTTTGATTGTTATGATATACATAACATAAAAAATCAAGAACAAAATTAGTTGAATTTAGTAATAAATATCCATATAACGGCAAAAATAAAAAATATACAAGTATATAAATGCATAACTGCATTTCCAAGCATAAATGTGTCTACTTTGATCATTTATAATTTGAGAGAGAAAATTCTCTCAAATTGACTATCATTTCTATACTAAGATTTTCTTTTTCAATTTTAATGAATTTCGAAAATACATTAAAATACTACATTAAATACATTGAAATATTTTACAATTTTTGTGAACAACATCTTGCATGTGTACTCTCCGCGTTACATTAATACTAAATGGTAATTAAATTTAATAATCGAATCAGTAATTTTTGAATTGTGTTTTCGTATGATTATCTAAGTAAGCGGCCCTCATAATCGAGGGTGTCTTAAAATATCGTACTTGCCAAGCCTTTTTACATACAATTGGCATTTATTACCGTCATCATAAATAATAATCTGATGGCGGTGTGTTAGTATGAGAGAAAAAGAGAAAGTTGCTTCTTACCATTACGTTTATTACCGCAATTATCGTTATCTGCTCATTACTGCAGGAAGCGACCGAGGGGATGAATTATAAAACAGCGATTGTATGCACGTAGTTCCATAAAGTACCGGCCGTCATGGCGATAAATCAGAATTTATACCAGGCACACGAATACCTCACATGTATCTCTTGTTGAATGTTAAAACGCGAACGAGGCGTTACTTATCCTGGGTTTCGGTAAAAACACACACTATTATGTGTAAAGGAGAAATTAGTTCTTTAGTTATTTAAAATTTATTTTATTATTTATGTAATTTTTTTATTATTTATATAATGTTTCAAATAACCGATATATGTTAATTTTGATAATAATATTAATTGTATAATAATTGTATATATAAATTTGTGTAATTCATAGTTCAAAAAGAGTTCAAAAAGAGGCCAAAAAGAAGTCAAAAAGAGTTCAAAAAGAGGTCAAAAATTTTGATCATAAGATTCTAGATAATAATAGTTTCCATTTTTATCAGATTAAATTCTGTTTATAACTTTAAATTAGAAAATATAATTGGCTTAGGAAAATTCTCAGTTTAGTCATGCTTTCTATTTGCAACTATATTTAATAAAAATGGAGCAGCCTGCATAAAAGAACATTGCTCCTTTTTTAAAAATTATATGCAATACTATATAACATAATTTTTTATAATTTGATTCGTATTACATTTTGTAATTTTAAATTGTAATATCTATCATATTATATATTAAATATGTATTATTGACCTCTTTTTTAACTCTTTTTGAGCTCTTTTTGAACTCTCTTGGAACTCTCTCTGAGCTCTTTTTGAACTCTCTTTGAACCCTTTTTGAACCCTTTTTAAACTCTTTTTGAACTCATTATAATGTGGGTGGATATATTAAACTATTAGAAATGACAATTATAATTTTATTATGTGGTTTGCGTATCACTTATTAATTTGTATAATTTGTAAGCTCTAATTCGGTATTCGGTGATGAAGTCAGACAAAGTATGTGTATTGCTGTATATTCCTATCAATCCTTTAATTGCGACAAATAGGATCTAAGAAGCTTTGTAGTTGTACGTGAAGAGAATGCGAAACAATGACAATCACTATATACATGCTGAGTTACGGTTATTATTTAGTGTTTAATTAGTCTTGACTTTAACTAGTCTGACTCAAGGAGAAATTTAGTGATCATATTCTCCACAGTGTCTTAGGTTTTGACAATAATTGGTCACCATTTCCACTTTCGTTAGTTATTAAAAGTTTTGGAAAGATTTCAAATGATTTACTTGGATATTCACTAATCTCGTGCATTTGCGAAGTCTGTCATTGTTTGTGGCGCAAGTTTATATCATCAAGATTGTGAGAACAGTCACACATGGTGTCAAGAACTAATTCCAACTTAATACCCTAGAAACGATGCGACATTGACAATGAATTAAATGGAATTAGTGAGTAAATTACATATCGATTGCCTGCGGTTCTTTTGAAATGATATGTACGATCCAATAAATCCAGTATGTGTGTTTAAAATTTAAGAAGATTAGTGCGATAGATTTAACTGTATAATTTTTTTAAATATTTACATGACGCGACACAACAAAATTTTTTTACGTTTATAAATAAAGACAGATAGGATATTAATTTTTCAATTTCAATAGCAATGGTGTATCTAGTTTAACCAGCACCAAATTATTCGAGTTACTTTTTGTTTTATAATATTTAAATATTTGTCCTTAAATAATATTAATAAAATTTTAGTGCAGTAATTAAAAAAAAAAAAAAAACATATGTAAAGTATGAAAAAATAAAATAAAACAAAATAAAATGACTACGTAAAGTACATTTAAACATAGTAACATAATCTAACATTTTAATAATTCTCACTTGTATTTGTAAAGAGAGATTTATATAGATATTAATTATATGCATACACATTAAAGAAGAAAATGTCTCAGCTACGCCAACTGCACGTACATGGTTCGCAACAGAACGAGGAGAACGGAATGACGTGGCTCGGAACGACAAACGGAGAGCAGAGTCTGGTACAAGAAGGGAGTAGACTCCAATTACGACGTTTAGGGGTGGCAGGCACGAAGGGGCATCCGCGAAGCCAGCCTCAGGACCCCGAGGCTGTTCCCGATTTTCAGATAGAAAGGGAGCGACAGTCGGCAGGCAGCAGCCTTGCTCGATCTCGCAGTCGAGCTCGTTAGATTTTCCCTGTTCCCTTATATCCACGTTATCCGCGTATCAGCACGATCCGCTCCTTTTTTCGCGACCGACAGTGTCTGCCGTTTTGCATCCTGCTAATATAACGTGAACCTCGTTACGCTGTCGTGTCTTCAGGAAGACACGTACCTTCATTTTTATCTGCCCCCGAGTCATGTCGCTACCCGAAATACATACATGTTCTCGATTTCATTTATTTATGTATTCGCGGGTCTACTTTACTACAAAATATAGTATTTAATAAATACAGGCTGAGAAATGAAAAACTATCGTAATTTTAATTACTAGGAATTAGCTGCGAAATTGCTGCATCATAATAATAAACTGTTAAGTAAAAAGTAATTACGTCTGTATGTATACATATATATGTCTGTAAAAATTAGATTTTTCTTAACAACGATAATGCAGAGATAATCTTTGTAAGAACTCTTGAGTATTAAAACTTGTAAAAATAACAAATCCTCCTATCATTTTGAAACAAAACCCAATTGAAAGATTTCCAATGCAATTTTCATGCATGGTTTCATCTCGTGCGCAAGTTTCATCTCACGTGCTTATATTTTCAGTTTTCAGTTGTTTGAAAATGGGTAAAGAGAAAAATCAAAGGACGCGGAGAATGGTAGATTTTTCCATCAGTTTGGAAGCGCAAAAATCGATAGACAATAGCAGATATTATTTCATGCTCCATCTACTATCTGGTGTTTTGCATGTAAAACGGAAAGCGCGGAAGCGCATAACGTTCATATAGGCGTTCGATCTTTGCCATTATTTTGCATATGGACTGTGTTATCGATATTTGTCGGTCTCCTCGATATTACGCTGTGTCTACTCGGCGCGGTAACCCGCTATGTCATACTTCTCTCTCTCTCTCTCTCTCTCTCTCTCTCTCTCTCTCTCTCTCTCTCTCTCTCTCTCTCTCTCTCTCTCTCGCTCGCTCGAGCATTAGGATAAAGGATGAGACGATCGACTAGGGCCGAGGATCATTTTACAAGATTTCAGCGATGTGTCGTCGTCAATTGCAAGATGAGGATGTTGTCAGCGTTGTCCGAGAACAAGGGAGCTTCTTGAGTACCATCTCGATCCTCACTAAATTGTGCTACTTGTTTAAATTTGCATTATCCGATCGTTCCGCCGTCCTCTGCTGTTCCCGTGCGGATCGATGCGTGTGATTAAGATAAAGAGATTCGCAAGTCTACAGGTATGCTACAGGGGAGGTCGGTGGAGTAATCAGCTTTCGCATGAAAGACGGAAAGTCGATCGGCGGAACGCGACGGTTCGACACATTTATCATAATATTCAGATTCGAATCGGAATGAAACCTTAAACTTACTTCCAGTTAAAACTTCCGGAGGATGAAATATCGCCAATCGATAATCTCCCCATCGATACGTGCGTTTTCATTTTGGCTACTTCTATGTTTTTTCACATGGAAATTATTCTTTACTAATTTCCACTCCAAATTCCATACAATTATATTTTATATACGCGCGAAAAGAATAGTTTTGCTGAAATATTTAAAAATTTAACTAGATACAGAAGTATCATGCTGGTTACTATTAATCATAATATTTGAACATCCTACATAATTATTTTCAGATCTCTAGCTAAATTTTTAGATACTTGTATTTTTAACTTGTATTATAAAATTGTTCTTTCCGTATTTATTATATGTGTGAAAGATGACACTTGTGTATGCGCATGAACATATATATATGTATCTCGACATTAAATTTAATTTTTATTTCACGAGATTTTGCTCAAAATTAATTTGCATACGTCTGCTGCAGCGTGCGTTTTGACATGTCGCTTCGTTCATTAGGTAATACCAAAAAAGCATAATTATTTCTCGTTTATTAGCTCCTTCTAACTGCTTTTAATGTCACTGTCGTGTCACGCGACGTGCAGTAAATCCGAAAATTATATAATCAAATTGCCGCTGCTGTTTTTGATGCATTAACGAATGTACTAGTCGTAAACTTTCATCGAATCACTGCTGCTTTCATCCGTTTGTCTCGTCTCGGCCCTGGACTCCGCGAGAAATATATTACGTGACTCTTATCCCCTTTCCTCCTTTTTCTATGTCTGCGAGTCGCATTCTCGATCTTGGCGAGCGTCGTTATTATTCGCGTGTCAGCCCACGGAGTTTTTACCTCCCTCTCGCGAGGCTCAGCGATGTATTCTACTTATCCGAACTTGTGTTGTTCTTTGCAGTAGAAAGCATCTTGGCGTCTTATTGCTTCATTTCGACGCCGTATACTTTTTTTCTGTATATCCTTCAATAAGAATAACGCCGATGCAACTGAAATTGCATTACGCTTGGCGATGAAAAACGATGAGAAACGATAAGAGAAAAGGATACAATGAGCTGAACTACGAAGAACGTAATTCTCGATAAAAAATTCTCTTCCTTTTGTCATCAGAAATATCATATTTTCGTAACAGAATTATGCTTAATAAAGAGCCGCTACGAAAATCTGATCTATCGAGCGATATTCTTAATAAATAATATAATACTAATAAATAATAAAAAAACGCATCCAAAATGATATCGTGTTATTAATTTAATTAGATGCAAAACATATCGAACTTATCAATCTGCTTTTCTCATCAATTTATTTTATGTCTATTTGTAATTTTTTCAAAAACATTTGCTGGGACATCATTATTTTTTTGTTTTCTTATTCTACCGTTTCTTTGAATTCTAAATCGTAAAGATCATAAAACAAATTAGACTGAGTTTATTCCACAGATTCTTATTAATTATGTGCAATTTTTCTTCATTAACTTTTCTTATCGCGTTCTTCTTACAAAATTTATTTTTACTTGTCATTTACTATATTACCACGCAAAAGTAAAAATTTATTTTAAGTAGACAAGATGAAATTTTTAATTGTAATATTTCTGTAAGTGTACATTTGCTTCTCAGTGCAGATAATCTATTGAATTGCGTAATTTATCAAACATTATCGCGTGTCTTATTAAATCGGCAGTATCTCCTCCCGCTGCATAAATTTGGTTAAGTTAAAACCAAGATCGCTTTTGATAACTGCAAGGAGAGCATGACGTTCATGGCTGCATAGGGCCATGTAACTTTTGCACGAATGACCCTCGCAAGTATAGCAGCAGCATCATGAACTATTAATGAAATGTATTTATGCGGGGAAGTAACGGCCGTTCGTAATACCGGATGTAGCGTTGACGTTGCTGTTTGCTCGTTAATTAGTTAAATGCACATACCGAACTTTCGCGCATTCAGCAACAATGTGTGTCGCGCGTTATGATCCAGATGTGAAAACGTTGGTACAGCGAATTACGATGACAGTTTATTAACGCCACCGCAATTAATAAATTGCAAGTGACAACCTGGAGTGCGAAATTACTCACTTGGGTTTCAACGAATAAAAAAAGAAATGAATAAAAATCTCGTCTCTATGATACACGCGATAATAATAAGCTATCTCTCTCTCTTTAATTTCTTTTTATATCGTATAAAAATGTGGGCGAAATGCAGCACCTTCGTAATTCTTCTGCGTGCAGCTATATTTCGCGCTAACTTGTAGAAATATTTTCCGAGAAACGGCACATTTTCTCATACCGAATCTTTCCTCGTGCCAGAAGGCCATGTAACTTCTTACCGTTTCTCCTTGGCGTTATTCGCCATTTTCCTCGACACTTCCCACCCGCGTCGAGAACTCTCCGTTTCTATCGCATGGAAAACGTAACAGCAATTATTTTATGAGACCTTATTAGCGTACCCTCCGTATAATCTTCTCGTGAATGAAATTATGGATAATTGTGTCAACTCTATGTTATTAATAGCAAAATCTGTTTACCGTCTAATTCCACGTTTTTTCTTCTAGATTTATAACTATAACAAATGTTTTAAGAATGTAAATTAAAATTAATATAATCAATTAATGATAATTTAGAACAAAAGTGGAATAATACTTACTGCTTAACTCAATATAAGAGCTTAATAATATACTGTTAATTAAAATCATGTTACGCAATGCTGCCTTTGTCTGAGTGACGGGCATATTTCACAAGAGAATCGTATTAGAGTTTGTTTTAATCAGTATAATCGTATTATATATATATATATATATATAGCAGACATCGGGAAGGTTAATATCATTCTTAGAATATGAAAATGCCATGGAAAAAGTATTGTTTTTATCAATAATTAATGAAAAATAGTAGTAATAACAAAGATACATTTTTTCAGAAAAAGATTAAAAAATATTTTTACAGTTTCTGTTTACTTTGGCAGAATATTAATAAATTTTTGTATATCCTATTATATAATAAATGGCTCATTCTATTAAAGCTTTACGAGTTAAAAAATATTTGTCAACATATATTCCAGTAAAGCCCTACAATTTGCGTCTACTACAAATTTGTCGAAGAATTTATCGCGCGATGTTAAAGGACAAGTTTCTATAACAGAAACGTATATATATCCGACATACACGGTCAGACATAAGACACCTTATGAAGTGAAATGTACGTTTGGGAACTACAAATTTCGAAAACTGCTATCTGTAACTTAGCGGGCTACATTTAATGAAATGAAAACGTATATTACAAGGATAATAGTCACCTCGTATGTACTAAACCCGGTGTTATATTTCTAACGGATATAACCAATGTACATATCACTAATTCTGAGTGTATAATCTTAATCCGGTGGAGAATGAATAATGATTTTTGCATATTACATTATTCATATACATAATCCGCTTTCATATTCCGCATTAACAAACTGTATTTTCTCAACAGAAAATACGGCTATGTCAACTTCACGATCGTATATCCATGGATTATCTATTCTTATTTTTTCATTTTTTTATATGTATGTATAATGTATGATATAGTTTTTAATTGAAAGAGTGAGAGTATTTAAAGCTCGCAGCTTAATAATAAAAAATCAGATTTCATTATTTCTACTCTTATCTCTACTATATTTCAATGTGACACAATTGTTTGCAAAAATTGTTATTTTAATTAGGATCTCCTAAATATTATCAGCAATAAAATATATCATTTTTCTCTTCCTTTTTCTCCGTCTCTCAATAATCAATATCTCAATGCAACGCATGTAGGTGTGACGTCTTCAGGAAACAATAGCACACTGTTGAGCATACGAACATGGGAAGGGGTGATTCGAGTCGACGGAGTGCAATTGACATGAGAGCCACTTTAGTAATGAACTTACGGAGAAACATGCTGATTAACAGGAGCAGGACAATTCCCTCGCCAACCAGTATAGTCAAGCAGAGATGCTCTTTGCCCCGCGCGTTAAATGTATATAATTGCAGTTCGCAGCGGCAGTCCGTCAACCTATCGCAAACACCGGTGACTGCGTTTAACGTAAGGAAAGTTTATTTTACCCGGTGGCGATGTGGTTCGAAAATGTTTGCCTTCTGCATATTTATTATTTACGCAGACATATCGGGTATGCCATGCGTGGCAAGCCCGCGGGGTTTCGTGAGAAAAACGTTTCTCGGGGACAAACCGTGTTTCTCTCTTTTTTTTTTTTGCATAATGAGAAATTTTTTAAACTCGCAGTTCATACTTTAGCGGCCCCGAAATAAAGTTTCCCCACAAAGGAAAACCGCATACCTTTCATTGTGTCTCGGAAGGACGTTAGAACTCCTGCAAAAAACGTCCCTCGGAGAGATGCTCTTTTTGCGTCATTTTAGCGAAGTTTGAAACCCACTTTCCGTGTTTCAATCAAAAATTTCCGTTAACTGTCCAAGAGGACTTGGAGAACTTTATGGAACTTCACATGGCCACAGTGTAGTCCCAGGAGATTAGGAGAACAGTTTTTTCTTCACAAGGATGTCCAGAGTAATGTTACGATTTGCGACGTTCAAAATTTAAATACATAATTTTTTATAAAATAAAATATGTCTTTACACATCCTCAAATCTATAAATTGCACCAATAAATCGCTTTAAAACTCAATCTTATATTGAAATGAGTATAAAATACACAAATCAATGAATGAATTTTCACGTCGAGATAATTAGGTTTTAAATCTAAAGGAATCTTCTGCTTCGAAAGAAATTCATTTAACTACGTAGACGTAGATGCCCTTTGTGTCGAACATAACGGTTCTTACCGAATTTAATTTCAATCAATATCCATTAATCATTTAAGTTCGTTTCATTCCTTTCGCGAGAATAGCTACATCTTATCAAATCAACGTGTTTGTTTTAGAAACACAATCGATTTTTTTTCTTTTATTAAAAGTTTTCTTATCTCTCAACGCACTTTTTTGCAAGATAAATGTATGAAAAGCATTACATATATTAAATAAAAATTTCCAAATATTTTTTTATTGTTACCAGTGCAGAATTAAACGTGAGCATCTTGCATATAATGCAGTTATCTTCCACCAAAGGTGATTCGAGCTTTCTACGTCGAAAGTGGAACGAGAATACTCGTTCGCGATCTTCGTCGTTTTTCTTCGACGTGTTACTCTCGGCAAAGTTTGCCGGGGATTCGACGGCGGTACAGCACTAAGTTCCTCTTGTTCCTATCGGAAGCTTCCGAGTTTCGAGTACACGGCGCGGCGTAGTTTAAGCCGTAGCATCGATTTCCCCATTTGTGCTTTGATACGGTCACTACATGAATTCGACGCCGTCTGGCCATTTGTAACCCTATCCGTGTAACAGACACGTACGCGGCGCGCGTATATCTCCCATTCGATCGCGTAATTACAAACTTCAAAACGTATTGCTGTCGAGATGGATTTATCGCGTATAAAATACGCGGTTACCACGGCGGAACCGCTGCAAATAATCCGAGCTAATAAATAAACGCGCATCAAAGAAGGGCACGTATGATTAAACGTATGGCTAAACCTGCGATAAAAATTTTAGAATTACAATTGTGCGCAATGATTCGAGAGAAATCGGAGGAAGTTATAGGATCCTGAAACGTCCACCTTTTCAGGCGGCGTAATTGTATAATTTCACTAATTTTTACAAATTGACGGGATTGAAATAGTTAGTGATGGAACCTGTTGTTATTATCAGGCGTTGAGTTTTAACGAAATACATTATAACGCGTCGCGTCACAATGTTTTTCGCTTTAACAACGTGCTCTTTGTGCGGAGTGAGAAGCGGCTCGAAAAGCGTCGGATTTAATCCGCGTACGTGTAAACGATTAAATAAGATTTACCAGCGGTGCGGTCGAAAAATCATTCGGGTCGCTGCACGCACCGTTCCGCGCTGTTCCGCGCCGAGCCGGTAATATCAGGGCTTTTAATTGAAAACGCGTGTTACCGTGTTTTCCACGGATTCCGGAATAATAACGCGGCTCATCGGCGCCCGATAATTATTTCGCACTCGACCCGGTTATCCGCCCGAAAATTCGCGCTAATTCCGCTTGTGTGGCCTTCTCCGCAAATGACGCTCGCTCGATTGGTCGGAGCCTCGTTAACCCGGAAATTGCGTTTCGAAACACCGTTCCTCTAATATCCTTGTTCGCCCGTCCGAACGACAATTGTCGGTGATGTCGGCAGAGGAAGAAGGAATTAATCGGATGGCTCGTGTGATTTTTCTCCATAAAAGACATACGTAATTGTAATCACGCAGCTCGCAATAACGTTCTTAATGTTGCTAATCGCTTTCAGAAGTGCTCGTGCAACTTGATAAAGAATCGTTAAATGCTATTAAAATGTTCATTACATTTAATTACAATTTAATTTACTTTTTATTCGTGAAATATTCGCAATATGTTAAATCAGAGACAATATTTTAATTAGAGAACTAACCGTTTAAAACTAACGATTAATTTAAATATAAAAATGTAATATACAATATAAGAGGATGTAATTTTTTTAAGCAGTTATGTTAAAATATCTTGAGCAAGAGGATTCGTAGTTTCAAATGTATGCTTCCTTTTTCTGCAAAGCGATCTTATATCTTCTTACCAATTTAGCGATGTCATAAATTCGATACATTATTTATCGGCTAGAGTGAAAAATTTGAAGTGAAGGGACAGATATAACCGTAAGATATCTGTAACATTGAAGTCACAGACAGCACGGGAGTTTACAAGTCTATGGTTTAGCGACTTTAATGAAGCACTTAGACTCAGCGAATTACGTAGGACACACACAGATATTCCACTGAGATACTTTACGACCTTGCGAAGCTTAAAAGCCACTGTAAGTTTGGCCGCCGCCGAAAAGCTCCCCGTCGTTGCTTATTTAAATTTTCATGGTCCTAACTGCAGTAAAAATACTTTCTTACCAACGGCTTAACTCTTGAAGATATGTACCCTCGACACTCCCCCGGATCGATACCGCCCAGGTACATATTTATGAGCGTAATGCTGAATTATTGCGAGATTCTTTGCGAACTCAGTTACGAGCTCTAAAGTAAGTCTGCGCGGCGGCGATGACTAAAAATAGTTAAAGCCGTGGCTTATGAAAAAAAGAGCGAAGGGAAGGAAACTCTGTGCCACGGTAACCACTAATTGATGATGATTTGAAATAAAAATATAGCTATTAAAACGTCTCGCATTAATATATCATGCTTTCCAAATCAAAATGAAATACGCAGGGATATTCGCATTTATCTGGATTTTAAATCGTTCGCTTGTTACGTGTGATAAAAAAATTCTCTATAAAATTATAATAAATGTGATACGTAGACATTAGATATTCTATACGTAATGTATGATAGTATTATTGCAAAATTATTAAATATAGAAATAACGAAATGATCGCTTTTTCTAATAAGTGAAACTTTTCTAAATAAAGTACCTTCAACGAAGTATGTCTAAACGAGTCACTTTCTTTCATTCGCTTCAAATCGACTGGGTCTCTATTGAAAAAAACCGTTATATTAGGAGGTACAAGTCTCTGATGAACCCCTCAGAAGGTTCTCTCCACATCTTTTTCGTCTCCTTCTTTTTTTTAATAGGCTCGTCGATGGAGGGTACGCACGGCTACGCGATTAGGCGACCCTTCTGTACGCTTCGACGATCACGCACGGCGGTAGTTCTGCTTAATCTCGCGGGGATAAATAAGAGATCGTGCGCGGGAGAGAAACAGGTCGCGAACAGGCGACGTGCTCGAGCCTTCTTCGTCCAGGATCGAAACGAACGTCACGTTTCCACGCTCCACGTCCCGAGAATTCGGGCCATTACCAGCCAGAGATAGCACGGACCACCAAAAAGAACGCTGGATTTACTACGTCCCGGCAGATGGCCATCCTTTTTTTCTCTTCCGGACGGCCTACCGCGAATAAAACTAAACGGAAACGCGCGTTTCCCTTGTTTTTACCATTGCCATTGTTATTGTTGTGTCGAAAAACATTGGATCACCGCTCGCAGAAAGAGTGTGACAATAGATTAAATGAGTCTTGTTACTATTGAAGAATTCGTATACCCCTAACAGCAACTTGCTGGGAAAAATTGTTTGGAAAATATTTCATTTTTTATTTCATTCTTTCTCGATGCTCTTTCGAAAAGAATCATTTTAAAAGTACTATGAAAGATGACAATATATGTATGACCTTTCTTATCTGATCATTTATTAGCGAAAAAAATTAGAAAAAAAGCTCTCTAAAGAGATATTTTCTGAGATTCGTAGTTTTAATTTTAAAATTACTATTAAGTTAGTTAGTAATTCTCAATCAAGTGTTCTCTGTATGGTATGGTAGTTTTGTTCCATCGCACCCGGAATCTCATTAGCTTCACATAATACGAAAGGGTTTTGTAATTAGAAAGTAGAAAGTAGAAAGTTTAACCCGATGTAACCTACACTGCAGGGGGATATACAGATAATAAGGCGCTGAAATTTTTTACTGGCATTTCACAGAATCTTCTAAAAAAAATTCCGGAATATTTTGAAAAGCACCGAATTTATACGACGGCGACATGTAACAAGATAAGTAGATTTCTCACCATAAATCTGCACTGTTACAACGCATATACGTGGCCACCAATTCTCTCCGAGACCAACTTTTAAGCTCGCGTAAGCCGTATACTTTCCTCAAAGGAGGAACGTAAAAAAACAGAACTTTTATACTTCCGAAATCCCCGTTGTATTATTGTCAACGAACGAGTAGAATACATGGACTTACTTACCGCTTTCTAGTCCAGAACTCGATATCTTTCTGTGACTCGCGTCGAATATCTTCATGGAAGATTACTTAAGATTAAACTTTCGTAGCAATCTTTGGAAACGCATTCCCTAATCAGTTTCAAAATTTTTTATAAATAAATTCCACCAAAAACATTCTTCGTGTAATTTATAAATTTTTAACATTAAAACGCTGCTTAAAAAACTTAAACTAAATTTCTTTGAAGTGCTGTTAAAATTATCTAGAGAAACGTTCTGCCAGTCATTATCATCTTTAAAGCTTAATTCATTAAATATTATTTAATTTTTTAAGTTGTAAAACTCCGTAATATGATATATACTCGACCTAAATTTTTTCGAGAAGCCGCTTCAACTTCAACTTCAAGAATTACGTTCTGAAAAACTTTGTTCTTTACCAAATATTCTATAGAAATAATTGAATAACGACGAATAAATGCTAATCATGTTAAACACCGAAAACTAAATAAAAATGATGAGTCCACTTTGGACTCATCTTTTTTTCTCATTTCTTAGGAACAAATGCTTCTAATAATAACAATATTCGGCAAGAGTCTCTTTCGCGCGACATTCGATACTTTTTTTTCTTCCTACTTTAACCCTCAACTTATACCAGCCATCTTTCTTCCCAACAGCATTGCCGGCTGTAATTTGTGGAGGACAAGAACTTTTTCCGGGAAGGCATTGAACGACTTTTATAATGTTTTATACGTGCCATAAACCGATGTGATCTTAACTTTTTCTCATATTATCGCTTTTCTGAAAATTATATGAGAGCGCAGGAAAGATAAGCAGGAATTGTCTTGCTTAACGGTTTTGCTGTTTGCATCACTGAACAAACTTCAAACTAAAAAATTTTTTCAAAACTAATTTAAGCAAGAAAAACGTAAAGGCAAAAAATTTTCGTAAAACTTTGCAGTTTAGAAATAACCGTCTTTGTATACAACCTTATTGAATAATTTTCGTTGTATTTTATTTTAATCTCTTTATATATATGCAGCGATTTTTTAGATGTTACATTTTATAAATGCCAAAACATTTCTCAGTACCTTCGCTCGTGATTTCATCTAAACACGAAAGTGCTATTAACGATAAAAAGACTGCTAACATCCTGTACGAAACTATAGGCTGGAAAAAAAAGATGAAAATCGATTAGTCCTAAGCGCGGTCGCACGACTTCGTCCTTCCTCCAATCTCCGAATCGAATCAAGCGTCGTGCTTGAACGAACTTACGGCACAGGCGATATAAAATAACGCCCGAAGGGGAAAAATGATCCCGCACCGCAGCCATAGCCGCGACAGCTAATTGCATTCGTTAAAGGGGTCCGCCCAGACCGCGTTAGTGCTTTCTTCGCCGAACGGGGCACTCTCTCTTTCTCTAGGACCACTCACCGCGCCCTTTTTCCTTTCATCCCCAGACTACGCACTGCGCTCTCCGTCGGTCTTTTCCTCCGCCATTCGGCCACTCGTCGCAATTTGCGGCAGCCAGCGCAACGGCGAGAGAACTTCCTGAAGAGGTGTTGCGAAAGTTTCGGATCAAATGAATGAAAAACGGCAGGAAGAAGGGGGAAAGCGGCAAGAGAACAGTGGTGGATTATTGCACAAGGGCGTCGATTCACTTTTCTTGAAATCTCAAGGTACAAATTTTTTTCACAACAATTAAATAATCCTATAGGTCAAAAATGTAGGTATTATAATGTCACAAATATTGTTAATATGTAACATTAAGGCTCGGCTTTTCATTTTCTTACGGTTAATCGCTAACGAGAATTAATCGATTCTCTAGCTCTTCTTAGATAATAATATAGAAAAAGCTAGGAAAATCGATCGATTAAGCTGTAGAAAATGAAAAACCGGGCCTAAGAAAAAATAAAATGTCTAACGCTTATCAAAAGATCTTTTCGATTTTATATTTTCTGAAATATTCTGTAGAAAATCCCCAAGTACCTTAATCCACCGCTGGAAGGGAAGAACGAATTGAAGGGGAGAATCGAGGGTTCACGCGAGTATGGCACGTCATGCGGGCGTTTTCGTTGCGTTTTATTGATCCGATACAGTCGTAAATGGTACAATCGGCAAATTCATCGGCGGTACAATCGATATAGTTATATGTATATATACACTTATGTACATGGCGCCAATAGGCGCGCGCGCGCGCGCTCGCAGAATTGATACCCGGTGCAGAATAATGGCTTCCGGGTTATCGTTGGAATATAACGGCGAGATCGAGCACGAAGTGTCCTGTGACTCCTGACCGTCAAGAGATACAAAGTCGTAAAAAAGAATCAGCAGGATTGGACGCGGATGCGAAAGGGAGGAGGGAAAAACGACGGAATGAGGGTGGGCAAACGAAGAAGATGGGTATAGAAGACTAGAAAACGTATACTTCTGATTGTACACTAAAGCCGCGGCAGTATTGTTTTATATGTCTTACCTATACGCCTTAATGGAGCTTAACGCCTATAACGCGATTACACTTATACGTGTGTCGATATGGATAATGGACGATCCGTCGATCGCACGAATCAGGACGAAGAATCCGTCGACGTATTCCGGACACGGAGTTCAGATTCTTCGTCCTGTAGAATAATTATCGGCTTTACCGTGGTCGAGCCTCCGTCTCCTCATTGTCGATCGCGCCTCGTCAGCATTTCGATCGGGAACCCGATTTCGCAGCGGTCAGTATAACTCCGCTCAGCATCGAGCTGAATTGAATTGTTAACTGCTGTTTCGATTAGTCTTATTCCGTGAATAGAAAAAGCGCGTCTCGTTATTTTCCGAGAGACAAAACGTCGAACGTCAGTTTGTTATACAAATTTTTTTACCGTAATCTACCGTAAAAAAGTATGTTTCTCGAAACGATCTTCCCCAAAATCTCCTTATCAAATCATTGCATTATAAAAGCTCTGAAATCTTACCTTCATGAGCAAAATTCTCGCAGATCGTTGAAGGTGGACGCGTGCTGTATGGCAGCAGGTGCTGAAAGAATTAATTACACGAACGACAGAAACTAGGTGCCGCCCGGTGGGACCGATCGTCGACTTTCTTTACTGACTATCGGGAGCACGCTGCGGGGAAAGCTACTCGAGGTCCTTCCCGATGCCGTATGTTCTTCTTCGCGTACCCCAACTCGACTTTCTTCGAAGTAAGAAGTTATCAAGAACCATTACTTTGTCGAGAATATCGAGGAAGGTTGCTATCGGGTTATTTCTCGCTCATGCATCTATCTTTCTCTCCATCGAGCGATGAATTTCGTAAGAGACTCCTCTCTTATTCCTCAGCTCCCTCTCTCTCTCTCGACGCGATCTCTCGAACTTACCGATTGATCGTCTCTACTCGGACACGGTCTTCAACAAAGTTTGTCGGCGATACTTGGCTCTTTACTAATGGACATCTCCTTGCTTCGGAGGACCGGTTCGTTCGACCTTCGGTTAAGTGTTCGGTAATTTCTCCCACGCCTCTCTCAGAATAGTATCGGCTGTAGCGTAGGACAGGAAACTCGAGTTAATTGACCGAAGGTCGGAAGCACCGATCCTCAGAAGTGTTAAGTTTACGTCGAGGTAATTCTTCGAGAAACGAAGGAAACGCGTAGGAAAAAATATTTTCTTTTCTCCATTTTTAATGTAAAGTGTGATATAAATAGAAAATGGACTTCCAGCGGAGAGAGTTATATATATCTTGGCTTTCGTGACCTCTTATCACCCCAATGGAAGATATTATTTATAGATTGCGTGACATGTGTGTGAATTATTAGTCAGTCTCGTTAATCCTTCAGGATAACTTTTCGCTATTCGAAAGTGATTTTACGCTGCGTCCTGTATTTCGAAAGTTACGCGCTTAACATTATTGGTGGTGTTTCGTTAGATTCGATTAGCGATCGTGTGGACGAGATAGGAAAGTATAAATCCTGATTTCCTAACTAGAGTCTGGATTCTAAGTTTCAGTTTCTCAAACAAGGCGGATCCAAAAGAGTCCACGGTTAGCGCCTCCCTCGGAAACCTTTTCGCTAAAGTTCCTGGACCTGTTGAATCGTTATTCCTCGTGGAACCCGCTTAAATTCAGACAAACGGTGCGAGACGAATTTTGCCCGGATTAACATCCCCAGGGATCGTGTATTTTTCAATTATAAATAAAAAAGGACATATTATTATTTATATTACAATTCATTAAATTTAGAACATGAAATATGTGTCACAATTGCATGAAAAATACTCCGCAAAAATATATATACACCTCTAGATAAATAGCAAAATTCAGAAAAAAATATTGAATCCCTGAAGAGATCAAACCGCTCTCGTTTCGCCGCACAATATTGCGAGAGGACCAAAGCGTCTTTGTTAACATTATGACATCTCGGAGCGATTTCAGACGTCCTCGTGCGTTATTTCATAACGCTTTGTGCCAAGCTGAATCGTAGAAAATGGATTACGATCGATCGCTGTAAATATATTCAAAATCTACCAATCAGTTAACGTCGACTGGGCTCTCCTCAACAATTTTCTCCAGTAGCTGGCCCGACTCAAAGTCTCTGCACCTGTCCGTGGCGCACATTGTCGGGCCTAAAGGTGAGCCGATCTCTTGTGGCAGACCTTTCTTGAGGACATTAAGATACCCCTAGCTCTGAACCATATCGCTAACGTACTCCTCGTGTAGTGCGAGGAGATGACGCGGCACGTCAAGAGCGGTATGAAGGGTCACAGTTACGCCGCGATTCAGACTGATAGCCGGATAAAAGACGCCGTAGAGATCGCGGAAAGCGATGCCGCCCTGCGGTTGATCGTTGACGAAGAAGCGTAGCGTGTGCGTAGTGTCCAGGTCGAGGAGGACGCCGACGGTCGAGCCTTGTTGAACGCCACCCTCCGTGCGTTGTGCGTGACCGCCACCGTGCATGAACCACGACCGCTGCCGATCTATGTACATGCTCCAACCTTTGTCGTCTTTACCTGTGAGCAAAACGATTCGCAAGATTGCGCGCGAGGTTGGTGAAAATCATCCCCTAGTTAGGAGTGAATAGTCTAACTAGATTCTTTTATTTCAGATTGGATAAATAATGGTCAACTTGTTAAGTGTGTTAAAAATGTCAGAAATTATTTGCGTGATGGAAGGAATATGAAAAATTTCACTAATAGTAAAGACAATAGTGATAGCGGAAATAATCTTTTAGGTATCTTTACTTGTGTTAATTTAATTTTCTACTCGTTTGAACTAATTGGGACAGGTGAAACGAATAGTTGTCATTAATTAACGCGGAGAATATTCTAAAACGATTGTAGGAAGAAAAAAACGCGTGAGACCCTATCTCACAAATTCTCGTTGTGTTTATTCGGCAGCACACGATTGATTTTCGGATTTCATCAGTTCTAAGAGCATTGACCCGGCATTTTCACGTATCCAAGGGTTAAAGTACCCTCTTCTTTCGGTATGTTGCACAACTGCGGTCGCGTACTTTACGATCTCAGCCGAATCTCTTAGTCGTCGTTTTATCTCGCCTGATGTATAGAAATAAAGGCAAAGAGACAAAAAAGAACAACAAAAAGCAAAGAGAGAGAGGTAGATAGATAGATAGATAGAGAGAAGGAGAGAAAGAAATATGAACGGTCTCCGAATTTCCGAACAAACCAGGGATCTCCGGGGTGTACCGGGTGACGCATGAATATTTCATCGGGCCGATAAACCGCACGATATTTTCCGCAGAGAAAGGCAAGAAGGGGATGCAAAAGGCCTGGCAAACTTACCCAGCATCTGATCGCGTGACACGTCGGCCCGGGCGATACCGAAGGCCGGATCGGTGTCACTGTGGTATCGATCTATGGTCAGCTCCCAGTAGTGCACGCCTCGCGAGAAGCCGACGCTCGAGAGGACGACGCGGTGTTCGTAGCCCTCGCAGGACGCGCCCATCGCGTCCTCGGATATGGACACCTCCTGCGGTATGCCGGCCGCGCCGGTGGCCCACGAAAACCACGCCACTGCGAGACCAGGGAGGATACGTTTCGCTATACAGCATCGATTAATATTCCGCGGACTCGAATCCGCAAGCACGCTTAACGAACTACACGTTTCAGGCACGAGCGTTGGGTTATCGAGTGCCGGGTTATTGGAAATTCGACGTCGCCGTGCTCAATGTTAATAACGACGTGACAGGATTGTGGAATCTTAATATGGCAAGGAGAATGGGGGATCTGATTTTCTGTGCGGCTAAATAATTTAAGAATATTTGATATGGAAAGTCGACGTGACACGACTGCTGAACATAATGCAAAAAAAAGGGGTGTTTTATCTTTCGCGGTTTGTATTAAATAATTTAAAACTTTTATATGAAATTTCTTACACAACGCGGTCGGGGTTTAATATTGAACTACCGACCGACGAATGTTAAGTAACGGTCAGGAATACAAAAGAGAAAGAATTTCTCTTCTCTCAATCTTTATATATTCATATAACATTTAGAAAAATTCCAAGATATAAATAAAGAGATTAAAATTCAGTATTAAAAATTCATTCAGAAAACAAAGCTGTAGATTAAATTACAAATAATTCGATCTGTCGAATCTATTAGTCGATTCACGATTTCAAGAATTAAAGATAGAACGTTTAATTCTTCGCGGTGCTGAATAATTTAAGCACACTTCCGCGGTAGGATTATATAGTGAAACGAAATTTTTGAAAGAGATCCTCTCGGAACTAACGCAGAGGTCAAAGTGTATCCCCGGAGTCATTTATAATTGTCGCCCGCATTATTCCGCAAACGCCACACGGATGGGCGTTCTATCGCGGCTATTTCTGTGCATCTACCGTCCATCTCATCGATCACGTGATCGTGCCGCGGAAAAAAAATACGTACGGCTGGAAAATTGACGTCGCTTACGATCGTTCGTCTTCCACGCGACACCGACGCCGATTTTCCAGTCGAGGCCTCCGCGCGCTTCTCGCTCGGGAAACCGTGAAGAAAAAAAGAAGCAAGCTCTCACCCTCGGCGGTCTGAAGGCCGATCAGCTCCGAGTACTCGCCCTCACCAGCGCTGTTAAAGGCCCGCACCCTGGCGTTGTAAAGCGAGTTGAAGTGCAGCCCGTCTACCGTGCAAATGGTCTCGCGGCCACAGTACACCTCCTGCGAATCAGATTTCAAACGGGACATTTGTGAATTTGCGGGCTGTAATTGTAGCCGGATAATCTATCCTATTAATCCAAGAGGGAACATAATTTTGAAATAAAGATTATATTAAAAAGATAACTTTTCGGAATATTCGATAAAGATATTCAGTTACTGCTACACATACCAGACATACTAACTGTAGAATTCTTTCTACATAAATGAACATCTATGTAAGACATGTAATTTACGAAATTATTTTACGAAATAAAAATGATAAATTCTTAAAACCTTTAACAATAGAAACAATTAAAACTTTATAAATTTTTCTTTGCCAGTGAATAAGAAACAGATTCCAGATTTTTTATCGACCCGTCTGCCCAAATTTATTGATTGCTAATCAATGCTACGCTTTGACTTCAGATTTGGGTCCTTATCAACTGTATGAATAAATGTATAAGAAACAATTAAATCAACTTAAGTAGAAATATAGAAAAATCAATGTTCCAACTTTTGTGTATTGAATAATGACTAAAACAAATTGTGTGTGAAATGTCTAACGTAGCTCGAAAATTCTTGTTCACTGCGGCGAGTATTGACGTTACTCGTCTCAGTGATGGGTAAACGAAAATTGTGGCAGGGGGGGATAAAGGACGGAGTTTACCTGTCATGTCGACTTTCCTGAAAGAACCGTCAAGATAGCATCGATTGGTCGATCGACGGATAAGCACGAGATACGTTATTAGATTTAACACCAGAAAAGTTTCATAAAACCGACGAAATATATGATATAAGTAACTTTCTTTCGACCGTCACCTTTCCCTGTCAATATCATTTTCGATATCATTTTTTATTGTTCATGTGTATGTGTCTCGATAAGAAAAATACAATTATCAACTGACTTCAAAAACTATATAAAATTAATGATAAAAAAGAATATAATAGGAAAACATTTGCTAGAATTTGTAAAATTTGCTAAAAATGTTTCATACTTTTCGTACAAATCAGAAATAAGATTTTTGCATACCTTGCACGCTTTCTCAATAAAATCACCCAGAGGAATTGATTCCGGAATAGCGTGAATCTCCCCAGCAAACCCTTTCTTCTTTATTCGTCAAAGGAGCCTTTACAATTCCTGCAAATCGAGCTCGAAAAGCGACAGTGCGGAAACCAGAAACCAGGAAAACCCGAGGCACCGTGCCGCACGAACAAGCTCGATTTAAATATTAAAAGAAGGAAGATGGACCGTGCTATCCCGATGGCAGCCACGAGGATTGGCAATAGGTCGGATGATGGGCGGTAGAAAGGACGAAGAGAGAGCTCCGGCAACGAAGACGATTTATATTCGCGGTATCGCTCCGTTAACGAGCGCCATATCGCAACGCCGCGCCGTCGCCAAGTGCATTATTAACAAAGCATGAAAATTTAGACACGCGATTTACAAGACCGACCTGAAGTACGTTTGTGCGAACAGGAATTCATACGTGGCGTGACAATATACACATGTTGATTTTTACTGTGAATTTAACAGTATATTACCACGCAAGCCATTTGATGTGAAATCTTCATGAAAGATGAAAAGCATTGATATAATCTCGTCAATAAAACCATTTTAATGATGCATCGTAAATACAAAATTATCGTAAATATAAAATCCAGCTCGACTAAATCAATCATGAAATTTAATCATCAAATTGACATTCATATGTGATAACGGAAAACGAAGTCTTTCTGTTTACACACGTTTTTTGAACTTAATGAGTTTAACTTAATGAGTTTTATTTTATGTCATGTGTGTGTCGCGTAGCACACAAATATTTAAAAAAAAATTAAGTTTAATAATTAAAATAATTTTGTGTAAAAATGCTAAGCTTTATATAATTATTATTCAATATCATTCTCTCTTCCACTTTGTGCAATTTTATTTCCTCTTACGTTGACGGAAGACAAAACCCTATGATGTTCTACGACCGCCGGTAAATTGCCTCACATTAATATCGTGGATTATGTGGCAAACGACGGTTCGAACTGCCGTCATTTGATAAAAACTTCTAATGAACGGGACATATCGCCGGGAGCAATTAATAATTGCCATCGCCCGAGAAGATCGCTCATTTCTCACTGTAAGCCCGGAATCTTGAAGTTATGGACTTCAATTACCGCTCTCAATACCGAATCTTCATTTACCAAAAGAAGAGAATCCTAGTTCACAAAAACTGTTTCACGTATGACGGTTAAAAAAAACTATGTACAATTTCCTTATCAGACAATATTATCATTGTACAATATTACCCCATTTGGGAATGGGTCGCAAATGGATTAAATTGTCTTTTATTCGACACGCTAATCTTCCAATTTTTCAAACTCGCGCCGCCGAATTCGAGGCTACCCTTTAATATCGTCTTTTATGTCGAGGCTCACGCGCGCTACTTAGGCTGAATTATTAGCCGTAATCGCGTTTCAGGGTGCTCGCTGCCACCAGCGTTTACGATCAATAAAACGCGAAAGACGGCGCTTCGAGTCCGGTCCGAGAATAAATGTGACGAACGACCTCGATCCGGAAACGCGCTCCGAATGGATATGTAGCCCTTTACGAAGAGCAGTATTCGCGTGCGAGCGATTCGTCCCGTTACAACGTATCGTAACAAAAATCTGTATGAAAAAAATAAACTTTACGGACGATTCGACATCAATATTCATTTCGCCGGGACAAATTCTTAACAAAGAGGAATTTTATAACCCTAACATTTTTACTGATCCCTTTTGTGCTTCAATGTCATGCTGATGGTCGGTACAATCGTTCAGTAAATTGAAAGGCGGATTTTATATGTTTCGTCCGCGCGCAGTTTTATTAAACGCTCATATCTAGGAATCAGTCTGTATGTAAGATTCATTTCGATGTTCACATTGCGTGTAATATACATATATTGTTGGGACGAAAATTGTGTGCATAGCAGTGAAATTTGAAACAAAGCTAAACGACGATGATAAAATTGTACACCCATTCTTGTGTATCATAGTTCAGAAAATAATAAACAAATGTTTAATATAATAATATTGGAAAGGTTAAAAGAAATTGTATTTAAATCTCTCTCAGTTAATAAATAAGTTATTAAATCAGAAAGATCAAGAAGAGATCCTGGTAACCAATTTTACAATCTAACTAAAAATTTTAAAAATAACTGACAAAAAAAACTACTGTAGAATTTTAACGAATGCATTTCACAGACAAACTTACATACATCTCTTTTCCCTCGAGTTATACCATCACGTTTAGTTCAACATACACAACGAATCTTTTAAGTTTCCTGCCACGTTTCGTGCAGCTTGTCCTTTTTTTACTATTTTTACGCTGCGAGTAACTTCCTTTTATCCGAACGCGAGGAAACCTCGTTTTAACTTTTCGAGAGCGAAACTGACAGACAATCCCTCATGTCCAACAAAATTAGTATCGCTACACTTTCAATAATATTTTGTATTAAAGTTTTAAATCATATTAATTACATACAACGGAGTAAATATTTCTTTCAAGAGTATTGTAACTTCTCTTTTTAATTCGATTTCTTTTAAAAGCAGAATAAAGAAAGAGAGAAAAAGGAATAAATTAAGCGAGATAAATTTTTATTCATTTAGATACTCATACACTTGTTTCAACTTTTAAAAGGAATCATATCCGAAAGAGAAGTTATGAGATACTCGAAAAAAAATTTACTATCGTATGAGAAAATTGTTCGCGTTGCTTTCAAGATTTCCATGGAAGAAATAACAGACGTCAAATATTATTTAATGCTAGCTAGTCTCTTTCTCGGTGTCATCTCGTCCGCGCCGGATCGGAGAACAATTTCACGAAAAACGTCGTGAGAACGTCGAAGTGTCCCATTGTTGAGCAAAATCGTATTGCCGTCGTCGGGATGATACGGCCGAAGGAGAATGCGGCAAAGAAACACCGGAACCGGACGTCGTGTCGACAAAGAAATAAGAACGATGGAGGGTCCGACGAGTGAAGTGTCATCGAAGAATTCGCGGGTGATCTTGAGAAAGCTTTGAGATCCGAGCCTATAGCGATAGCGTCTCTCCGGCGACACATACGAGGGAGTACAATTTCTTCGGGATATACGGGGGTGTTTACTCACCCTGAACTCTCCACCGCAGCCGTCATCCAGCTCCAAGAGATATCCCTCGATAGCAGGGCCTCTCTGTCCAGCGCAGCCCATAATTCCGTGGCCAGGTGGTGGCTGCCAGGCAACGGTGACGCTGTTGTTCTCGGCGCTACACTCTTCAGGGATCAGTAAAGGCGCTCCGGGTGCTGGAAATGCGTACGTCGAGACGGTTTAACAGCGCTCCGTGTTATTTTAATCGTCGTTGTAAGCTAATTGAGAGTAAACTAACGAGCTGGATTTAACAAAATCTTTTTAGTGTGTACGAAACTTTCGGTTCCAAAGGAATCAATTCTAACGACAATAGCTACAATAACCTTCCCGATAATTTAATTCGAAATTAATTGTTATATCGAATGTATGAAGATAAACAAAATTTTAGATTTTTTGATTAATTTGAAATAAACTCTTCTAATGCAAAAAATATTTCGCTCGCGTGACGAAATATACGGTTACCTTGAAGTTGTCTCGTAAAAATAAAGTTATAAGCAGACTATAAATTAGTTGTTGTACTTGCTTAAGGACGAAAGCTTCCAATACACAGAAATTTTCTACTCCGGTAAAACTTTGTACACTTAAGAAGTTTCTCGGGTAAGTAACTAAACATTTCGTATTTTCGAAAGGATTGAGGTAAAGGCATTTAACTTCGGAGATTTCGAGGCAACAAAGTTTGCTTGTAAATCACTTTGCAAGTGAATAAATTTATAAATAAGTAGAAAGTTGGTATGTAAATAGATTAAAATGCAATAAAAAAAAATTTCCGATAAAATTATGATGTATGTATATGTATAATAGTTGAAGCTCTCATTTTATTCCGTTTTTCGAATATACGTGAAACGTTTATCCGTTTACATTTACTTCTAGAAAAACGTTTATACGCAAGGCTCGCTATTATACGTTTAAACACGTTCACTCGTATACTTAGTACATCCTTTTATTGGAAATTTATATCTATATTTGAATACACTGTTTTACTGTTTACAGACAGAAAAAGTAACGATCGTTGCTGAAAAAAGTACGACATTACAAGTAACGCGTTACTTCTCAACTTTGACTATATCTGTGATAAATATATCTGTGATAAATTTCAGTAATAAAGTATATTAAAAAATAAAATACCTAAGAAAGGGGGATAAAACGTTTATAAAAAAGAAGTGAAAATGTTTAGAAAAACATTTCTAATAAACGGATATACTAAATATACTAAATATACATGTAAACATATTTCCGTTTAAACGTATAATACCAGGCTTAACTTAAACGTAAAATATGTGTACTATGGAAAAATGTTTCTACAAATGAATATGCTAATTACATCTAAATGTATTTTCGTTTAAACATAATAAAAACACATAAGCAAGCCCTAGTAATAATAAATATTTGTATGTAATAAACTTATATACATAAAGCCGTGAGTTAAAAATACCGTGAAGAAAATAAAGTAAATTCACACATAGATAATTTCATTTGACGGTTTTAATTACCGCCAACTAACTTCGATGTAATATGATTTGAAACCGCGCCGGGTATTTGGCTCCAATCCGATTTGCCTCGCAGCTGGCTTGTGATGACCTTCGGCGGCAATAATTTCACGATTTAAACAGCCTTTGGATTGCCGAATTTGCCGCGAGTTTCCTAACGACGGACGGAACTTGGTCGTTGCCGCGCGACCGCACGATTCTATTCGATTCTGACTGCCTAAGGTACAAGTTGAAGCTGCGGAAATTACAACGCGCTATCCAGATTTCTGTCCCGCAGAAATGTATTGAGCTGCCGGTGCAGAGCGATACCTCAATTTGCCAAATCAATCGAAATACGTATAATTTCCTCAATAAAACTAGAATCAAATTGATCCTTTGTACTGGCACCTAAAATAAAATTAATAGCCAACATTAATTTCCCTTGCAATATTATACAGTACAAAAGAAATATTCATTAAAAAAAAAAAGAATTATTTAAATGTCCAACTTTCGTTTCGAATAAAGCACTGCATTAAATTAACATACTAACGCACACCATACGTAGTTTCTTCTCGCGGGAGATTACATTAATTCATTTGATAAATCTAAAATGTTCTCCGCGAGCGTTGCTTTCGCCGTAAAAGAGCGATCGTTCGCGATACTAATCACGTTGGACCGGACGTTTATTACGGACCATGCAAATGTTAGTCCGCTTTCAAGAGCGTTAACGCTATAGGCGGTTGTTGATGCTTCTACATGCAATTATCTGGCTTTCAGTAGAACCTGGTCGCGTCGCGACGCAGGTCGTCGGTTAACTTGTTGGCATGTTGATGAACCAAAAGCATTTCCTTTCGTTGCGCGCTGGCAGCATGCGGTTTCGCGCAAACTTATCTCTCGAAACCGTTCTCGACACCGGAGTGCCTGTCGACTTCCTGTCCGTTTCGGTCGTCGATTCCGGCAGCATAATCCGATCGGACGGTCGCCGCCGCGACCGAGGAGTAAACACGCGCCAAAAAGGCGAAAGATGGGAAAGGCCAAGGCTTGGCAAACACGTCGCGATGTGCGGTCGGATAAAAAGAGACGTGTCCTGAAAGTTACCGCGGCCTTTCTGCCACGTTGGTAGATGCTGTTGGGTCGCAAAAACCGCGATCAAGCTTTTTGACAAAATTGTGTTCCACAGGACGTCGCGTCTCTATAGCATTACTACTCTTTCATGTGATAATTTCTCTCGTCGTAATTCGAGCTCGATTTTCACTTTGCGATATGCAACGTGGTCTACAATAGAAATTGTAAGCACAATTTTTATTAGATAAAATCTACTTTTCTTAATAAAAAACGGTAAACAATTCTAGGATAGATAGCAATTGGAATCGTAATTAAAAAGTTTATATATATATATATATATATATATATATATATTTTTTTTGCAGGACAAAAAGCGGAATTTCAACGGCGTTCTATGCGTTTGTGCATTTCATGTGTGCAGACAAAAAAGTATTCTTCCATAATTTTTTCGAGAATAAAACCCGTGGAAGCTGCGATGCCACACAAAACTAATCACCTTTCCGATTTCGGACGAAATTGACTCGTGAATTCAATGACGTACGAAACTTAATACGTTTTTTCAATACATGTGATGTAGAAAAAAAATCACATTTTTCTATAAAAAATATGTAATCTTTTATACAACAAAATATTATTTCACGGGATTAAAAAATGCAATTTTTGTGCGGAACTATAGGGATTTGAACAACAAATATACCGCGATACATTAAAAGAAAAAAAAATGATCCATGATGCGCGTCAATAAGAGAAATTCAATTTTATTTCAAAATATTGAATATTTTGTTATATCGCCACGCGAAAAAGCCTATAGTAGTAAAAGGATTAACTAACAAATTATATTGTAAAATTGTTTAAAATTCAAGTTTGTAAAATCATTTGTAGTTGACGGAAGTTGGAAAAATGTTCTATTCTACAGTTTATAGATTATTGTTTCGAGTTTATATATTAAGGAGACTGGAAAGTAACATTTTTTTTAATTTTTTATTAAGAAGTTATTCTTGTGTATATTTCATTAATATAGACAAACGCAGAGCACTAAGAGTAATTTTTCGCCTTGCAACGTCAAGAAACACTTACGTATATGTATAATTAACTGACTTCATGTTTAATAGCGAATTGTCACGGAGAGTTCAGCATACCCTCGGAGAGAACCGTTTCACTCTGCACGAGGACTGTAAAGTCCCTGCGGTATTCGCATTATGAAATTAGGCTAATGGCACCATCGTTACGTAACTATGTTCAACGTCAAACCGCCAGAGCTTTAATCCAAATTAAGATCGTCTTGAGAAACATTTATCATTTCGCATTTCACTTCTCATTAAGTGGCAAACAAAAAAGAAACGTATACTTTCCGTTTAAACACTTCGAGTAGGAAGTTATAACGATGCTCGTTTATGTAAATATCCCGTGGTGATTCGAAAGTTTAATAAAACTAATAACTTCGCTGGTAAAAATGCAAAACATTTGAGATGAGGAAGTGATTTTATCTATAAAGTTTTGATATACGCGAGATTTAATTCTCGAGAGGATGTTAAAGTGAGATCCGCATAATTTGTGTGACGTGCGACGTGACGAAAATCGAAGGGAGAAAAGTCGTTTATGTCAAATAGGAAAAGAGCGACGTTGGCGTAGAATAAACTCACTTGCTGTTTCACCGCTTATCGCGATCCAAAAAACTCGTGTAATCCGACATGGAACCTCGATGAAGCCGTTCGTACGGTAAATTCCGTTACACCACGCTCCGTCGCTCTATGTCGTCGACATTACTATCGATTATCCCGGATTTCGTCGGATTTTATGTCGGTGTTATCAACGTGCGAGTCCACAGTCTCTAGGTATTGTAGCCAACGTGGGTGGTTATTTCTTTCGTCCCCAGTGACATGCATGTACATATTTTCTAATATATTCTAATCGGGGAGCAGTAAAGATTATTTAAAAAGATTATTATGTTTAAATGTGACGATTTAACGAACTCAAGATACCGATACTGCGTTTACGATCCGGCCCAACTACAAGAATTCGGATGAAACGTGAGACGGTGGCGTCAATTAAAGCCGGCTAAAAGAGTCGTGAGGGAACACGCGAGGGAACACGTGAAATATCGATCATCCGTCTTTTACGAGGGTGCCCTCGTAAAAGTGGGAATTAATGGGGAGGACAGGTGCACGCGAGTGACTCGAAGATTTCCGCTTCCGAAGGAACGGCGCGTTCGACAGAGACGTGTGGAAACAACATACGTGGGTAAAAAACTGTTACGGCCGTTCTTTTTACAGCTTTACAATAGGGTCCGATGTGACTCGACACACCAGCGAAACTTTATGCCCTTATCGGAATGATTTATCGAACGGCGCGAGACGCGTCGCGCTACGCCGCGCCGATATTCGATATGTACAGACTCTCTCTTCCCCCGCTTTTTCTCTCTCTCTCTCTCTCATTCATTCTATTCTGTTTGTCAGGAAAACGTGGAAAAAAAATGAACCGATAAGGGTTATGCAGTGGAGGAGAGAGAGAAAGGGAAAGAGAGAGAGAAGAGCATGACGAAGCGAAGAATGCGCCGTTAAAATGTATCGCGTGCGAAATATATATCTTGCTGATAAAACTTAGCGATAGGTGAAAATAAACTTCGCGGAGAATGGACGGCTCTCGACTTGGCGAAAAATGGTCTTCTCGCGAGACTCGACAGTGATCTTGACTAAGTTCACCGAAGACGATCTTTTACACTTCACTCCAAGCGCAAAAGTATTTTTGAAACAATCACATTCGCTCCCGAAAACGCGAGACAACTGTTTGCGCGTGAGAAGTTTTCTCGCTTCTTTCAAACTCTTGACAATTTTCTCTTAATGATTATTGAGTTGATTTGAGTTCGATAATATGATAATATATATATATATATAATATGATAATTTTTTTTCTTTATATCACATTCATAAATAAATGTATTTACTTCTTTATATATTTCTTTCTATTACAATTATGATAAATTAATATATTATAAAATATAATCTATATAATGTATAATTATGATAAAAGTTATCAAATGAAAGAAAGGAGGAAACCTCGACTCGATTTAAAAGTTTATTAATCTTTGCTTTTTATTTAAATCATTAATTTTTCAGAAAACTTTTCATAAAGTTTATTATATATAACATATTATTAAAAAAAACTTTAAATTAATAATTTAAATAAAAAGTAAGAATTTTTAATGAGAAAAAACTAAATTATTTTTTCATGTTATTTTCGTATTAAGAAACTAAATATACATATAATTTCTAATTTATTTTGTATTAAACCTGGAAAAATAATTTAGTTTCTCTTTTCTCACTAAAAACATTTCTAAATAATATTATATACATTTGTTTTATGACACAATATGATAATGTCTCATATCTCTTCTATCTATATTTCTTCTATCTATATGCAGAGTTCTTTTCTATTTATATGCAGAGAAACTTAATTAAACGTCTTTTGAATAAAATATTCAAAAGATTAAGAGCCACTTCGGTCGGTGATATGATAATTGTAGAACTTGGTTGCTGAGAGAATCATCGTTGTTAATAAAAGAACGGTCGTTGACGATAGAGCGCGATTGCAGCATCACAGGCACATAAATTAATGAGCGAATTAATCTGCCAGCGTCGAGGAGGTAGAATTCTCGTTTACCCATGTTATCTCAGCGAGACATACGTACGGGACATTAACGTCGCATTGTACGGTCGTCAGCCTCGTCCGCGACAAACCCGCATTTAATTTTCTGCTGGATGTCTAGACCGGCTATTCGTTCTTCTTTTTTGTTCTTAATAGTGCTATGAAAAGAAATCTATTGATCAAAAGAATCTATTAATCAAATAGAGGGAATAAATGTCGATTTATCAGAGATACCATTGAAAAATTGACTTTTTAACCTTTACAAAAATTATATTATCAGTATTCACTCTCCCGCACGCGATAAATGGAGGAATGCAATTTTCATTTTTTTCCCATATTACATTTACGACATTAATGTAAACGCAACATTTTACCAGGCAATAACGATTCGCGCTCGTAATCGGATGTACTGTGCTATAAAATGAAATACGATAAGACGCATGAATTCCACGGTGACAAATTTATAATTTCAGAACGACCCGATCGCTTTTAAAACCACGAAAGCGATAATAGCGAGATAACAAGAAATGCAATTTTTCTTGCTTCCATAAAACTCGAGATCTCAACGATCGCGCACGCCGCAATAAAGTCAAAATTTAAGAACGCGTACCTGTTGGGAAAAATTGACTCATCGTCGTTGATTGCTTGTCTCTCCCTCGTCTCAATATGACGGAATTTTTATGTTCAATTAAATTCATTTCACCGAGATCAAAATGGTGCCGAGCGCGCGCACATAACAGCCTCGTAAAGTACGAAAATAAATTTCGCATTTTCGCTTTGCCCGCCGTTCACCATCGTTGTAAGCTGTTATGCAGCTGTTACAATTATGATCGCAGATTTTCGTATCTTCATGCACGATAAAATTAAAAATTAATGACAAGTTACATTATTCGCATTTCTCATTCTCCAACTTTCCAAACGTATTAATTAACATTTTAATTCCTCGTAAGATTTATAAAATAAAATGTAAAACATGTGACATAAATAAATTAAGATACAGTTAAAAAGATAAAATTTCTTAAGAGTTTATGGAACAAAAGAATAGTTATCACCCCCCCCCCCCCCAAATGTCGTCTAAGGGAAAAGGAAACTCGTCACCTAACGAAATATGCATATACATTTCTAATGTATTACATTCGTTAGATTTCAGAAAACGTGCTCGAGTGATTTCGTTGCGAAACTTTACGCGAAATCCTCGTGAACTTGAAAGTTTCCACGGGGCACATTCCTGCTATTTGCAAAGCCGGGTTAAGTAAATGAAATTCCGTGTGACTACCGATCGCAGATTTTAACGAGGCGTGCTACTCTTTGACGAGTAAACTGTGCGTAATGAAGAAACTTTCTGCTATCACCGTGTGATTTGTATCAAGATTGCACGAAAGTGAAATGTCTCGATAGAGAAGCGAGTTTACACCTTTCTCGACGGTAGTCGTTTATCGTTAAACAGATTTGTATTTCATTAGCTCTCCTTTCCTAATTTTCAATCAGATACAGTAACGTGCGGTTGGAAACTTGTTAAAATAATAAACGAGTATAACGTTTTTCTCTCGCACCTCGCCCTTAATTATAACGACAGGTGCTTTGACCAATTCTGAGTTGATTCTATCAACAAATTGAGTCGACGAAATCGATAATTTTATTTACCATTCGAGTGAATCGAATTTCGAGTTGCGTCTGCCTTAACGCGACTCCCGTTTCGCTTCTATCCGTACGTTATTAAGTTATCCATACATCCGTAAACACGTTAATCAGACGCGATTAACGTTTCCCGACCTGACACACCAGCATCATGTAACGGGGAGCCGTATACCCAGCGAACGGTAGAGAGAGGATGTCTCCTTGTAACGAGTTAATACCTCCAGATCGTTACAGCAGTTACTGCAAAGCCGGTACCTAATTAATCCGCTTTTGAAACGTTTTAGTGTACGGCGAAGCTATGGCGGCGCGAGCAAGGAGCCATGTTTAAAGGAGCCACCCCCGGGGGCTACGTAAAATTATTAAGCGGACCCCCCCTGCTCGACTCCCACTTCCCCTTCGTCATCTCCCGGTCGTCTAGACGAATTTAGCGGGTGAGAGATTGACGTCTCCTTCATCTTTCTTAATTATTGTTTTCTTCTCTCTCGTCTCGTCTTTCTTTTTCTTTTCCGTATATTGCTAACATGTATCTACGATTTACTATTGGGTTTCCTTTACCTGTTGTAGGAAATCGTTCCTCCCCCTCTGACGCTGCGTCCAACAGTAGAGTGATTTTAATATTTTAATAATTGGTGTGAAAATAACAGCATTCACTTTTACGTATACTGCATGCAAGCATAACGCGTCAAATGAAACTCGTTCGAAAATTATCTTTTACTGCTTATTTTTTCGTCTCTCTCTCTGTCTATTTGCACGATCGGGATTTATTACTCTACGTTAAAAATTTATCGTTTTTTTTTTTTCATGTGATTGTCATCAAGTCCGATTTCAAAACTAATTAATAAAATTATACATATATATATCATTCCGTTCGTAAGATCCAAAGCATAAAATTGCAGCTAATTTAAATATCTACGTAACAGAACTCTAATTATCGTCGCTAGTTTCAGGAGTTTACGCAATAACAGGCAGTCCAAGCGTGTGTAACCTCCGTTTCGCCCATTTGAGAGGTAGACGACTATCAACGAGCAAGACTCGCACAAAGTTGTGCGATCAACGCGGCTCCGTAAAGATAAATCGCCCCGCGAAATCCCGGTAGTCGCGGAGCGAGGAGTCAATTAAGCATGCACGAAGACGTCTTTCGAACGAGTTTACGCTCGTTGTTTCACCGGCCACGTACATACGCAATGCGAGCTAGGATTCAACGAGCCGTCGTGAACGATTCAGTTCGCGTAACGAACCAAACGGATGAGTTTCCGGCGAGTGTAAGGAGCCAACGAGATGTTTTTACGAGCTATCTCAGGCGTTATAGCAGAGGAATATCTAATTTATTCAGCCGCGACTATTGCAGCGGCTTTTCAGAAGATGAAATTAAAAACATTTCCGCAAAATGTTTGCGAGTTTATGAACGGAATTATTAACAAAATTATTAAAATACATGCTAAGTACGTAATTGAATGAGAAACACATTTTAAGTGTAAAAGATTATTTAGAGGTGTCCCTTAACTCTTTGCACTCCTATATCGAGTGTGACTCGACATCAGTTTTTATCTCAGGAGTTCCTTTGTCGAGTCTCACTCGACATTTTTTCAAGTCCAAACCAATAGATGAAATATAATGAAATATAATTCGGAGTGCAAAGAGTTAAGTAAATCTTTTTACTCTCCTAATTTTTTAACAGATAATTTTATTGTTATTGCCATTTTTTTAACTTCTCATGACGCTATAAATTACAGATGTGTAGACATTTTAAATGAGCATGTATTTCAGAGAGTGGAATGTGTCTTATTTCAAACTATACGGATACATGTCTCTACGAAATTATCAGTTTGTCAGTTCTAATCGCGTTGGCTCCTAAGTAACTTCCTCTCTAGTAGATCTACGATACTTTGACTGAGTTCTATAGCAATTAAGTGAGTACTTTGGAAGTGCAGCGATCAATAATATAAAGAGCAAAGAGCAATTCTACTTATCCCGGAATATCTTATTTAGTCCCAAAAAAATTTCTCACTCGTTCAAGTACGTATAAATTTATTAAAACATTCAATTTCTTTTTTTCAACGAATTATGCGTGCTGGCGCGTCATGATCTAATCATTCAAACGGAAATGACATGTAAAAATTGCTCATTTACTTCAACGTAAGCCGCGGATAAAAATTCATGCCATTTCTCATTTCGTCTTAATGTAGTTACTACTCGGGAAACCCAAACCGGTCCGTAAAATTTATTCACAATCATCGTCGGTTGGATCGCCGGGTAGGTTCAATCTACGCTCGCACACGGACATCACACGACCATGTAAACCGCATTCGCCCATCACGGGCGGACTCACGTTTGAGTTGGACGAAGGTGAGCTGATCGATGGCACGGCGCAGCGGCTTGTCGTCCAGGGTGAGATCAAGCAACGGCAGACGAGCGATCTCCTGCACGCCCTCGGCGCCGCCCCAGGAGCCGGCGGCTGTCGCTGCTCGGACCGACAACATGCCGCCGATTTGCAGGAAGGCTGCGCTGTCGGTCTCCTTTAGCGCTTCGATGCAGAACGTGAGCAACGCCGTGGTCGTCTGTAAATGCGTGGCGCATCTCGCCACTTGGTCACGCAACGAGCGCACTCTGGCCTCTCTGGTCTGTCGAGCGGCTTCGATCAACCGTAATTTTCTCGCCTGAAGAAGACTCACCAGGTTCGTTACTCGGTCCTCGACTTCCTCCTCGAGCGCCACGCATTCCTCCTGGTTTGGACAGTGAGATTGATCCGTTTTTAATTATATTGAAATCTCACTCGATATTGCTACTTATATACATATCAAATCTTTTGTGCATATCAAATCTTTTGTGCACGATAAATCTCTCTATGGAAAATGGAATACATTTAATGTAGAAGAAATTATGCTCCATAATTATATTCAATGATCTGTTCAAGTTTGTCTTTTACCTCTTTGGAAAAATAAAAATTTTTATATAAATGATAAAAATAGCAGCAATAATGGCAATTTACTTCAGAATATATATGTTTTATAAAGTTACTTTCGCAAAACTATAATAGTATATATATTAAACTTTTTTAAAAATATATATAAATTCTTTTATATTTCTTGCATACACGATATATATCTAGAGAAAACAATGCTCATAAAGATATTGTATGAGAAATCCGATATCAATTTTATGATATGTATATCTACATATAAAGAAAGGAAGAATAAAAGTTTATATCAAAAGAAATCTTATCCGTCGGCTTTTGATTTTGACTGATTGTAAGCCATCTGGGTATCCTTTGTACATTCGAATTATCCCTTCGGCCATCAGAGAAGAATCCGCGCCGGTATTCCATTTCGCGGAGAACTGATGTAATTAACGTCATATCTTTTCGCAATTTTACGGCGCCGTATCGCGTTGACACGTCCGTCGACACGGAATTTAAAACGGGCGCCAAAGGCGTGCATACTCACATGTACTTTATCCGTCATTCCTTTGAGCCTTTGAATGAACTCCGTCGTCGAGCGGGCCCTCTCCGACAGCTGCTGCAGATTTTGCGACAGCTCCGTCTGTAACAGCAGAAATTCACGACACGTGAGGGGATGCGGTTCTTCGAGAGGGATTCGGCGGACGTGATACGCGGACGTTTGTATAATGAAAGACATGACGGGAAACTTCGTTTTTCTTACAAAAAAAACTTGATGAAAAACTATGTAATATAAAAGCCATATATATATATTAGATTATAAATTAAATTATATAAAATGTATTAAAATGTATTGTACAATATATTGTAAAATATATTGTACAATATGCGAATTAAAAAAGTGATCTAATTTATTTTATACATCAATTTATTAAATACATGTGTTTTTATGCGCATGTGATGCAAAATAGAGAATTATGCTAAACTGTACATTGGTAGATAGAGGTACTAGAGACTAATGAAGACAAATTATGTACAGCACAAGTTCGATGTTGGATCGATATGTCACACTGGTCCCAATGGATAAACAGTTCCCGTATGTAGAGAGTTTGTAGGTTGAGCGTACAGTACATAGTACTGTCACACTTTCGTGAACGAGCTCGTATTAAGTACATATCGTTGTTTGTTCAATAACGACATAAAGTGCTCTTCTTTCGTGGAAAGAGGGAACAGTGTTATTTCTTCCAAAGAAAATCTCAGGAATTCAAATTCAAAATATATTGTAAACAAACACATCTGATTTTAGCATTCCTTCAATGTATTGTATAAACAAGATTCAAGATTTATTATTTTCTACTTGAAAATATCAATAAAACTACGCCATATCTTTAATAGATATAAATTTATAAATAATTCTTCAATTCTATTTTTAAATTAATTGATGAACATGAATTTTGTTAAGAGAGGGCACAAACGAAATGTTCGAATGTAAAGATAGCCGTTTTGCGTTACTTTCCACATTTTTTTATCAACATTTTCCACCTTTATTCGTAAAATAGTTCAAGCTGTTTTTCTGCTGTCTCAACAAAATCGAGATTTTTCTAATTATGTAAAATACCTTGTCCACAAGAATAATAAATAAATAAGAACCAGTAAGAAAACTTATAATCGAGGCACACGTTTACAATTGCTATTTAATTTATCATTTTACTACGAGGGTGAGACGCCGTCACCCGGCATCGCCGCCTCGCAATATCGCGAATCGTTCCCACAGTTCTCGTTTATCATTTTCCTCATTTCTCGACTTTCCTCGCCGGACAATACCTTCAGATCGATCGAGCGGACGTATGGTGCACTTCGAATTCACCGGAGACCAACGCGCGTCGTTGGCAGTTTCCATTTAACACGACAATGTGTGCTAGTCGAAATGGGATGCGATCGCGTATGCACACGATACCGACAGCGTCGGCATTCATCAGGGAAGACGCGGATTTACTCGTGCAAGTTTGCGATAAAGCCTCGGACGGATTACAGGAAAATATCGGGTGACGCAAACGTCATCGTCTAAACGATTAGTGGAATCGCACGCAACAGCTACATCTCACGTAACTAATATTTAATAACTAATTTATACACGTTACTCCTCTGCCGAGACCTTTAAATCTATATATTTAATTTAACAATAATTTTGCATCGCTTTTATCAGTTTAACCGCTTGGATATTTGTTTAGGCAATTTGTTACTTGCCGGCGGAATGGACTTGAAAATTAATTTTGTCGGATCGGCCATGTGTTCCGGGATCCATTTACAAAGAAACTCGTTACTTTTCTCACCTGCGGCATCGCGTTCAAAATATCGAATTATAGCACCGACAAAAGTACCATGTCGAGGGATTTCCCGTTCGGCTGTGCCGAACCGGGTATCCTTTTGTACGTTTCTCTTCCTCTCAGTGTCTCTTCCGTGCCGAACGCGGCGGTGACGGTGTCTTTCCCTCGCGCTTTGGCGCGTATCCATTGGGCGCGACCGGCGAAATCTTATTAGCATGAAAAGAGCTCTCGGGGATTTCATCAGGGCGACGAGCTATCCGACCGTCTTCCCCGCAGCCGCGGGCGAGATGTTCCCTCGATCGATTATCCCCCGTGAACATCTACGGAACTTCTCCGCCGGTTGTCAGTTGATCAACAAAACTTGGCAACCCTCCGTAGCAAATTTAGATATCGTAAAATTATCACAAAAAAGAAGAGATATGTTATAATTCAATTAAAATGTGTTCAACTAAATTACATCAAATAAATCATAGATTTTTAGTTGTTAGTTAATAGTTGATTTCCACAAAATACATCTGCCACGATAATACAAAATTTAATACGAACTTAACGAGACGGCTAAAAGAAAAGTCGTCTAAATGGCTCGCCTGGAATCTTTATAAGCACAAAGACTATATACAAGAGCGTTGCTTTAATGTTGATGTAGTTGCGTTGTTCTTCTCGTTGTAAGCGCGCACACTAATCCCGAGACTCGCGAGGTATTTCCTGTGCCGTAACTTTCAAGAATAATTTGTTTAAACTTCTCGTTCAATGAGTCTAATGCGAAATATGCCCCAGGAATTGTCTCAGCTGTGGCAACCGCTCGACTTTCTCGACGATGTTAATTGGCCAAGAGTCGATCCACAAAGACTTCGTCAACATCGGCCAGCGACATTCGTTATAATAATCACAAAAGTTGAAAAGAAACATCCAGCGGAACCTTAACTTTTCTAGAACGTGCAAACATACATAATACCGAGACATCCGTAATAAGAAAAAAAAGCAGCCCGAGTTTATCCAACTCGTGGAGATCACTACGAGGGGGGAAGAGGGAAACTTTCATCGTGCCGAATGAAAGCTTCGTTAAAATCCTAACGAACAGCACGCGAAAGCTTATTAAATCTGGCCGATGCTTTTCAGCAAGTGCTTTTCAGAAAACGTCGTATTTACAGGGCAAACGGTAACGAACGGGAAAAGGTGGAAAGACGTTACCGGAAAGGCTCTCGTGCCGATTAATCCCAAGCGAGGAAGAACATAAATTAAAAAAAAGAAAGAAAGGATTAAACACGGAACTCTCGATGATATTTCTATCGAGTGAACAGGGGGAGGGGGGAGACGATTAATCTTGCAATTTTCCCGCGGTTACGTCGATCTGTGATCGCCACTCGGACCGCTTTCAATTTACATCGAAACGAGCGTGTCTCGCGAACGACATGTACTGGAGATGATTCAAAAGCAGTCCGCTGCGATAATGGAATCGTGTCCTTCACAAAGTTTCGAGCACCGCGCGCGGCTTGGATTAATTTTCGATTAAACTCGCGTTCCGCGATCGACGGATTTCCCGGTCTTGAACACGCGAGCCTGGCTTTTGCGCAATTTTTCTCTGTTTTTGTTCTTTAAATATTAATTCATTAATATCAGAAATTATCTACTTGTAGCTATTAACGAGAGAATTATTGTATTACTAAATTTGAAAAATATGTTTAATATGTAAGCGGAACAATACTCCACAGAATACCATAACATCACCGCGAAAGATAACCGAAAGATATAATGAAAATAATAGTCCTACGTCCAAGCTCTTAATTCGCACCAAAGCTACAAATTAAGGGCTTGTCAGAGCTTATTATTGTTATAATGGCGAACCAAAATGAATTTTTGCCCATAAAGTTCGCGGAAGTATCTCCGTTGCCTTGGGCGTCCTCCGCCCTTTACACACGGACCTACGTGTTCACGCACAACCGACACAAACGAAAAGTTTTGCAACGGCGATTCGTGCTCGAGCGTAATTAAGTTACTCCTTTCGAGTTAACGTCGGCCGCGCCCGGTAATTTCCGCAGTTTTCAGCGCAACTTTCCGCCAAGTTCGAGTCGCGCGCGAGGCGACCGCCGCCCGATAGAGAATGCCGCGAGATTGTTCCCGACATGCGGTCCCTTTAACGCCCCCGACCCTTTGTTATATTAATTACCGCAGTCACCGCGTTGTACACCTATAAAGGGAAGCCGCGAGGGAGAGACTCGTCAGATTCGCGGCAAGGGTGGCGCGATCTCGCTTTAATAATCGATCCTTAATACTTTCACGCGGTTCACGCGTAATTCCATTAAAGTCCGCCAAGGTTCCTCGGCACTTCCGTTACTTTGACCGAACCGCGGTTGGAAAGAAACGAGGGGAGAATTTAGGTATACCAAATCTAATTTAACAGCATCGGATTGGCGCACCCTCTCTCTGTACACGTTTGTTAATTAATTTCCAAGTGCTTTATTCATTCAATATAAACTATAAATTTTATTTATCCTAATCTATAAGATGAATAAATTGCTATTTATCCTACACCCCTTTAACGAATTATTAATATTTATATCGTGAGTCAGCTGCAGATGCGAGGTAAAGAATTTAATACTTATCCCGTTCACTCATCACCTGTCCCTTTGCATAAAAATTCATCTTTTGATGTCACGGCGGGAGAACGCTAATAAATAAATATTACGCGATGATATATTCCATTTTCCATGGCTTAAATTACACAGCCGTCGTGTAATCCTGCGCGATACCGGCCTCCCTCCCACAGAGAATAACGTTTCGCACAGAGTACTATGAATTTTCATGACTTTCCTTTGGCCGAGAGTTTAATACTGGGTTTTGCCGAATAAAACTAAGCGCAAAAGCAAAAAGTCACCGATCGCCAGACGAGGACTTCGCGGGAAGTCAATATTCGTCGAGATAATGCACGCTCTAGCAATCCAGAGTGCAGCGAATGCACTGGTTAATTAAGGACGCCAATCAAACCGTACGACGGCGCGAGCATAATTACAAAAGTCGAGGGTGCTTCGCAGCGATCCTCGAGGCGCCTTCACGCGACACAACGTACCAAAAGCACCCTTGCACTTATTAAGCTCGAGGGTCCCGCCATTGTTTCCAAGATCGATCGCGATCTCCCTAAAACACTTGGGATCTCCCTCTGACCCCCAGCTGTTGTAATGTAACGCACCACCCACTGTTTCCTACAACGGCGTGTTCCGTTCGGTTTCAAGTAAACGCGACACTATTTTATGCATTTCCATTTACGACGCCATGCTTATAACGTTGACTGAAAATACTTAAAAATACTCATTTTTTTTACATATGATAGCAAAAAAATTAAATTAAATCGGGCAAATTCACTCTTCTCGACAGAGTCAGATATTGAAAAATTATCACCGTCAAAGTATGAAGTCAAAGTTAGTTAGTGCCGAAACGAAGTTACTATAAAACGAGAGTGCATTGCGCGACAAGTGCGTGTGATATTAAGTTAAAAAGTGCCGGACACATTTTATCCCGGGTGTAGCGTTAATAGAGCATCAGGCGCACGGGAATATATATATTCCGTTCATATTCCTGATACTGCAGCGTCGTTTCCATCACATGTCCCAAGTCATTCGCCGAAATGGGAACGAAACGCCCGCTTTTATCACCGTTGTTCCTCATTGTCTACGCCAGACGTGGCCCGGCGTCGTAGAGAATCGGTTTCGTGTGCCGGGATAATTGGTCACTCGACTGCACCCCCTTCCGTCGGCCTTGATTTCTAACCTTCCTCCCGTCTCTCTCTTCTCCTCCGTTTCATGGTGATATATTCATTCTCGCGCATATACATTTCACCGTCCAACGTAAGATCGCGCACGAGCCCGTTATCATATAGTCGCAGCCCACGCGATTCGCCCCTCGACTCAAGGGGGTGACTGGCGCGGCAGGAAAGGCGAAGATAGTGCCACCCTCCTTGTACAGGGTCATCTGTCTGAAGTGATTTTCGCTGTTCACTCGAGGGCGAAAATAGCGAAGTACGTGGAATAGATTATCTTCGAGAGAGTGGATGTGAAAATAAAGTGGAGCAAAAGGAAAGGACGAACGAGCAAGTCGACATACGAGATATTTCTAGCAGAAAATGTTGTTGTTGTTAACATTTATGTGACCGATATAAAAGTATCTAATAAAACAAAATCAAAACGCACGCTCTGTGATATTTCAATAAAATTTCCTTCGCTAAAGACTCAACGCATTGCCTGCCGATATCGATTCAATGTTTATAGCTTTTAAATAACGAGAATCACGTTATATCGACTTTCAAAATAATACACCGGTTCCATCCTCAGGGTACCACCCGGCACATCCATTTACCGTCACGGAGGCTCGTTTATCCACGCCCTTACCGGAACGTGCTCGAGCTTGCCATAAGGGACGGAGCGGACTCGCGATGGATACCATCCTGTGTAAACACGATAGGTCTATCGTCATGTAGATGCACCGAATAGTAAGCTCGCATGAATGCAACGATTGGATGCACACGCAACACCGAAACAACAACGCGCACGAATGAGAGATCTGAGAGAAACCGATGCATCGGATTGGTCGCAAGGATGGCATACAAAGATCGCTTTGATGCTTTATTATAAGGTTTTCAAAGGTTCATCATATATCAACCCTCTTAATATTCGATAATTTTCATACAGTGCTGTATTAAAGTTACAAACATAATTTTATCAGATATTACAATCCTCTGTCTGTATTTTATATATTTTTTATTGGCCAGACGGATCGAATAAAAACTGAAGTCCGTTTATTAATATTTGCTGGCGAAGAAGAGTTTTGAATTTGTTTATATATTTTGCTACAGAGATCCTTTTTTCATCGTTACGTTCGTGCGCCGTTTGTATTTTACGATGTCGTTCTGCGATGAAGTGTTGTAAAACAAGAAATGGGTTGCAGGATTCACGGATAATTTCGAGTTCACCATGAGTCGACTGTTAAAGCGCCATTATGTTCTCTACGAACCGCGCCAAAAACGTTGCTTGCTTTCATTGCACAGGGCGCGTTGCACCCTCCGTATACAAGGAAAGCACCCTCTGAATTACTGCCTCACGATCACCACCGGGAGACCTGCCCCCTTTCCCCTAGTATCTACGTTTTTTAATCAACTGCGAAGCAAAAACCTCGTCCTCCCTTCTCGCAAACAACGCGTCGAAGCGCATAAATGGTGATGAAGGTGTGTAAACTCTGCACTTTTTCCCCGAACCAAAATACATGTATTGCAATTTCAAAAACGTAAAAAGATATTTTTCCCCCCTGGGTTTAAAAACTATCAGCCGTAGACATTATTCGTTGTAATGCTTTTCAATATCGTCTTTGTTTGGGCATCGATACCAATTTTTAACGAGACAATAGTTACCTTCGTCAAAATAAAACCTCGAAAACAAATAATTTTACGAAACATCGTAACTTTCACGTACAAGATGTTCACAAATCGACTTAACGTATTCACGAACGATACCGCGAGGGAAAAAAATGAAAAGAGAGAAAGAGTAACAATATGATGATGAAGGATCGGACGAATAGAAGAGGGATCCACGACGACCAGCGCGACGACGAGGCAATTTACGTCCATTAGGAAATGTCGCGCGCGCGTGTTCTTTTAGCAGGATGAGCGAAAAGCAGGGGGAATATGGCTAATACCCCCATGCAATCCACTATCTGCAATGTCTGGCAGACCGCAATGTTATATGCGACGAAACCCCTTTTAAATTCACCGTTGCCTTTCCACGACACTCCCGACCGACTGTAAATCCGCATTTTGCATTGACCGTGACCTCAGCAACGACAGCTTATATTTGTGAAAGTAAATTATTCTCTTTTAATTACGGGTTTAATTTTTAATCGCAAATGGCATTAATTTCACCATTAAAATAACTTGTGACGTGTAATAAATGAGAGAATATAAATTGTAGATAAACACGACACAAGTCAACATTATCGGAGACGAACATTATTGCCATGACAGCAACACATCTTTCGTTCTTCGTGCAGGATCAGATTAAAAGCGACGTTCACGCAAACGCTCTTTTTCCCTCCGCACGAGGCAAAGATTTTTTTGTCGGCCGCGCCGTCATACATTTGAGTATTTTCAAACGCGATAGCGACGTATGAACTCACGTGAAAGATGATCGATTCCAGGATGACTAAGAATTTTCAATATTCCAAGATATTTATGGATAACGATGCTAGTTTCGCGAACCTGGGTCGAGCAAGCAGAATGATCGAGCACGAAATATTATCGTTAAATTATTTTCTATTCGATGATTCTCGATCAATTCTTAATTCTTATCTCTATCAATCTATCTACGATCAATTTTCCACTGAAATCCATTAAAACTTGTAATTCAAGTACATAAAGCCAACGGAATAGTCGACAAGGAAATATCGAAACCACTCAGCGATTCAGAAATGCAGAAGCAAAACTCGTATTGTCCATTCACCAAGATTTATGGGAAAGCGAGCGAAGTTGAAAAAGAGTTCTGGCACACGGAGAGTCTTTCCTTTGTTTCGGGATTACAGCGAACGCTTTTAATTCAACGTCGAGGAAGGTCTTGAGGTTCGCTCCTACATCTCCCGCAATTGCTCTAGCGTCAAATTAAACGTACAAGATAAGTAAGTAAAATATCGGTTAAACCATCCGCGTATCGTGCCGCACATAGCATCACCATGTAAATGTGCAATATCACGCTGCCTATCACGATGCAAACAACGCGCTCATAAATACCAGCGGCATTGATAAATCCCAAATATCGGGCGGTCTGATACGAGAACACGCCGGTGAACTTTGGTGTTCGCGAGCGCTCCCGCGTTTCGACTTATAAATCCGACGCTCAATGTCGACTGGGAACGATATCTCGCCGGGGCGCTGTGTCACTAAATCACGGCCGTTCCTGCGTTTCGTGCTCGCAAAAAAAGTGGGAAAGGGAAAAAAATAAAAAAAAATTGCTCTGCAGCGTGGTTACAAATCGTAAGTGAGAGCCGCAGCGTTCAACCGGGGGTTACCGTCCGTAAACTGTGAGTATTTAAATCGGATATCGGAATTTTTCAAAAATCTGTCGTCAACATTTCATCGAACTTTTGCAGTTTTTCTCCATCGGGCTCCATCGGCTGGACCATGTGTTTTAGATATATTTTTAATGCTACATTATGATCCTGACCAAAGGAATTGGGAAGGTAAACCTATCTATATGTCCCACCTCGAACAGTATTACTATATAATTATATTAATAATAATTACTAATATAATATAGCTCACATAACAGAATTTCATTTATCTCAATATCAATTTTCGTCATATCGTTGAGAAATCATTGAAATTCTTCTTCCTAATTCTCATAGATCCATCAGCTTCTTCGTTTACGATTTCATAGCCTCGTAACTTTGGAATTTACAACAGAGATTTAGCGAGCAGGTATAAAGAAACCCAATGTACCCCGGAGAAACATGACCGATAACATATTTCTTTCAAGAAGCGCTGCTTTGCATGCACGCGAAGCGTGCAGCTTGCACCGAGAAAAAAAATTACGATCGTAACCGTACGTTCGCGACTTTATGAGCTTGTGTACCCGTACTTACGCCATTCTGGAGATAAAAGAAACTATCCGTATGTTTGAATACACTATTCGCGTCGTCGCAATCAAATTTCCATAAATCACAAAGCTCGTAAGTTATCAAAAGAGTCTAAAAGTGATATATAAATAATTCAAATACTATCTTTAAAAATTCAATGATAAACGTAATTTTTCTTTATAAATTTAGATAAATGTCTGAAAGTAGATAAAATTAAAATTTGACACTAATAATATAGAAAGATCAGCTTAAATGCAAATATTTCTCGATAATTCTTGCTATAAAGTGAATGATTACATTAAATTAAGTGTTCGGATATTTCCTGTACATTCTTACTAATCCAACGTATTAAACTGTCGTGTCATGTAGAGCTTTGATGACTCCTCTGTTGAAGAATCATGAGGTATAAAATAATTCTCACTTAACTCGCAGATACATATTTACCTTTATGAGACTGAGGGTGGAACACTATTCGGAAGCCGCATTCGAACAGGCGAGGACATCGAATTTGCATAATCCCGCACACATAAATGCAAAATCTTCCCTTATATATATATATATATATATATATGTCCCTATATATATAAATCACTTATATATGTGTATGTGTGTGTGTATATATATACATATAATATATAAATTATGTTTCTGAATGCAAATTGCTGTTTACTTTCTACTGTTTTAGTAAGCTTTCATAACAATCTAAAAAGAAGGGTAGTAAACTAGCTATAGAATGTCTTTATTTAAATCCACAACATTTCAACCATTGGTTCTGGTCCTTTTCAAAGGCAACATATATTTTTAAACAGTCGCAATTTTACTGTCGCAAACATCTGACGGGCTTCCTCTTTGTTTGCACAGATTTAATGTTTATATAAGGATTCTCTTCGACACACAGCTTTTTATGTAAACATTGTTTACATTATTAAAAAATTATAAAAATTACCCTTTTTTTAGATCGTTACTCACTGGAGAAGAGAAGATTGTTTCATATTTTTCAAGATAACGTCTGAAGCATTTTATTTAAATGAAAAGCATATTGTACTCTTAAAATTGTTCGTCAAAAACTTGCTATAATACACTGAATCGTCTACTAATTAGTGCATTAATTAGTCATGTCTCGCGAGCCTGAGGGACGCAACGTTGAATTTCCTTTAACCACTCCTTGAAGGAAGGAAGGAAGACGTTGTTCAATTAACAGCCTGTAATAGGAGTCGCATATTCTCCTAGGAAATGGAAATTATCACGATCGACGCGTTCATCTCCAGGTGTAGCTGAGTGCAGCTGTGCGGAATTAATTGCGTTACGGCTCACAAAATTACCGGGTTTCTTGCCAGATTTTCCTGGCTGAAAAAAAATTGACGGTATTCACATGATGTAAACTAACGCGATGTAATGCAAAGAATAATTTTTTTGCAAAAAAACTTCGATAATTTTTTTTTCCGTAACATATTTAAAATAACATTTTTTCGTAACATATTTAAAATGACAAAATGTTAAATTTTAACTCTCTAGAGAAATAAAAAAATTATATAAGAAGGTATATAAATTTGTAGTAAATCTTTAATAAAAAGAAGAAAAAAAAGTATTTCAATTTTTCAAATATTGTATAACAAAAGCTGCTTTTCCTAAATAAATTTCCTCAAATAATACTCTCTTTCAGAGAAAGAAGATACTCTCTTATGGAGAAAAAAGATATCTCCGAATTTGCAAAACACCCTATATGATATCCGCGAAATAATCATGCAGAATTGCGTGAAAGCCGCAGAAAGCCTCAGCTTTCTCAGTGCGGCCGCAGATAGTGTCGTGTTGAAGCGTTCGCAGAAACCAGTCGCGAAGGGATGGAATGGTAGGAAAGGGTGCAAGGAGCTCATTACGGCGCGAGTCGACGCGACGCGTGGCTTTTGTATCGCGCATCTTACTCTCGCTTTTCCCATCCCTTTGTTTTCCCCCATCTTATCGTTAAGTACGACGAAGAGAGCTACGAATCGAACGAGAAAGGAAATACGCCTCTCGTACGAGAAAACGTAAAAAAACCGACGGCGACTATTGTGCCTCGAAAATAGAAAGAAAATAGGAAACACCGTCTCCGATATCTTTCCGCTGGTGCTTTTTCCCCCGCTCGAGTATTTTTGAAGAAAGAACGGACAAAATTCAATCAGCTGCGTCGTCTCGCACACACACTGCTTTATTTACATTACATTTGCAATAGCGTCTGCGTCTCTCGCGAAAATTCTAAGGAAATCGGTATCGCGGTTACACCACGTTATTTTAGTGCTACATCGGAGGATACTCGACAATACAGGATTACCACAACTTCGCGAGGTAAAACATCTTCAAATACACCGTATTTCACAAACTCGCTTAAATTTTCATACGAGGGTTTTCTTCCATCGTCCGTATAAGTCGCCTTATCCACCCTCTCTCAGTAATTACTTCTCGCAAAATTCGTATAATAACATTCCATGCATATCAAACTGCAAAATAAATTGCATTTGCCGGCAGGACAGATATCTGATCTCCTGCCGGCTGCGCGAAGCGCGTCACGTAAGATACATTGAGCTCGCTCCTCAGACGTCATCAGGAGATAGAGAACCCAGGGGATAATCATTTTTCTCGAGATGACTGGTGAACGCGGTACATTATCTGAGATCGGCCTGCGGAATACCGTGAGTTAAGTACACCGGGAGAACATGTTTTCCGGACGTTTACGGCCGCTACGTGCAGGAAATAAATTCTTCGCGCCGTTTTCCGTCAGTTCTCCGAGGACTTTCGCACGTTCAAGGTGAACTACCTGTATTTAACTGTGAATATTAAAATTATGTGCTTATTACGTGCCGATTGTCTCGCATTTCAAACGAAATGCGAGAGCTTACGCGAGCTCAAAAATTCTAAATAATATATCGGTAATGTTAGAACGATACCTCGCATCTGCAAAAATGTAACGTTTCTAGAACAGAGGGATAAAGCTTTGTAAATGTGACCGGAACACATACCGTGTGCGATATCACGCTCGAAAATAGTTATAATATGCCGTTATGCACACGCACATTTAATACGAAAGTATAAAACATGAAAGCCCCCTCTGCGTGGACATACTTCGTCGGGCGGAATTATTAATAAATAACGAGAGGTCCGTCACTAAAGCGTCAACAAAGTATCGAATCGTATCGTATTTTTATGTGTAATGCAAATATTAATTACCATCTCGTTGATTACGGTCGAATCAAAGAGCCGCCGTATGACGATATCGCGCTCATAACACTATACAAATCGTATCGAACGAAATGTAAATAAAATACGCGTAGCCGTGCGCGGTCTCCAAGTTTAATTTATTCTCTATATGACGTGGATTACGATAAATTGCAAACGTGCTTCGACAAAAATACGTATGCGTGGATTTCGCGATGTTCCATGATTTTATAAATTTCGATTCGTTAAATAAGAAAGCGCGTTGACTTGCGCAAAACTTATCGCCTCAAAATCACAAGATGTCCTTGCGTAACAATACATTTCTAGCTCTTCACTTTTTCGAATTATCTGAAAAGAGTAAGGTTTCACTATGCGTAAATATCTTCTTTCAAATTATTTAAAAAATATTAATAAAATAAATTTCAATAAAACATAGAATAAAGAGGTAAATTAAATAAATAATTTCATTATATAAAACGTAATTTTTAGCAGTATATAATTCTCTTAATGAAATTCAGAATATTCTATCTGCTAAATGATAAATTCTAAAATTTTTTTTAATGTTTCTGCTTGTCGCGTATATATTTTGTATATCTGTCTAATAGCTCTTTACAATAAACCGTCCATCCAGCAGTGCACTCATAATTACACGATATTACTCGCTGGGAAAGAATGCGCGATATTTCGCATTCACACGACAGCAACATCGGGAATATTATTATTATATGTGCGAATACACGGAAAATGTCGGAAAAATGGAACTCCACCGGTACTCGAACACTACCGTCGCGTACTGGTCGTGTTCGAATTAATTCCCCGCGAGAGTTGTAATTTTCACAAGTGCCGGGGTGCGATCGTGCTATCGCGCACCCGCACCGTCCGAAAAACAGACGGTGCCTTAATCTAGAGCGGCGTAATAAATCTCCGCGCGGAGTGCGTCTCCGTACGGCACAAAGAATCCCCGCTAATCCCAACGAATTAATGATAATTTGCGCGCGATTAATTAGCACCGTCGCGGAGAGGATTAGTAAGATCCTCGACGATAAGTCGAGTCATTTGGCGTCGCGGCGTGTCGCCGAAAAACGAATGATAATTGCCAAACGTGAGGCGATCAAACTGATAAGTTGAAATTTATTCTGCGAAGAGCTAAATTTAAACGTTACTATCGAGCAATTTGCAATGGACTCAGTACGATTAAATCTTGTTACGATTAGAATAAATTATCGGAAAACATGAAAAGTTAACATAACTTTATATTAATTAGATACATTTCACAATATTACAGAAACAAAAAACATATATTAAATTTATATATTATATATACAATTTTTTTCAAATATGCGTATTTTTATTCGTGGAAAGAGAAAACGATGAAAGGAAAATATGATAATAGCAGCTGTGGTTAAACCAGAAGTGTCAAGAATAAAATATTTTTCGCTGACATTCGTGAAAAATTAGAGGGAATATTAATCACAATATGTAGCACGCGTTCATTTAAAAAATTTAGGCACACGCAAAAATCGCACGGCACATGCACGTGATTATTGCAAATTGCATAGAATTTCTCACCAGACAACGTTGCTACGCGTTACTGACATAATTATCAATTATTAATGTCCGTTAGCGCGGAACAGCTGTCCTTTATCGCGGCTCATTTGCCAAATTGGTCCTTTCGGACCTGAGAGGAGGGTCAGCGTCGCGTTTAAAGAGCGAAGAGGATTATACCCCGCGGCTGAAATTAAAACGCGAATACATAATAGCCACGTAACTAGCTCCGTCGCGTTATTAATTCCTTCCACGCAATGAATAATTTCGCAAAGCTTAAAAATATTTTCACCAGTACTTTCGTATACACGTTTATTATTTCCGATGGTACATTTGTGCGTTGAGCGAAAATATTCCTGGCAATCGTTTGCATTAATAAAGATTCAAGAGACGTTTTATCATAATTATTAAAATGTGTAATATGTGTAATATGCATTATTATATGACATGATTACCAACAACAGAAAATCGCTGCAGGAATATACACAGATATATAATCAGATATATAATAGGCGCGTCATTATTTATTATACAAGCAACATTTCGCGCAGTAATATACAATCTAAATTATTAGTCATTTAAAAATTCTCTCTCTGGCAGTTAAAGATTTACACGGTAAACGTGGAAAATCTCATCGAAACATGGAACAGTCACGACCTTTTATTCGTTATGCACTTTGTCCACAAAACAACTTTGATTGTAGCGAATAGTGTGTAGTGATGTATAACATCCAGACAAAATATCGCGTAAAATACGTTTCGAGTGATGGGATTTAACTTTCTTTAATTACAAAATGCGTGTGAGGTATCTTATTGTTAAGTCGGCGAAAATTGTTCCGATTATATAATTCGCAAAATGCGATTTAAATATTGCAACTAATTAATCAATAGTATTACAGCAGGCTTTTCAGATTTTGGGTAGTTTAGGAAACCTCAGACGAGGAGCAAACTGTCTGAAGGTTCCAAGTTTCTGGATCGTCCCTGGAAACGAAACTCCCTTGACTCGTTACTTCCCAATCGCGACAATTACTCTAATACGTGTTAATAGGGCAGATACCAGGTGTCCTTTATCACGTGCCATTTTCTAAATTATCTGACGAGGATATGACCGTCTAAAAGTGCTTCTATCACCAAGGGAGTGTTTCATTTTAACCCCTTAGACGCTGAGCTCGCCAAATAAACGTTACGTTTACGCGTCTCGCGGCGCAAGAGGGACTGTCAAGAGAAGGAGAGTTAATTATATATTTATTCTACTTATCTTGGGCAAACCAGACACGAGGCTATTACCCTCCCCCGAAGCCGTCGGACTCGGGAGTCGAAGCTGGGCAACGTGGTTACGCTCTCGCGAGCACGCTTCTCTGTGATTTGAAACGCCGCCGCCTGTATCGCGAACCGATTCGCAACGCGATACTACGATAATTTCCTTAAACCGTTAAGCGACCATTCGGACAGCACGCGAACGAGATAGAAAGAGCAATTATAAAATAAGTCTACAGTATAAAAAATATACTAAGAATTGAATGCCATGCTTTTTGTTCCTCGATAAATCTTTGCAACAAGTACGATGGTTTTTATTCGCCACGACAATTATCAGTGCCCTTAATTGCGAATGCAGCGGCAGGTGTTTCTTATCCCAGCTCATTTTCCAAATTGTCCGAAGAACCGCGCGAGGATAAGTTCGGATAATGCCGGCAAGGCCGGTGCATTAAGGATGTCGGATAAACTCGCGGCGAACAAGGGCGGAAAGTGCTTCGTTAACGGCGGGAGGCAACTCACTTTAATTTCCACCGCTTTCCATGGCCCACCTGCTATTTGATTGAAATATGAATCCCAAAAGAAGAATATCGATCATTCCGCGCAGTGTAAATGGCGAAATTTATTTGGGCAATTGGAAAGATAATACTCGGCCACTTATTTCAATATTCTTAGAAGAGTCATATAGTATGTAGTTTTACGCAAAGAAATAAGCAAGATTCGACGATATAATTTCTTTCCTTAATATGACAACAAATGAATTTTTTAGCGTCGGAAAAAAGCTATCTAGAAAGCTAAAAAGGGCCACATGATAGGGCGATATGACGCCGCTGTCAGGGCGAGAATGAGCGATGGCGGGTCTCAATCACGCTAAAACGTTGCTGGAGACAGCTCGTGTCCATAGCAGATGCGAGATATCGAATTTTGTGATTATGCAGTGTTGGAATTTGCTTCCGAGTTCCGACATAAAAGATCACATTTTCGCATATCTTTAAATTCTAAAGATATAATATATAATTATACCTTTCCAAATATAATTGTACACATTGTTAAGAATATCTAAATATAAAGAATGGCAAATCAAGTGGCAAAAGAGATATAATTTCTTTTATTTCACAAATAAATTTCTAACGAGTTTTCATCGCGAGGTGGTAAAAATTAATTTTTGCCACGTAAGAGTATAAATGAAAACGTCGTGAAATCACTTCGATATCTCTACGTTATTACACGGTAATTCTGGCCAAAATCATTTTCAAGAATGCCATTCGATTATCTCGAGGAGACGGCATAAAGATGCCCGTTGCAGGGAGAATTGCCCGCGTTTTCCAACGTTCTTGGAGAAGTTCCCGGAGCGCAATTGGTTCCTCGACTTTGTGAAACGAGAGGATGGAATGACCCTGCACGTCGTTACTTTATGACACAAACACGCGAGCACGGAGGAACACGGACGAACGAAATGATCTTTGGGAGCGGTTGTAGGAGCCACGAATGGAAAGGTTCGATGCATAACGGCGGTACGGGAGCACGTAATGAGCGCTTTATAAAAATAAATTGGCGATCGGGAATTCTCGTGGGGTAGTATCGGCTATAAACCACTGCATATGTAAGTTGGCGAATCCTTCACGAAGAAATTTTCCTCGTAAAGCTTCCTGGAAGCTTCTTCGAAAATGTAATATGTACAATTGGCCCTGTACGATACTCATTTCAAAATATCCGATTTGTATACATTACACGGTACGAAGATTTTCATTTCAAGTCCGCCAATGAAAATACGTAATATTTATTAAGAGATGACTGTAAATCTCAAAATTTATTAACAATTTTTGCTTCGATTTTTCGGTACCGAGTCGAAGTTTATCTCATTTGTTCGAGGTTGCTGCTAGGGTTGCTATTTATTATGTCGGATGAAAAGCTGCACGGTAAACTTGCAAGGGAGGCGAAATACTCGGGGCTGCCTTGCGGAGTGACATTAGGCGCTTGCGAGGCGGTAATTGGCTGTGTTACGACTGCGCTTCCGTCGTCGACATAACACGGGAGATGTTACGTCCGGAATGGAATGATTTATGAGCATCATGTCGGGGAGAAGTAAATTACGAACGTCGGATTGAAATCGCAATAATTCAAGAAATATCACCGTGTCACGATGTAGATTGCAAGCTCGCTATCTCGCATAACGGGACTTATATTAGGCACGCATCCAACGACATATACAGTAACGTATACACAATTTCGCTGATGCTGTACAGTTTCAGAATCAACAATAAATTTCTTTACTTTTGTATGATAACAATGATCAAGAAACGTAAGCATGCAAATTTTAATGTTCCGAAGTAACAAGAATTATATATTTAAATTGAATAGAAATACGTAGGCCAATAGGTCACACCGTCGAGCCAAACTAATAGATGTCTTTTAAATATTCAACAAATATAACATAGATTGATTCCAAAAAGATACATACGTTTCGACTTCACTGAGTCTTCATCAACATTTAACCAATTTATTTTTACTTTTATATTTATTTTTATTGAACAACGGGTTTACGTTAATTTATTGTTAATTTATTCTAATAATATTGGTTAAATGTTGATGAAGATTCAGTGAAGTCGAAACGTACATATGTATCTTTTTGGAATAAATCTATGTTATATTTATTGAATATTTAAAAGACATCTATTAGTTTGGCTCGACAGTGTGACCTATTGGCCTACGTATTTCTATTCAATTGTTATTATTGATATCGAGCGGAATTATTTCCTTAAATATATATTTAAAGATATTTTTCTTTCTCGGCTCCTTTCTTTCTCTACTATAACATTTAATTGTACTGTAAAAGTACCAATAATAAAAATGTAATCTTCTGTGACAACGTTTTATCCGTACTTAGATAAACACACATACATGATGTTTCAAAATTGTCGCTGCATCTTCCGTCTGCGAATTGCTTTATCAATTCGCGCAACAAATTTTTCTATTTAAAAAATCTCAACTTTTAAATCGTAAGCTATTGAACATCTGAATAGCCATTATTCGGTATTGACGATTGAAATCGGCTGGTAAAAGGAATGTTGTGTGTGTATGTGTGTTTTGTGTGTGTGTGTACACAGAGTTAGATTAGCTAGTTTTACATAGGAAATGCTTTACCTATGTACCAGCTTTTCTTATTTTCGCGTTTAGCATGCGCCCGCCGTTCCGTCGAGTGTCCTGGACTCCTTCTTCCGCTTTTCTTCGCTTTTCCGACGGCGTGCCTCGACCCTAAACGTTCGTCCGTCACGTATTCTTGCTATCTATGTAAAGTCTTCTTAGCGGCGAAAGCTGCATGGACGTGCGCGAAAAGATTCCTTACTCGGGAAGAAAGAACTGTATTCAAGGAAAGTCTGTCTACTATATGAAACTATCTGTGAAAAAATCGTCCATCCTCCTTCAACGCTTTTTAATTAAAGATTCCTCTATTATAATTATTCTATAGAATTAACATCCACGTGTACTTGCAAATATAATTTTAGTAATTTAACAAAATTAATGAGTAAGAAAAGTGGGCTTTGAGAGTCAGACGCGATTAATTGTACATTACGTAACATTTAATTAATAATTTAATACAAATTAATAAGGCGTACATTCCAACTGTACTTTGAATCATCTTCAGCGACGCGGTGATAAATAAATTAAACAATCTTAAGTTTTCCAACGAGCGTAAGGTGAGCATTTAAAAATTAAATGTACAAAGACAATGTAATTTTCAAGAGAAAATACCAGAAAAATTTCGAAGGCCACTTTTCCTTGTTACTATTTAATTTTAATATCAAGAGTCTTTAAGTTAATTAATCATTTACTTAACAAAATGTGAATTTTAAATTTATTTTCTTTGACACACACACACACGCCATTTTCGTAACAACTAAAATGGGCTTTAACATTTCTTCTTTCCAATATTTAAGGCTAACATTTGTTCTCTCTCTTTCTTTCTCCTCACCCTTAAATAAAATAACAGTAAATTAACTATAAATGAGTATATAGTAATTACTTCATTTCTCTCGCTTTCGTATTTCGACCTTATTCGTGGTTGCTCGCCATCCGTCTTCGATTCTCAGGCCACAGTCGCAATTAGTGGTCCTTGCGGCGTGAATTTTCGCCATCCTGATCGTCGCGGTGTGTCATATAAATGTGTGCCGTCACACGAGCGACCCGCGGGCTGCAAATCGCGCGTCCGCGCATGGCGCATTATCCAATTATCCACGCAAACGAAGTTTGTGTCGGGTGATTTACGTCGTCCGACGCTACGCGTGTCCTTTGAACTCTTCGGGAAAAGGGTCCGCGACGGAGATTAGATTTTTGCTTTGTCACCGTCCTGCACGATACGTCAGCGTGACGACCGGTCGTTTTGCATGCCGGACGATTGGATGGTCTTTACAGAACGGAAATAAAATGTTGATTCGCTTTTAGTCTTTGTAAGTTGGTTTTCTCGCGGAGTTTCATATTTAATTACCGCAAACAGCACAGCTTTTAAAGACAGTCTATTCAACAATTTTTCGAAAATCATATTTAAATAAACCTTTGATTAAACCTTGACTAAGCTAATTTAATTAATTTTATCCACAGTGAGATTTAGTTTCTACACAGAAAAAAAGGTAACCTTGACTCAAGATAACTTTTCTTCATTCAAGACATTTTTTAGTGGTTCGAAGGAACCGCGAAAATTTCTTAAACAAAGTTAAATAATTTCTTGAATTCAAAATCTTGTATAGAGAAAAAAAAACTTGAACCAAGAAATTGATCACGCTTGGTTCAATAGTAAAATTACTTATTTAAAAACTTCGAATTTTTAGTACAATAAACAAATTTCTTAATCGAAATCTAGTATTTACTTAAGCCAAGAAATAAATAAATTTGGTTCAAAAAGGTTATAATTTTAATCGTAGAACTATTCTGTTTTGAAACAATAGTGGTGCCAACTTGAACTAAAAAAATAAGTACTTTCTTTAAAAACGCGAAACTCTTGATTTTAGTTATTATTTAGTTATTATTTAGTTATTATTATTTTCTTAAGTTGAACACGACACGAAAACAATTTTTTCGAGTTAACAAAAAATTTCTTGAACCAAGAAAGTTTCTGCTTTGTGTAAAGCATTATTTTTTTTTATGTTAAAACTTTTTTTTTCTTACATTAACCCATTAAATCCTGAGCCGAATCCAGGATAGATAGCGTGAAACTAATTATTGGATATTTGCCATGGCTAAAAAAAAAATTACCCGTGTTTTTTCTTTTGTCGATTGCAATTGTTTATAACAAATTGTTTAAACAAATAGATACAAATTTCCGAATTTCGAAAAACTAAAAGCGGCAATCGATTCTACGGGAAAAACCATGAAAAAAACCTTAGTAACATTTTTTTGTCAGAGCCCAAATTGTTTGTGTAAAATCTACGGAAAAGGTGTGATGTTTCAAATTGTGGTATGAGAACTGATAATTTTTGTTCACAATGTAAAATGTATTTATGCAAAAGTCATGAAAAAAATCATGAAAAAAAAGAATAATCGATCCAAACGAGTAAGAATACAAAAAAAAAATTTACACTAACATCAGCTCTGTCTAAAAGTGTCACAGATAAGCACTTGCTTACAAAAATTAAACATTTTTTGCAACCTAATGAAAAAATGTTACTAAGGTTTTTTTCATGGTTTTTCCCGTAGAATCGATTGCCGCTTTTAGTTTTTCGAAATTCGGAAATTTGTATCTATTTGTTTAAACAATTTGTTATAAACAATTGCAATCGACAAAAGAAAAAACACGGGTAATTTTTTTTTTAGCCATGGCAAATATCCAATAATTAGTTTCACGCTATCTATCCTGGATTCGGCTCAGGATTTAATGGGTTAAGTTATATGATTTTGACACAAGAAAATAACTGATTTCAGTCAAAGCAAAAAAATTTTTCTGTTAAACAAAAAATCCTTGTTCCAAAAAAGTTTTTTCTACGCTTAAAGAATTATTCATCTTACATTAAAAACTTTTTTTTTCAAGTCAAGAAATTTCTTCTCAGTTTGAAAAATTAACAGTTTTCAGCCAAAAAAAAATTTTTCTTGAGTTAAAAAAAAAATTTCTTGTCCCAAGAAAGTTTATTCTTCATTAAAATAATTACTTTTCTTATTATAACATTTTTGTGGTTTTACGCTGAGAAATTCTATCTTCAGTCAATAAAATAACGGTCTTTAGTTAAAAAAAAATTTCTTGTCTCAAGAAAGTTTTTCCTTGGTTTGAAGAATTAATGCTTATGTTGAGAAAACGATGTTTTCAACGAAGTTAATAATTTCTAGATGCAAGAAATTATTTACTTCAATCAAGTGAAGATTGTAGTTTTAGTTCAAGAAAAAAAATTGGAAGAAATTTTTCTACTTGAACCAAGGTAACCTTTTTTTCTGTGTAAAAATAAAGAACGTGTTTACTGATTTCGAAATATGTATTGTATTTTTCCTTGTATTTAAATTTTGAGACGTGTGCGCGCGTGTGTGTGTGTGTATGTGTGTGTGTGTGTCCAGCAGAACGTTAATTCTTCACCGAGACACATTGTCTCCGAAGTCCCGAAAGCGTAGAAGACAGATCGCCGAAGAAAATCGCAGGGAAAGTCAGGCGGCGATATTCGCGAAGCAAACGGTGCAACGTACACGACAACGAGCCCCAAGTCGTTACTCAGCGCTTATCGAACACCAGCTATTACTCGCAAGCTCCCGATTTTCCGCGCAAGAGTCGCGCCAACATCGTAAAACATTCCCGTAACTTACGTAGTTAAGGACAAACCGATAGCGGACCTACTGGGAATGGCAAACTCCGAGTAAGAACAAATAAGCACAAAGGAACGCGGCCGTTTCGGTATTTACGCGATGCTAAGCCGAGCGCGTGATGTGAAATTAAATGCGGCGCGAAGGCTTTTCTATTGCCGACGTGTCGCGAGACATATCGAACAGTTGGAAGGTACTTTAGCGGAGAAGGCGGAATTTTTGGCGAAATTTCAAGTTTACTCGCATAAGGAAATACAACGCAACTTTTAATCATGCAAATACAAGTCTAATTCACACAACGATTGGCTAAGAAAAATCGTTTCGTCATCAGAATTGGATAAACTGATTCTGTGGAAAGATGGGAATATGGCACACATTTCTTTTGCTGTTGCACAAAATTATTTATTACAGTTGACGGGGGTATAAAGCGAACTAACGGTATAAAATTTTCACGACCATATGAGTTTTTCCGATCAGCCGTAGGAACATAAAATAAACTTTTTTGAAACGCGTCCTTTGGGTTTTGATTACTTTCACGTGTAACGCAAACAAAATGCATTCGACTGATACAATGCCAGGACTTTTGCAATTTGCTTGCGCCGACAAGCCGAGAATGCACGCAAATGCATAGAATAATAATAATAATAATTAACGGTAAATTGTTTTTTTCCATCTACTGCATTTTGCGCGATCTACCGATTTAGCCGCGCTTTAATAAAAATAAAGTAACTTCTCGCGTTTAAACCAACTTAACACACTCGCAAACACATTATCGCGATCATAACGTACGAGTCCTCAACAAATGCCTGACATTTATTTCGGATAACACAGTCACACCTAATAAAGAACCATATATTGACGGATATATTTGTGAAATAAACATTCGAAGATGTATGTTCAATTATTTACTGCATATTCGAAATTCCAAAAGCTCGAACGCAAATTTTACGCATCATTTGAAAAATATTTGTTTTTGAATACAGAACACCGCGCACGGAAAGCATTGGTGTATATTTGAAGCCACCCATATCTGTTCATCGCAGCAATTTATCACAGCAAGATGTGCCTGAAACGTTTATAATTGTAACGGTGGGGGTGATATATCAAGCACACTCGTGGCGTTTCAACCGGTCGCGTTTGACAGAGCGCCGCAAATCCACCGGTATCGCCGCCGGTAAATGTAAAAATATTTCATTTCGCTTGTATGTTCGCCTCTCGCCAACCCCGACAGGTTGTAACGCAAATGGCCGCATGCATAATAGGCGATCGTATAAACAAACGCGCGCGTGCATAAAAGCGGGGTGTCATGTGCAACGACGGTCACGAGAGTTTGCCGATTGCATTTTTAATGCATCCTCGCGCTTCGACACCCAGCCGATATACTTGGAGAGGTAACCCTCCTGTAATTGCACAAGTATTATATATTTGCAACTACGGCTGCATTTTTCGCGCCAATGCGGAAGGGACGCACCCTATTCGAGAGGAAAAAGGAGAAAAGGGAGAAAGAGAAAAAGAAACAACCTCGCGAACCCTTCGAACCTCCGAGCTCGATATTGGCGCACCATGCACGTTTTTCACGGTTAGGTACCCCTCGTGCACCGATCGATGCGGAGGAAATTCGGATCGCTGCATTTATTTCCGCAATAATTATGGCGTTTGTCTGCGCGACTCATGAACGCGTGTTCGAGCAAGCGAGACAATGAGCCGAAAGCATTCAATTCTATTCTTATCTGATTAATAGAAAATTATGTTAATCTAAAATCTATGTTAATACTATCTTCGCGCATATACGTTAAATTTAATAGAAATAAAAGAAATTTATACAAGTATCTCTAAATGAAATGACTAAAAATATATAGAAAGAGAAAATTTTGTTCAACAGATGTCTGCTTTAGCGACACTGTATCTATGATCAGTCTACGACTGAACTACTTTAATTACCGCGACAGTGAAAAAAATTATCTATCTACAGCCATTTGTCTAAAGCTTTATCTCCAACGTCAGAAACTTCTGAAACAAGAAGTGTATTTCAACGTAATAGCGTACATGTAATCGAAGTTTCGAGATGCGAAACTCTTTTTCGTACTTAACAAAAGATTTTTTTTTTATTTCTCTTGAAAATCGAGACTATGCACATGCACGTGAGACATAGAACGGTTCCATCGCGGCGTACAGCGAGAGGCTAAAATTGCCGTGTTTCCACAATAATCGGTTCGACTTTCTCCTATTATGCACCCAGTGTCACGGGCGAACGTGAGGTAAAAGCCGATTGTCGATCGCGTTACGACGCTCCGTGTTTCGGAGAGAGAAAGAGCGCGATTCGCGAAACGTGGCTGTTCTATTTTTCGACGATGCGGAATATGGGCGTCGTAAAAGGAAGCACAAACGTAAACGAACGCCCACGTTCTTGGCACATCTGTTAGATTTGTAAGCGAAAAAGGCATAAAACCGTCGGCGAATACGTGACCCCGTTTCGCAACGAGCGATCTATCGGATCATCGGTGCCGGATGACGCATCCCATTTACGCGTTAAATCTTCTCGATCATGACGCCAGTTATTTCCGCCCGTTCACATAACATCCTGCCCGATCGACTATTATATTGATATCCCGTTCGTTCCTGAAACAGTTCGATTCTCGAGTTTTATAAGTGAGATCGCGATGTTTGCGAGAATTGTGACCGATTGGACAAGCGTTCGCTGCGAAATTTCAGATAACACGAAAGTCCGCGGTGGGAACTTGACGGAAATTCTTCTCGCGAAATGTATTCTGCGGCGTGTCTTGCGGGGTTGCCGACAAAGTTCAGGGGTTGCATCGCGCACGGCGCATTGCGACTTTTATGGATGAGATGGTGGTATGCGCGATCGTGCAATTCTTCGACGTGAAATGTTTGAAAACTCGGCAAGTTATGGGACTTGATAGAAATTTCCTCGCGAAGTGTATTTCCAGAGTATCGAGATGATGAAATTATAATAAATAAGCAGCCAGGGAGAAGTTCTCCCTAGCAATTTAAATCCCCGATATCCCGTGCAATTTTACAAAAAATAACAACATGACTGGATTCAAGAAGTCAGGATAAACATAAATTCTTCATGAAATTCGAGATACGCAATGTCTCTTTAATGACGATTAAAAAGGTGACAAGAACACGGCCGTCACGTGTTCGAGAGATCGCGAATTAGCAAGTCGATTCTTGTGGAATGCACATCGTCTAGGTCTAGGAGAATGCGGGGGTACATCGCGAGATACATCAGGATGAAACGAACGGGGAGAATAGTCGCGCAAATGAAATTCCGCACTCGCGATTTTCATCGGACTCTCTCTCCCTCCCTCTCCTCTCTTTTCCTCCCCGGCCTTTTCCTCCTTTTTTTATTAACTTCTTTTATTTCGCCCCGTCGACAGAACACGTCCGCGGTAACGGAGAGCATTTCCGGTCGGCGAGGCCCGGCCGACGTTACGCCGGCGAATATTTAAGCGAGAGGAAAACTAACTCCCTCTGCACCCAGCCCTTCCCTTTTCTCCCTCGCGCTGAGGGAGGAACGCGGGGGTGGTAGTGCGGTTTGTTTGCGGAAAAAAGTCACTCCGTCGGGAGAGCCGCAGCTGCGCGCATCACATTGTTTGCGCGGAGGAGGGCCAGGATGCTGCGATAGGAGAAGGAAGATCGAAGGGAGAGAGAGTAAAAAGCACGTCGAACACACACGCGCCGAACTTCGGCAAACATCTAGCGGACAGCCGCCGATCTTTTTCTCGCTCCCTCTCGTTCTTGATAACGCTGGAAAAAGTTATGCCGTCGCGTTATGAAAATGTTCCCCCTTCTCGCCCCTCTCTCGCTCGCTGTCGGAATCGTGGTTGGATAGCGAAGCGTTTGCACGCGTGCATTCGCAACGCGTGATGGTAACGCACGTTTCGTAAGATAAAACATTTGTTCGGAGATTTTTCCCCCCCGTACATATGTATACGTTTCCCTGTAATGCACCGTCAGAACGGAACCTACGTCGAATTAGCCTTCAAAGGGTTGCCACCCACCTGTGAATCTGCGTAAATCTACGTTCAAAATTACGCGCCGCGAAGTTCGTTTTCCCAATTACTACTTATTGTTAGCCCTTTGGCTGATTTTTGCCGACGCAATTCTCGATCTATACGTGCACATACTTCCACGTTATTATCCGCGTTAGTTTATTCGTACAAAACCGTGCAAATATCCGACCATTCTCCCCGAGCAGTGGTGTTTGCACAATTCCGTACGAGTAAAATAGTACAAAGCTGACTCGCAATTGCACGCTACGTATACAACGGAACGCGTACTGAGTGGAAGTCAGGAAGGGAAAACTAAATAGACGCGACCGATGGAAAACATGCGCAGCATATTATATTGACCGTCCAGCTCGCGATACGTGCAATGCAATGGTACTAGGCTCTCTCCCTTTGATTAATTTTGGTAATTAATGACATTTACTCGGTGGATAAAGTTAACTTTGTGCCCCTATATAAACGCGAATTTGTGGTGATAATAATTTGCAACAACATCTGACTCCTCCCCTCCCCCCCCCCGCCCCTCCTCCTCCGCAATAGTTTATTATGGAAAATATATGCGCGATATTGGCAGCATAAATTATAGTTTAATCAGGAAGTCCACATGCAAATTGGTAGTGAGAAACAAAAGCAATGTAACCATTAAAAACGACTCGATATGATCGATCATTTTTTTTCAAATTTTTATTATATTATTTTTATTAAGCGTAATTATCAATTTTTATCAGAGGGAACGTATTTAATTGCGTTATTATGTTTCTTATATTTCACATTAAATGTTGTATATTAATTCCGGATTAATTTCTTAATTGTTTATCTTATATGCAAATAATTAAGGTTTAAAGGCTAATCTTTTAGCAGTTTTTGATAAGATATATAGAAGATGAAAAGATAACTTGTTATTGAATTAATTAAAGTTTAATTGATTTTCTATTTTTCTTTGTGGAGGAAATGATTTCTATCTCTCTTTTCGTGGAGGAAATGATTTCTATCTCTCTTTGTGAAGGAAAAGCGGCAGTCATTCTCAAGTAATGTTCATGGGAACGGTCCTATATAATTTTCTTTCCCGCAGACTTTTCTCATGCACCATTCGACCTCGCACACAATTCCCGTCTTTCCCTGGGCAATTCGCGACCGGAATCGCAAGATTTTCGGTCACGATATATTCGCATCTTGGGTGAATCGTTGTTCGATTCCTCGCAGAGATGTCCCGCGACTTCCTGACCGTGGCCTGCTTTCTCCGTAAAGCCGGCTATGGAATACTACTCTACCCCGTGACAGCCGGGATTCGTATAATCCGCTGGAATACAAATGCATCGTCAGTGCGGCACGATTGAAACTCTTCGAATTCGCCGGCGCGACAACGTGATTGCGAGCGGTAACTCGTAAATACGCCTCGTAAAAGCAATGTTACATGGTCGCGCGCTTCGAATTGGGACGCAGCTGCTGTTGCCGGCCTTAAAACTTCAACGTCAGGATAGCAAGCTGCCCCGGGTCGCCCCTCGTCGCAGACACTCTCGAAATTACCGCAAGCTAATACTTATGCGGGCTAGAGAACCACGGTGCAACGTGTTACGAGCAACAGCGATGGAGGATTTTAAAGAGAAAACCCGACTGCAGGGAATTGCTGCGACGAATAATCGCCGTATCCTTCGTGTCATTAAACATTAAGCGACATTTTATAAAAATTTACGAGTGATATATCAATTAAACCGTATGTAAAAAGAATCTAAGATAAATTATCGCATAAAATGTGGGGTTAACATAAAAAAACTTAACTTCAATAAATATTAGTTACATAAAAATACACATTTAAATGTAAAATGTCAATAGAAGAAAACGCATTCGTTTTAAACAACAGATGTGCAGCAAAAGCAGCCTGTATTTTACACAAATTTGTTATTTTTTTCCATAAAGTTTTAAGATATCTGCTTGTAAACGTCGCTCTGCCATCATGATAGTTATTTAGCCAGACAAGCAAGTGTACATAGTTATATAACATCCACGTCGTACGAATGCTTTAATTTTAAGCGAAAACAAATGCTCTGACATTCTTACCCATGTTTTTTCAAGCATTTGCGATTCCTTGTTTCGTAACCGTTTCTCGAAAGTCTGGAAAAGGCATAGTGTCGTGAGTAATTATAGCAGTGTCTTTTATTTGGAAAATCGCGCTTGTAATAGGAGACAATTTTATTTGCTGGAAGTAAATCGACAAATTGCTAAAGGCAATTACAGAAACCGTTGTACAGTTGTTATCCGCGATAAATCCATCAACGCGTCTCCCAGACCAAGAATCAAATCCGGATAAAGCGATGTGTCTCGACATTGATTTCATTAAGTATTGATTTTCCAGAGGGTGTGGATTCGGGGCTGAATATATGAATGCTGATGGCGAAACGTAGCTCCTATCATACTGTGCCACAGACTTCGTGCATAATGTACAGCTTACCTTGAAGCCGCTTGTGCCTACTTATCGGTATCTTATCGTTGTCAGACTTGGTGTTGGCGAACAAAATGATTCTGTTCCCAAATATTTGTTCGAAATTTTCACGCTGAAGAAGTACTATCTCGTATCCTCCACAGATATGCTAAGATTACGGTTGATTTGTTTACACTATTTCACCAGATGCTATTTATCGCTATATCACAAACGTACTTATTAGTTTTACTTGGTGAATGAATTTTTAAACTCTTTAAATTGTTTAAATAGTACTTATCACGGTAGTACTTTATTTCAGTAACTTACCCAGATTCAAAAGGATAAAATTTTAATTTATTCAAATACAATAATAAAAGATGTATCATAAATATTCATCAAGCTTAATGGGGAGTCATAACAAAATAAGGCAGCGCCCAGCATAGAAAATTCAAAACGAAAGAGCCAGACGGTACGTCGTGCACGTCGAAACTGCGTCGACGTAAATTTCCTCCATCAACGGCGGACAAACGGTTCGTTTCAATCGTCAGTCCCGATATTTCGAAATATTTTTATGGCTGTGTCCGCGCGCTCGTCACTTCCACGTCGAACGGTTATATCTCGGAACAACACGAGCCATTAATTGAAAAAATTCCGGCCGGTCGGAACCGCGGCGCGGCGCCGTGGATCGGCGAACGCTCGTTTGTGCATTGTGCGCCGCCGGCAAAAAGAAGAAAATAAAGCTCCTCTTCCAGGAGCTCGATTCAAATTAAACTCACTTGGAAGTTAATGCGGTATGAAATGAAAATTGTAAATCGCATGGCCGCGGCAATGAAAAAGTTTCGCGCGGCCGACCGCGCGTCGATGAGGTTCGTTCGCGAGCGCACGAGCGATATTTCTTTCTTGTTCTCACGCAAACACCCATACACGTTGCTTTTTCTCCGTTGCTTTCTCCCTCTCTCTTTTTTTCATGAAAGCGTCAAACGAGCGCAATTTCGTCGCAGGATATTTATCGGCGTTGACAGTTCCGCGCTATATCCCTTCGTTACTGTTCCCTCCGCATTTTGCCACAAATTTTTCATTCAAACGATGCTGAAATACATTCTCCGTACACGGTATAATACCTCGAAGAACACTGTTTATATGAGTAAAAATTTCCTACATATGTATACGGCCTAAAGTGCGATCTCCGTTTCTTAATAATTAATTTTTACGATTGTCGAACTACATATTTCGAAATGTTACAAGTTGATCAATCCAACATTCGTTTGTGGTTAATCCTTAGCTGACACACTTCTCCAGAATTTCATAGCTGGCACACTGAGCCGTTTGAGACCCCAGACATAAAAATGCTTGCTGCGAGGAAGCTACGAGATTTTTTTTACTTGAAAAGATTCTCAGATATTCTTTGATACTTGTTTTAACATATGCCATAGGTTATTTTGATCAATTTTAATAGTGACCGTGAAAAACATTTTTTTTAAAGATAAAAGAACGAAAAAATGACTATTTTTACTTAAAAATTCAAAACTCTTCCATTTTTTAAATATTAAAAGCTAAAAAATTAACTGGACACTCTTGAGATACAACACTTTCAGAAAAAAATAGTCTGACAGTGGCTGTTGAAAAAAAGGTATTTATTTGGAGAAATAAAGTGAATTTTAGACAAAAATTGGCTGAACTTGCCTGGGGCTTTTGGTACTCCACGGTGCCAGCAAAAGGTTAAATGAACTCATAATCAATGAGATAGATAGTATTACTTATAGCGTTAAGCAACATCTCTCAACGCACGGAGCTCGATCGGACGATAAATGGCCGCAAGTCAAAACGATCAGCAGATCTCGAAATGATCGGCGCACGTGCGTGACGAGCAGAGAAGAGAGAACGACGAAAGGGACGGTTCGTTTCGCCCGGCCCTTTCTTCTCGATCCCTTTTCTTCCTCGTTCCATCTCTGAGCTCCGCTGCCCTTTGTGCCACGTTACGAAATCACGTTGAATCTGTGGAACGATGCGCGCTGTCATCCTACCTTCTTGCCACGCGCGCACTTTCACGAGCGCTTTTGGCAGCTGACGGCCCACCGACTTGACGGCCGCGGCTAAATTTGGAGAGCCGAGAAGGTGATGTATAAGCTCTTCGCTGTCGCGCACGTGTTTTGCCTGCGAACATCGTGCGTGTAAGAGATGCAGCCGCTGGATATATATAAATACACGGCTCGCGGTAAAAACGGAGGAGAGTAGCAGGGGGGTTGAGAGGGAGTGAGTCATCCCTTTGCGCACACCCATCTTCATTCATGATTTTTTTTCCCTTCCGCGTTCGAGGACCGATAACCGTGGAAAATGCCTGTGCTGTTATCATAACACTCCCCACGATGTAATAAGATAGACATAACGACGAAGAAAACAAGCGCCGATCGATTTTATGGATATAACAGAAAGTATAACATTGTAATCTCAAATTTAGACTTCGAACATTGAATGTTTATGCAAGTATATTCTAGATCCGCTTATAATAAATTAATAACTGTAGAAATAAGTTTGAAACGCGTATCTAAAGTACACTGGAAAACTAAAAATTAGCGATCGCTTTTACGAAAAAATGTCTCGTAAAAAAACCTTGCACAAAGGCAAAAAACATGTGACAAATACATAAAAAAAACATTTAAAAGAGTACACGTTATTAAATAAAAAATTAACTGTTCAAAAATAAATTACAAGAAAAAATGAGTGTACGACAAGAGATAATTTCATAATTGAAATTTATATCACATTCGAAGTTTTTCACGAAAGATCCGCGGTGCACAAAGATTTCTTTACTCGTGTCGCAGCTCGCAAACTGTGAAGAGAGATTATTCATGATGCCGACAATGGCACGTTTCGAATGTTCTTACACATCCGTCGCAGAGCTGAATCCGAAGAGATTCGAAGTAAGCGAGGGCAACAATGCGACTCGAATCAGACGAAACGTCCGGGTTCTTTCGACTCTCAAAGAGAAATCTACCATGCCCGTATGCATGCCTGACAATAGTGGTACGTGGATTCAACTATGTATACTTTACAGAACAGCTCACTACATAGCGTCTGATCCACGCTGGAGATCGAAAGAAGCATGGCAAATAGAAATGCATTGTACCTACGTACATGACATACACTTTAATAGAGTGTCGTATCTTTGGCTCGGAAAATAGAAAAATGTACGAAACATATAAAAGGAACGTTAAACATACAAAGGGAGTGTAGAAAAATATCACTGTTATTTTAGTCGATATTGTTTACAGAATGAGTTAAAAAATAGTTGGTTTATAAAAAAAATCATTTTATTTAGAATCAAGAGTATTTTTCTGAGATGGAAAGAATAGTGGAGCAAAAGATAATATTATAGAAGAGCGATATAAAGGTCGCGATTTTTCGCCACAAAAACCGCAAAAATTGCAAGCAGTTACATGCGGTAAATATACAGTGAGCATCGAAATACTGATTTTCAACCCTGCGGGTAGAAGTAAAAAAAAAAAGAGTGTTGTGTAAAGTGATATAAACGGCTACCCGATGAAACGCGCTAAATATACACCGCTCCGCTCTCCGAGGTGGTTGATAACTTCCACTGTTTTTAATCTTAATGCCGCGTGATTTACTCCTCGTGAACTCTTGCACTTTGGCGACCTTATAAACGCTCTCGCTCGTGCATAAAACACCGACTGCACAAAGGGTTTCGAAAGCCACTTCACCGGCTTGATAATGTGACACAATTGCATTAAAAAAAAAGTCATCCCGCCACTCTGTTCCTTCGTTCCACGCATTCACTTTGCTCCAGTAAGTACCCTTATACGCGGCGTGCCCTTTATTCTTCGTTCTTGAGTGCATCGAGCAAAGGGATGTTTCTTTTCAAACGAAACTAAATACTCCGATTCAGAAGAATCGATTAATTGAAGTAATTGATTTAGCTATCACTGATATTTTTAACAGCGCAATAACGTTACAACTGGTCTACTATATTTTCGGCGCCGCAATTAAAGTCGTTGCCAAACGATTGCCCGCAATTTCCTTGGAATCGCTCCTGAATAGCACCACACAGTCCATGATTGTCAGAAACGAGTACGTGGAAACGAGGCTTGATTTTGGCACGGGGCTAGTCTAACGATATCCATCGTACACATAGAGCCGAGCAAAACGAAAGCGGTGCCACAGTGCTCCGGTATTTTCGAATCATGGGCAGGAGATTCGCGAGCACAACCCCGTTATTTTTAGAAGATGAAAGGGAGAACCTGGCGTCCGAGTGACACGCGAGATGGTTCGGAAAGCTTATACGCTGACTGTAAATATGTGAGCTTTCAAATTTCGAATACACAAACATTTTCTCGAAGAGATATCAAAGATAAAAACAAATATCAAATTTTTTGAAAGTATATTTTTATCGAAGAATTCTAAATAAATATCCTAAGTCCTCTAAATAAATTTCTTTCTCATAAAAATAACTCAAAATCTTAACATTATACGTGTACAAATTTTTTCGTTAGAGAAAAATATTGGCAATCAATTTGAATACCTAAAAATTTATCAAAAATACGTTTATCTGTTTCATATTTTCAACAAAGCTAATACCTTAGCGAGAATATGCCAAACTAAAATCTTGCAATGCAATAACCACTTATCACATAAATTTATGTAAAAGGTAGTATAAAGATGACTTTCAACAAAGAAATTGAAAGAATGCTTGGGTCTTTATAAATAAGTAAGTGTGTCGTAAGAGAAATTGAGAGAACGCAAGACGAAGCACTCAAGTTGCGGTTTCAGTTCGCACGACAGGAATTTTCTGAATCCTTTTCAAGAAGCGCCCTTTTGACGATAAGAATACTAGACAACTTCCCCGATTCCTGAAGAAAGAGACAGAAAGAGGAACTTACGTTCCTCCACGTAAAATCGCGTACTCTCGAGGCAATTTAAGGCGTAGCTAAGTGGGAGGTCTATTCTTATTCTCAATATACTGCACAATATATGTCCAAAAACGAAATGTAAAACCTGCATCGGTGTACAAATTGCTTTCGGTCTCCCCTCGTTCCTTGTGACGCGTCGAACACTGGCGTAAAAAAAGTTTCATTGCGAGAAACACATTGTCGCGCTGTCAACGTTCTTTCATCACCGAAACATGATAATACACTGCTACCGTTCGATCTCCAGTAAGGTATAATTCATATCTCAATGGATTCATATACAAAACTTTTGTTTTCATGGCAACAAGTTTGCTAACTTCCACGTAACACAAAATTGCATCATTACTGTACTTCGATTGAAGTGAAGTCGATCTGTCTTCAAAATTTTAAATAATTTTAAATAATTTTAAATAATTTAAATAATCTTCATGTTATAAAAATAAACGGGAAAAGAAAATATAGCGGTTGAAATCGTAGTTTTTCTCTATTCTTCTCAGACAACAGTAACCCTTTCATCGCGCTCGTGTAATAACGCTCAAGAAGATACAGGGACTGCACGTGGGGATTTAAATATAAATCACCTCTGTACATATTATCTGACTACGCTATTGCGAGGACAAGCTACATACTAGGCAGACAACGTGAATGGGGCCCCGTAGAATCGTGGGGGACGACTTATTGACTTTGGCTGGCTGAATTTTCCGCCATTAAATTCGGAAAGAGAAAGAGAGAGAGAGCGAGAGAGAAACCGGGAGAAAGGGGCAAAGAACGGAAGAGTCGGAATAGGATAAAAGAGAAAGAGAGAAGTCCAACGAGGGTTGACTGCCAGCGGGGGTGGTCGGGCGGAGGGACGCAAACGTCACGGCATATGTCGTGTACCGCGGCACTATGTAACACGCTCTCGTCCTTATGTATCCTGCGACCCCGCGGGGGCTTTCGCTGGCTCGTACAGTGCGGTGCACTCGCGCCATTGCGATCGTGTGCATCATAAATATCTAAGATATCTCACTGATATAACCCGCCACGGTGTCGACCGATACACTCTGACGCAAATCAACTCACAATCTCGCGCGGATCGACGCGCGGAAATACTCTCTGCGAACCGATTTGGTGGTTGACCATCGTTACAATAAATCCTAGCGTTTGCGACTTTTCACATCACACAACTTTGATTACGCGTTTCGTTTTTAAATTAATTACAAAATTCCACGAGTGATTGTCTGATTTTCCTAAATGTTACATTTTTTATAATTTTAATTATATATATATATATAATTATTATTACTTAATTTATATTTATTATATATTTAATTTATACTTAATTTATATTCAAGATTCAAATTTTCACAATTATTCATGCAATCGTTTATGTGATCTTATCATGTGTTATTAATTTCAATATAGATATTTCTTTTAATTGTTATATACTTTTCGTAAGCGTCATATTAGACATACAATTTTGCTCATACAATTAGATAAAGATTTATCTAAGTATTTTAACGTAATATGTTTTAGGAGCTATTTTAGGACATTACATCTTGCATGTGAACATTTGCTTTGGTAAGCGAAATAACTAGAATATGTATGTGTTCATAAGGGCACACGGAACTTAGTAACGCAAAGGGTAGCAACTGCTCTGCGATAATATACACGTACTTGACGTAATCTCTAGAATTAAACATTGGAGGGCGAGGTGATAAAATGAACTAACGGAGTTTCTCATCGCGTGCGTTTGCCGAAGAGCGTTTCTCGGAATTTTTAATGATATTGCACGAGCTTGTTCTAACGCGTAACAAACCTAAAACTATACATCGTATAGCCGTATTAAGCGTCACTATAATTGCATATACATGTGATAACAATTTTCTCGCTACATGGCGAGGATAACGGCCAAAATGTAGAGAGGAAGAGAAGCGTTGCAATGCACAGTGCGTGTACGTGTTTTTCAAATGAGATGTTCCACCAATCTGCAAGACTTATAAATATTTGAGGATACCGCAATATACTGCGCTCTTCTAGCAAACAGCAGCGTGCACCGACAAGAGTCTACCCATTTCTTTTCGCAAATAAAGCGCACTACCGCTCCGTCCCACTTACGTCGTTCCAACAAGAGATTTACGTGCCTGCAAATTATAATTTGCTCTGGAAGATCTCCCCCGTCCCGCGTGCTCTTCAATATTTATTCGCCTGTACTGTTTCGACGGCACTAATTGTAATCAAATATCGTAAAATTGGTACAATAAGACTAAATAAATTATTATAGTCGTGTTATAAAAAAAAAGAATAAAAAGTAAACTTGTAAAATCTTCCCTGGGAAAAAGGTGAAGGTTGCATAACCTTGTCATAAAAAGAACGCAATAATTTTCTTAACAGGTAAATACAACGTTACATTCGAAGTGTGCGGAGTTAACTCTGATATGTCTATCGAATCGCTCCATTGCTTTCGGATGCTTTTTCGAACTAACTTTCGTCATAGCATTAGAATGACGTTGACCAAGCAAATATTTACCGAGCGAAAGTTAGCGACATGGTAACGGTATTACGATACTTCAGTACGGTACCCTTTGTGGCAGTAGCTAGACCTCGGACCCTATGCTTGTAGCCGATTAATTAAGTCCACGTATGCCTTAAATAATCAAGTTGTCTCACGATATAACGATAACAGCGTGAACACTACTTGGTTTTAACCAATAAATCGAATGTTCGTAGAATTTACAATTCAGATACGTAATTCTACAATATATTCGATAACAATCCGATAGCACGTACACGGAGAAATAAGACAGTTAAACTGTTGTTGAATTAAAAAGATTACTTTAGTGCTGTTAATACAATTACATTGTTTCATGTAAAAAAATCGTTTTGTGAAAGAAGAGACATACAAGAGCTGAATTTAAAGTTAAATAAAGTACACGACGTATAAATGCAAGACGTACTTCATTAAAAATTTGATTTTACTCGCTATTTTGGTAAAAGAATCTCGCGAGCTTTTACACAATCTCGCAATCGTTTGAATACGTAAATATCGTGACATCCGAAAGCTCTCAGAGTACGGCACCAACAGGAACTCGCACAGGAAGAGCGACGGAGCACTCTCGCTACCGAGTTAATAATTTATTCGGCATCTATTCGACGTTCTCCAAGCATTTACCCGACGATGGATGAGAACGCGTGTGTGCTTTTCGCACGCGCATTTATTTAGGAACGTGAGTACAGGCACGTGCTCGCCGTATCAAAGGCTGGCAATGTTTCAAGAACTATTTTCGTTTTCAGGGTGTCTCCGGAGTTCGTGCTGCTCACTATCCCGGCGTTCTCTTTTACTACAGTCGCGTTCCCAAACGAAGATAAGATGCGAAGATACGCCACGTATCTCATAACGCATTTTCCGCGCAAGAAGCGACCCGCCAATGTAAATTATCGTCCACGCGGGAAGAAAAACTTGGCGAATGTAAAAAGTTGTTGATTTATAAAAGTTCCTCATCTATCGCAAGACCTAACTTTGTTACCGTCTAAATATGAATGAATTGAAATTGTTTTTATGTTAATGATTATAGGAACAATATATGTATACAATAATTTTTATGTATACCTACAATATGTATACAATAATGTATAAAATAATTTTTTATATATAAAATATAAAATATATTTTATATAAAATAGAATTGACATGAACCTTACTTTTATTAGTTATAATGTTAGAACATAAATTTTGCGAATGATATTTGAATTGTAAAAAACGTTTGTTTCTCATTACCTGTTTAAGGTTGTTGCGTATGTGTAAGAAATGTGATGAAAATGTAAAAAAATTGTTTGTATATTATTATTACCATCCGTTTTATTTTATATCGCGATCGACGATACAATACCTCACGATGTAACTGTCCATATATCTCAAATGTATTATAAATTTGAAAAGCTTAGATAAATCTTTAAAAAGTATAAAAATGACAAAGAGGGCAGTTCTTTGTCCTTGACAATCTGACCAGAAATCGGGCAGTATTTCGGACGGGCTCGAGACCACTAGCGATTACCTCACTTCTTCATCCCTATACGTCTTGCTTTGAGGGCGGTGCCATCACGATTTATCAACCCCCCAGCCTCTCTACAACGCGTGCGACCGAAATTACCATTTCATACGCCGATTTGCCTCCGTCCGAGCGAATTTATTGGCGTCCCTTTCGGCTTTCCTTTTTATGTTCGTCGACTTATCGTCGGCCCTTTTTCGCTTTTATCGTATTTAATCACACCCCTCTATCTATCCTTGCCCGAACACTCGGCGCGTACCGCAAGAATCGCACTCGAGGAAGAAAGAACCCTTATAAGGCTCTCCGTGCAGGATAGGAAACACGAATCACTCGTCGTCCCATAGACCTCCTGCGTAGACTTGCTGCGTTCATTTCCCTCTGTTCTCTATGATGACATGGAAATATTCTCTTGGTTCGTGGAATCGGGAACCCAGACACTCTCTCACTTCCAGCGTATAATCGATCTCGGCCGCGGTATTGTAATAGAGAAGTGCTCCGCGTTTGAAATTCCAAATAACGTGAATGCCACGGCGAGATATGCGATACCATCCGGCCATATAAATTAGCAGAGCTTAAATATTGCAAATTGGTTGTTCCATTGTAAACTTCAGTCATCGGATAATGTTGCGTCGGTAATGGTTTTGCGGTTTACAAATACAGTGCGGTAAACCTATAATTCCTATTTTATTGTAAATTTATCTTCTAAAATTGCTGCTGCATTCAATGTTTGAAATGAAATACACTAAACCGGGATATTGAAACCCACCAATTGTAACTTTAGACAATTAATCTAGTTTTATGCGACTTTATGTATCGTTCCAAATTTGGATGTAATTTACATGCACACACTATGATATTGCGGTGTAAAAAATATTGTATTTTTTTTTTAATTTTGTTACCTTTGTGCGTCAAAAATATGAATATAAAGTAAAATTTCCAAATAGTTTTTATTTGTGTGATCTTTCTCGTCAACTCTTGTCGCACGCGACTAAAATACCTCACGTTACCCAGAACCGAAAGAGTACCCGTCCTACTGAGACACGCCATAAATGTCAGACGGTTCACTTATTTCGTCGTGCACCCTCGCACTCGCTCGCCGATTTTCCACCACTTTAAGACGCAATTTGCAAGTGCCCGTTCGACGATCCTGCCCGTCGTCGCTCCAATTCGTCCTTTCTTCCCTTCCTTTTTCTACCTCTTCCTATCGCACGCGTCTTCGTCGGGTACCGACTCTGACAACCGTAGTTTATCATTCCGCGTCCATCGTTCGCGTACCGACGAACCGCCAACCCTATTTCGCTTGGTGCGATCAGTGGCGTAATAATGAGAGACGCAAAACTCCACCAAGATAAATCTACCGCAATTGACGAAGCCGCAAAATTCCAGCAAGAGGTCTTTAAAAAGGCATAAAAGTGCCAATATATTTACATATCTATAGAATTGATCTCGATTCCGTCGCGTTTAGTATTATGATGGATTCTTTGTTAGTTTACGGCCGGTTTTTCTTCAAAAGAATTTAGAAATAAAAAATGATCGAAATAGATTTAAAATATTTTCTATATCAAGTACAATCTAGAGAGAAGAAAATTACGTATATAAGAGTTTGGTCACAGCAAATTAATGTATCATAAAACGTTGAAAATGCGTGATTAAAGTGATAAGATGATAATATTTTTTGAATACAAGACAAATCATTTCATCATTACTTTTAATATTTACATATATATATATATATATATATATATTGCGTTTCAGACGACAAGAATTCAATGAACCAATATATGATAGCTAAACATCATTAATAAAAAGGGCAATTAACGGAGAATCTGCGTGATTCAAGCATTCGACTCATCCTTTTGCCATAATTGTAAACGGGAATGGAATTCGCAGAATCAGCCGTTACGCTACTATTACTCTGTGCAACAACACAGTCCGCCCCTCGCTTTCCCTTTCCACGATTTACTTTCATCTGACGAATTTACCTCCCGTCGAATCAGCCTCGATTACTCGCTACCGATTAAAGCCCTCTTTTCCCTTCGTGGCCCTTGACACACGGTAGGTCGATAAACATTTCTGAACTCACCCTCCTGTACCAGTCGACGTCGGAAACGAGTACATTGCCGAAAGTGGGGACATGTTTCCCAATAAAGCAAGTAAAAGTACAAGGTGGTCCACAAACGAAATTTTATATAATAGAAATATAATTTTTTTCTACTTTTATTAAAGGTGAACAAGAGAGTAAACGGGAAAAGGAAAGGAGGCAAAGATAAAATAGTGCAATAAAACATAAAATAATAACGCCCCTTATATAAAAAAGAATCAAGATCAAATCAATGTCGTATTCTTAAGCTCTATAGGATTGATATTTTCTTTTCTTTCACTTCCATTATTGTTGAATGTTCCGTACTTACTTATTTTCAAAATATCTGATTTTATAAGACGTCTCTTAATTAAATAATATATAATATATATAATAGTAATAATATTAAAATAAAAACATCACAAATACATACACATACTCTCTCTCTTTCTTCGTAAAAAAATCAATAAAGACTTGAGAAAAAAAGATTAAAAAGTAACACTTTAAATACATTTCATTTAGGAATTTAAATGTCAATTTTAGCAAGTTCTTTCAACTTACTATTTAAATATATTTAAATTTAGTAAATTAAATTTTCTAGGTTTGAATTAAATAAAAATATTCTTTGAGAGAGAGTTTCTCATTGTCAAGCAGAAAGTTCTATCTTCTTTCTCTTAAAATAAACATCTTTATATTTGGAAAAAATTGTCGTTTATATCGTTCGTAACTATAATTTCCCGAACGGTTACTTTAGATAGTCCTAATGCAAAAATAAAAATACATCGTCGGATCGTTAGTGAGCGGTCGTGCACCGACGTTTAAATATTTAGATCTCTTCAAAGGAGTTTCGAGAACACGTCAAAGCGACTCTGACATAGGGGGAATCAAGAAATTTCTTCTCGGGAGCCTCCCGCCTCCCGAATAATTAAAAAATTCCGAGCTACGGCGGTTTTTATTGCGTTTTTGTCTCGTTGAGATCTTGTTGTCGTGCAGCCGGCCGGAAAGAATTGTTTAATTGCGACATTACTTGTAATGAAATGCGCGCAGGGAACAATTTTAATAGCCTGTGTAGATCGCTCGTTGATGGAACAGAACAAGCGAATTATGAAGGGAGATTTTTAGCGGATAACTCGATATTACACAGTCATTCACCTTTAATAATAAAATGTATTTTTTAGCTTTTTCGATCATCAAGAAAGATATTCCTGAGGATGAACAAAAAATCTCTTCTAGCAATTTAAACAATTAATAAAATTTTCTCAATAATTCCAGTATTTATAATTAGGCGCATTTAATATCATTAGTTGCAATAAAATAATAAAAAATCAAGTTTTATTACGTATTTCTATTCCAGTAACTTTTAATCTTGTTACTTTTAATCTATTTCCATACTCTGAAATTTTTTCTACCTCTCTCAATCGCTTATAACTCACAAGCTATTATGTTTCAACATTTTTGTAACAAGAAAAATTTGTTTTTACTCTTCAATGCGGAATATCGCTTCGCAAAAAGTGAAAAGATTCTCTTCGGTCGCAGCGATCTTCGGTCGCGCATTCTCTTTCTTCTCGCATCCATACTGCGCGGAATAAATTGTATACATGTGGCTGAAACAAATTGGTATGCCATCGGAAAATAACTCAGACAAATACTATAATAATATCGATCAATGCGCCAAGATTCCGCGCCATTCCTTCGTCGATGTGAACTGTCCGTCTGGTTTTGCATGATCGTCACACAACTATTACTGCACAAAGGTACGATTTTGTCGATACGATAAGTTTCGTTTCTGAACGTGTTATTAATGATGCAATTTAGCGAACCGATGCAGTGTTAACACAATTCGTCCTATGCAATCTACAATATCTTAAAGAGCATGTCAAGGGTACGATCGAAATAGATATGGTATAACACCGGTATTTCCGACTATCTATTACTCGCAAGATCGCCGATCATCTATTTCCGGGCTTTATCTTGGTACGCTGTGAATTTGACCTCAGGTCAAAGGTGGTGCGGCACTGATGCTCGCATTAAACAAAGGGAATCGCATCGCAAGGAAACGAGAAACTATTCTTCACGATACAAAACAAATTTAATATTTTATTATCGTCCCGCACACATCTCGATGTGTCTCTATTTTTCATTACAATTCTCAGTAACATACTTTAAAATTAGAATACATAAAAAATTAGGAACATAAAAAAGCTTTATGTCACGAGGATTCTTTTGACGTGGCTAGCAATTAACACAAGTTCGTTCGACGTTTGTATACAGTTTTACGGTGTTTTTATTGTGTCGCGAATTACAAAATTAAAGAACATGTAAAATGAAAACGTTTTTCGTATTAATATTTCAATCTCACGTCGATTCACTTGTGAATCGTCCTGTAAAGCTAATTGGAGCCCGAAGGGCTCGTAAACGCGTTGATTATCATCGACCAAACAGCCACCCTCACGTGTCGTTGCGCCGAACAGGCGTGCTCAAACAACCTCGAATATTTTCATACGTTTTTCGAATGCCCGAGCATTCTTCGGTCGCCGATCGCAGGGCTTGTTAATTAAAGCGTTGGCGTGCCGCGTATAAAGTTGATATTTCCCGAGTGTTGTCCGCGAGTGTAGTCGTTATGACATGCACGATATGCAACGTGAAACGTATAATAAAGCGCGACGCACCGTCGCGATAAAGAAGTGACGGCTGTCCGATTAGGGATTAAATGCCAGGGGAAACGACACTAATGCGCATGCAACGAGGATCGCATAGCATGAATATTCGCACGACCGCATACGTCCCGGCCATTCCAAATATTTTCGCGTGCAGCGCGAGTCGGACGCGTACGGAATAAAAAGTTTGAGCATTAAAAGATATATATCACGCTCATGGACGCAGAAGATTTTCATTAATTCGAGAATACGAATTCCACACTGGGAAAAGAAGAAAACAATTTCACCAAGTTCCAATCTGATGAGTTTCGCATTTTTCACATTATTTTTAGCAATCACTTTGCCTAAATTATGTTAAAAGGTACCGGCTACCGCAATATTATCGTAATTAAAAAATTATCTTGCGTGTATTCAAATGTACTTGTATACCATAATTATGAGGAAACATGTTATTTTGTATTCATATCAAATTTTGTATTCCGAGGTGGGTTTTAATGTGGCTTCAGCCGGAAGCGGAACGGAGTTAATCTAAATATTATGGTGTATTTGAATATTTTTATTAATTCGAGTTGATGTCCATGTATAAAAATTACTCACGAGCCGCGCTAATTAGCGAACGCAATTATGAGAAATTTATGAAACACGAGTATAACAATGAGCACTAACTGATATATGAATTAAGTTTGTCGCCCTTTAATAACTCGGGAGCGTGCGAAATGTTTGAAATTGTATTTCGATGTACTACATGCGTAATGCGTTGCGCACTCACGAACGGAGAAAGAAAAAGCATTGTTCATTAGTATTCAATAAGCATCACATTACAAATTCGGGGTATATGAAAATAGGAAAATTCAGTTTAATGGGTACGAGCCGCATCTGTAATGATACATTATTTCATGTGTTTCGTAAGCATTACTTTTAATGCTCGAGATTCGACCATTATCGGACCATTATGTTTGCGCGAATCGCGAATCGCAATGTGCTCTTTAATGCACAATCAATGTTGGATCTCGCATCCACTATGAAATCCACAAAACAAAAGGATCAACAATGATACCAGATATAATAAGCGAAAATTGATCGGCAGGATCGTTCTAGCGCGAATATCCGGTAGGCTACACCGGAATAGTCATATTTGCTATTACGTACGTGATCGTTGGAATAAATATTTGCCATGGTTTCTCCCTCGGGGAACCCATTCCGGAGAGCCTGTTTGCTTTTATATTCCTTGAGCGAAGCCAATCCGTAGGATAAACTAATTTTATTAAAACGACCATGCCCGGCGAACTGATTTCTCTCAGTCTTCCTCTTTGAAGATCCGCCCGATCTTCGTTTGACTGTTTGCGGACGCGTGCAATTTTGTCGGAGCTTAGAAGTAAAAAAAATTAGAGCACAAGAAAATAGGAAACTTCTGCACAACGTTGAAATTTTCGTATATGTAATCTAAGTAGCTAAATATATTTTATTTTGTTGTACAGAAATATTTTATTTTCTTCGAGACTATTTCATTTAAGTATGTTAATTGAGAATTCAAATTTATGTAAAAAGTATCAAAATGTGGAAAAAATTTTGAGCATAGAGAAAAAACATGTAGAAAATGAAAAGAATATATCAAACGCTGACTACCGAGAAAATAAAATCTTCGTTTCTGAATATTTTTGTACAATACATCTTTAACTTACAATTAATCACAGATAGATTTGTGCTGAAAAATGATCGTCAGCAGAAATACGGTAACATTTATTCTACGCTAGTGAAGAGAAGTTTCTTCGATCCATCTATAAATTATTTCGAGTCGAGATTCGGGAGATTCGTTCAGTACCAGCAATTCATAAAATTTTCATTCGAATCTTGGCTCGTTCCCACTCTTTTACCATCCTTTACATTCTACAACAAATAGGACCTTTACTTTTTCAAATGCATATCTAATTCTGTATTAAAACAGCTAACGGGGTTCGATAAAGAATCGACTTCCGAACCCCTTAAAAGCACGAACAAAAAGCGGTACAAACGGGTACAAACGATTTTTTATCTAATAGTGTTAATGAAATTAAAATATGTTAAAGTTGGGCACTGACTATTTTTTAATCATTCCATATTCTTTTATTCTTTGAGGTTCGTTTGAGTACAAACGATATAAAGTGCAGTACAAACAGGTATAAACGAGGTACAAACAGCCTATATTATTTTTCTTTATAAAGTCGAGCGCCAAGTTCGGTTTCGCAACACTCTGTTAATTCAACTGAAAAAAATGTCTGAAAATGTTGAAATTGCAATTGATAAGTCATTTCTAGTACATGTTATAAGAGAGATGAGTGAGAGTGTTTTCTTGGCACCAAACTTCATCCCCTCCCAATGAATTTTTAAATGTAATACCGCGTCGAGACGGTGCAGAGAGATGCTTTCGAGAGGCGCGGGTGAGTAAGGATTTTCGCAGAGCATCCTCTTTGCAGCGTTTGAGCTCTGGGCCGGCCAAACATGGCATTATTATTCCATGTTAAGCACGGTTAATGCTCTCTCGGCGGTGTTGCCGACTATGCTCGTTCGAAGAGAGAAGAAGTGTGAATAATCGCCGGGCAAGGCTGTTCGCGCGCCAGGCGAGCAAGGCTCCATTTTTAATGAGACTAATAAAGACCTAATAACCGCTTATTGTTGAGAGTACGCGTGACTGATAAACTCAATTGTAAAAACACGCATGTACAATATAAAACATAGATATAGAATAACATAGATAAATATATATAAAATATATATTTATTCAATCGTTCACTCGCGGTAATACAGATTTCTTGTCTCTCTCTCTCTCTCAAAAGTGGGAATAATTTTTTCGCGATAAATAGTACTAAACTGTGGATAATTTCCAAGGTTTTCGAATATAGTTCGTAATTACAAGAGAAATCGCATTAATCCTCCTCAATCGCGACGACTCGGTTACGTTTGCATAATGTGCAACTGGTAATCTGCGATTAGCCACGCGAAAGAAAAAGAGGAGACATCATTGAATTCATTTGCAAAACAAAACGCGGGAAAAGGTTAATGAAGAGCAAAGTTGACTTCCATCTTTCCACGCCTATCCTTGCCTACAGTATCTATCTCACCACGTAACGGCCATGCACGTGAAAGGTGCTTTATTCCGCGTCACGTCCGGGACCATTTGCCGGCGAGTTTCCATTTACGGAATCTAATAGTACAAGCCCTCTAGAAATCCTCGCGTTTCACTTAACCCTTAGGTTATCCTGATAAGGCACAGTAATATTAACTTTATGATAATTAATCTTCCAAGCAATATTTTAAGAGAGACATTTATTCGACAATATATTAAAAAATATATTTTATCATACGTGTAATATGATTTCTTAAAATGATAATGTGCATATATCTGATAATTTGTACACATGATTTCTTAAAATTAAAAGAAAAACTTAAAATATCTTTAAATAAAATATTTATGGGTGATTAATACGTAAACATTAATATTACATAATATAAACGTTAATTAAATTCAAAATGTGAGCCCTAACGGAAATTATGATATTAAAAGTTTTAACATTTTTGTCAGGATAATGGGTAATAATATCGTAATAGATAATCTCTCGCGTTTAATTTTTTTTGCATTAATAGCATACAATTTCTTAGATTGCTAAACGTTAAAATTAACACAATCGAAAATATCAATTTCTCTTCTTTCGAAAAACGCCTCTATTTCGGGCGTCGGTTGTTAATAAACCACGTGAATCGACAGAATCTAGGGTCGACGGTCGTCTAACAAGATGAGCGTCATTCTCAATTAGCTCGTCAGGTAATTTAGCCAAGTTTTTCGGAGTAGCTATAGTCCTTATTAAAGTCCGATAATTAATTACGCGCTGTGCGCACAAACGATTAAGAATAGCGGAGTCAGCATGCGCGGCATCTCCGCAAACGGAGATTTCTAGTAATCGTGGATTAATATTTAATCAACGATCTAATCGTAGAATTTTCCGTCCCTATTATACAGTTTCATTATTAAAGTCTGAAAATTGTTTATGCACTAGCTAAAAATGTTAACTTGCATTTGTACTTGAGAGTGTACCGAATGTACAAAACTTATTGTTCTTTGTTTCGCTTGTAAACCAGTATGGAGCAAAAAAGTATTAAATACCATATATTATATGTATGTCTCCACGAGTTTTTAATCTAATAATCGAGCTGTTAACCAATAATTTTTATAAGATTTTCTAGAAATCAACTACGAAATATACAAGGCATAATATGATCTTAATAATATGATCTTTTTGCAAAAAATTCACAATCTTAAGTCGTAATTAAAGAAAATCTTAAGTAATGTTATTACAAAATAATATGCAAATAACTCGTCAAAGAATTTGTTAGAGAGAGGAATAACGATGTTAGATAAACATGTTTTAATTACCGCCATGTTATTTCCTACCACGAATATTACAGTCTGAGCGTATCTTTCTAAATCCAGAGCAAAATAAGCCTTCCTGGCACAGTACAGCTTTTCCCACGCAAGTCACTCACACGCAAACGATCGATACGTTGCGTTGCGCCCGGCGCCAAAACATGCGTGTTTAGTGTGCCTCTCTGAGAGCACCTGCCAAATCGTGGTCGTTCCACTCTCATTCGTTCCTCGGCTCCATTTGCCAGCTACGGTCGAGCTGGGTCAAGTGATCCGGCCACTTGAGACCGCGTCTAAGATGCCACAGCGTCGACAGCTAGCGGGAATTGAACCAAAAATATTTCCCGAGCCCCGAGACACTTGGTAAAAAGTTGCTCGTACACTTGTCCCAATGCGACTAATTTAATCCACTGATGCTTCGATACAAGTGAAAAACAATTATGCGTTACTCTACAAACTTGTCTCTCAAAGAGATCCTGCTATTAAATATTGAATTCATCAATCGATTCATTCAATTGATGTAAAAAGGAAGAAATTAGGTTATAACGTGTAAAATACGCAAATATAGCTTACATAACAATATTTCGTAAGAAACGTCATATTCACATGTGGAAAGAACAAAATAGTAAATATAAAAAGAAATCAAAACTACAAATTAATAGTAATCATATTTATATAATTGTTTCGAGTGTACTATGATAAATGGTGTGAGAGATAAGATGTGTCTATCTATATCATTACTTCACAATTTCTACTGTTTTATTGTCTCTTCCTAATAATCAGTTTTTTTACTAATCAAAACAACAATGCTGAAGCTATATAAAGGACTAACCCGATATTCGAATGATCAGATCGACAAACGATAACGCTCCGTTAGTGAACGCTAAGCCGGGGAGCAAATGCTCAGAGCTTTGATGAGAAAAAGACGACGAGGGGGCTCATCCCAACGTGATGGCAGGACTCGTCGTTTTTGCGAACTCCGAGGAAACCGATTTCCCGAACATTGCGCAAGCAGTCGCCTCCTTAGGCGCGATTTCCTGGAAAAGTAATTTCCCGTAGGAAATCCTCCCGACTCACCTCGAGTCGAATAACAGTGGCTGAAAGAATCTCCGCCAGTCTGGAAGGACCTCTTGGCCATCCTGTCTAAAGGAACCCACCAGCACTCTTGAGTAATACCGCTGAAAGGAGATTATCCACTTCGCGTATTTACCCCGAGACCCTCCCACTTCTTTACTGGAAAATTATCAACAATGCGGTAAGAATTTTCGAACGCTACCGGAACAGCGGCATCAACTCCGTCGAGGAAATTAAAAATTACGAGACGGATGCCTCAAAATTTTGAAGAAGAGAAATATTCTTTTTATTCCATTTAACTGCCGTAACATCGTGGTTTCATAATTCGTAACGGTAGCAATAAATATCAAATAATTGACTTTACAATTTTAACAATAATGTCACATTAAAGATCTGATTCTAAACTAAAGAAGCACTATAAAAAAAGCAAGTATTATTTAGATATTACATTTTTTTAAGATATTATATTTATTTAGTTCAAACTTAAGTTTAATTTAAACCACTATCTCGAATAAGAGGAAAGAAAGAGTCCATCGAATCGTTATGCGTTATAAAGGAAAACACGTCTTGTGATTTTAGCAAAATAAGTGCTCGATCGTATTTCGAAAAGGAGAACTACTTCCGGTGACGTTATCGTCACCATTATAAAGGTACTTTTACAAATTGGAAGTACTCCCGATATCAAGTCCTGTAACCATCGTCGATCGATACCGCCTCATTAATTAAAAGTGAGGAGAGGAAGTGGAGAACGTAGGGTTAGGTACCGTGTTGCCTACTCGAGCGTTTAATAAGCTTCGGGAAGCTTCCTAAGAGAGATGCTGAAAAGGCGGCTACGAGGATGACGTCGTACGAGAACGAGAGAAGAGGCCCGGTAGCCCTAATAAAATTAAGAACGAGGACTTCAGGAACGTTGCTCCCCCAAACCGTATCCGAGGGATAAAATATTTGTATGCATGAAAAAGGTACAAGGTTATGAGCAATCAAATGTTGTCCTGTGCCGAAAGAGACTGTTAAATTTTGTATGTCTATATCACTGACAGTTCCTTCGAACTTTCCTTCCTTTCATTACGTCATCTATCATTTAAATAATCTACGCAACATATCATAGAGAAATTCATCTACTGTTCTATTTTAAACAAATTTCTAAACTGTAATTTTGTTGTAATTGATAATAAATATGTGCACATGTATTTGTTTTCGAAATCTAAATCAACTTAAAAACTCAAACTGGACATCTTTTCATAAATATACGAGTATATCTATAAATATATCTCTAATTGATAATTAAATTATGATTATTGTATAGTTATAATTATTGTATAATTAAAGAGGTGAGAGATGACTTCTATATAGAAGATGCTCTCTATAATCTCTTTCATGGATCGCAAGAAATTTACAGATTATCTGCAAGCGTGCCGTCAGTTTACGCGATTCTAAAATCGTCGATCGCTTGATGAAACGGAACTTCGGATGGGGCGAAACTTAACATTTCACTCTCGCGTGTCGCGCAACGCACGCAACAAGTAACTCAATCGACGACACATCGGAAAAGTGTCAAAAGCTCGCGTGAGCTGAAAAATTTCAGCGGTGGCTTTTCCCGGCGCGAAAGAGATCGGTACGGCGCGGCACGGCGCGACGACCGGAAATCGAGCGGGCGCGCATGGTTATTCTATTTCGGCGTTCACGCTTTAATTTCCCACGAGGAATCGCCTTTTAAAATTGCCCTTCGGTGCGGGTAACACGTGCCGCATATATTACGCGCGTGCAGCGCACTCGATGTAGCCGACTAGATAAGCAATCGATGCCGTGGCATGATAAAAACCACTCGCGAATCGCTGGCGCTCGTATATTACCGTTGATTGCCGATAGAAAAGATGATAATAATGTACTGAAAGTGCAATAATTTATGTCAACGTATCCTGCATATAATTTTGATCCTTAACTGATCCAACGAAATGAAGTTTCTTTCGTTATTGATGGAGTTTCGGGCGAACAGCCCGATATAAATTATAGAAAAAGAATACTCTGAAAGAGATAAGATATAATTTCTACTGACTAATACATGCAGAAACTTTTTGCAGATGTATTTTGACCATTTTACCATTTGAATTCACACACAGGAAAGATTCCTAAGATTTTCAGTAGCATATAAAATTTTCAGTGGGTTTCACAAGATTAAAGCTTAATTGAAAAATCAATGTTGGAACTTTATACATTAATTTCGCAGACGAAATTTCATCTTTGCCAAAGGCAAACATCTTCGAAGCAAAATCAATAGCTTATATATATTTCCGAACTTTCAGCTAGTCTTTTTTAGCTTACCAGTCTATCTAGTATAGACAGCATATCTTGTAACTGTCAAAACCCTTTGACTCAACAAAAAACGATAATTTATAAGATTGTTCCTCGTTGTTGCAATGATTGTTTCAGTATTCGAGTCGTGGAATCAAGAAATTAATGCTTAAAGTACAACGCGTGTCTAACACATGACGATAATCCTATTATCCTTCTTCGCAATAAAGTTCTTAAAGTCTATTTAGATCAACAAATCAAAATTTCAGTTAGGAACACGTGTTTGTAAGTATTATTTGATCATTCTACTTAAACAATTTTCGATCAATTACTGAAATGTGTCTTTGTGATTTTAAAGTATCTTCTAAAATATTTTTAATACTAAGAATAATTTAGAATACCACATAATCGATCTTTTATACACGATTCTTTTCCTCTCAATACACACAATGTATTTATAAAGAATCGTCACTTCGACGTTCCCAGTGGTTCTCCCAAGACGAAACCACTATCACGTGTCTATAGGATGCACCTCAACCGGATGATTAATGCGCTGCTGTTTCGTGTTACCGAACTTTACGTAGCAATTTATTCACAGGAAGCTACTTTGCGTAGTTGATCTCACGACGAGAATCGAGATAGACCAAGTATCACGGCAGCGAATGCGAAAGTTCAATTGCCACGTACATGGCGCCGCGATGTATATAAAGTAACTTGCACGCTATACATGGGGAACGCAGTCGGAGAGACCCTTCGTTGGATCAAGGGAAAATAATGGCTCGTGGGCCGACTGATCCCTGGCCGTTACGACGTACTTTATTCTCGTTTCCGTGACACGCTCGTCGACGAGTCGTACGTACGTACGTATGTACATACACCTCGTAAACGACCCGCCGAATGCACCGGCCGTACTGGAAGCGGGTGGAAGTAAATTTCGCGCTGAATTAGCAATGACTCATTAATCGGACCGGGACGGATAAAGCCGCCGTAAGCCACCGCACTGCGCGCTTTTGTGCGCAAATTTATTTTTCACGAAACGTCACTGTTTGTCAAATTGCACGATAAATGCGATCAAAAAATGACCGCGCGCGAAATCATTCGTGCGGAAATATAAATAACGTTTGCGCCGCATTTGCGATTTGATTCCCGCGAATTTATATATTTGCATGTAACGCAGCGCAGTGGTTATATTTCATCGAACGTATATTTACATGATAAATGCGTAACTAAAAAATTGGAAGCTATTAGTTTTCTAAAATGCAAACGAAGCGTGTAACTCATTTTCTCATTTTATTAAAATTATTACATTATAATTTTTAACAATTCATTCGATTGTATACTTTAGTGGTAGCAAAGTGTTGACAGGCGAAGAAGCCGTGTACCTTGTTAAAGTAAAAGAAACATCGACGAAACGCAAACACATCTCCGAACACCTCACCGAAATCAGCCCTCGAGTATCAGGGATAATACGGTCATGGAGGAAGGCGGGATTGCTCGATGAAAAATTAAGCGGCATGTATTAAAAAGGGCGCGGAAAGAGCTTTCGGGGAGGCTTTTATCCCGGCTGTTGTAAGCCACCGTAGATTCGAGTGGCATCGCAGACTTCGACGAGGCGACATAAAGAAGGAAGTGAGCGGCAGGATGAGGCAATAATAATGAGAGGACAAACTTTCGTGAAGAAGGAGATGCAAAGAAGGAGATGGAGAACTAGAAGGGGAAGGGTTCCATTCCAGGAGCAAGGAAGGTAGGAGAGACAAGATCCCGAACTGCACCGTGGGAACGGGATGGAAATGTCCGCGGGAGAATTCGAGGGCGCCAGATGCCAAGAGAGGGTAGACAGGCATAATAAGGACACTCGTCGAACAGGACGATGATTATTATGTGCTGCGGCAGCGGAGCACGCGGGAGGACCTGCGTGCCCCATGTGTCTTTTTAACCCGTTTTATTCAACGAGCACCGATGCTTTCTACCTCGTAGACGTGGAACAATGTGGGATAAACAATGCGTGCTCAAGGAATCCGGCGTCGCGGAATGATCCGCAAACCCGGAGCGGACGTGAATTATGGGCTTTGTCGGTGATCCTCGATTATAAGCTCGATTAACCTGGCTCGCAAAATATCAAAATGTCTGAATAGCAAATCACCCGTCATTGCGAAATTTTCACGAATATTCTGCGCGCAGACATGCGAATAAAATGGACATCGAGACGATCGTAAATATTTTAGTAACGTATCGGATCGTATAAAGTGCCCCTTTCCCATCCCCTTGTAATGTCGTTCCTTGTCAATATGTCAATAACCCCATGCCGTCATGTCGGATAACTTTTAAATATCGTTTTCATTTCAAAACGTCCGTCATAATTGCCGATACCGATTCTACAAATATTGCAACGAGCTGTTAACTCGATTGACGTGTTATCAAGAAAGCTTCCGACATAAGTAATAAGAACAGTGTGCCGTCGCAATTATGTTTGATTGGAAGAGAAGGTGGAGGAGACTCACGGGAGGTAAGGTAAGCGCGATTCGTTCGTCGACTTCCATCGGTTCACCAGATATTTTCTATTACTGTCCGAGGTGAAGTTCTCGGGAATGGAAACGCAACTTCGCGCTCGAATAAACGTCAAGAAGTTTATAAACCCACGAGAGGGGAAAGGAATAGAGCCGAGCCGGCATCGTGACCTAAGAGGTTCGATCGCCGATGCAGTTGTTTACGATCGAACATGCGGAAGCAATTAACGATAGCCCGTGATTTGATTACGAAGTTCTGAGACCCGGGAGTCTCTGTCGGGTTCCCGTCGATCCGCGGCGAACTCCCGTTGCTAGCGCGAGACCAAATGATTCAATTTCAGCGCGCCAGATCCGTCCGGACGTTAATTGAATGATCGAACTTTCCATCGCGTCCGACAGGAATCGAGCGGTGGCTCTTGTGAGCGACAGACGAAAAATGAAATTTCATCATCATCACGTCGATGGACGAACGTTTCTAACGTACGTCACGAAAATAGTTTTATAGATGAACAACGCAACTGACGGTACAAACAAGATCATAATGGCAGTGCAAAATCGCTTAATTTATGAATTTTAATAGAAAGCTTAAAAGCCGTGGATTTTTTGCATATGAAAAATGAAGTGCTTCCCAGGGCTTGCCAACGAACGAATCTACATGCGCGCCTTTGTACGAACTTTTCTAAGGTGTACTTAGTATGTGCGCCAGAATGTACGATTTAAATGCGCTCTCATGCATTTTCTTTCACAAGGCTTTTCTTCTCGGTGCTATATTGTCTGCGCCTTTTACTTCAAGTAAACGAGCTGCCAACGAATGGAAATTAAGCGGGTTTCTTTGACAGCCCTGCCCTAACAAAACGCGTCATAAACTTGCATAAAAATGCAATTTCCCCGTCACTACTTTTTAAAATGTATTAGACTTAATATTTGCTAAAAGGTCATTAAAAAAATGCATAGTTGTGTGTATAGTTGTACGATTTCGGTTCTAACAATTTCCTAATAAGACTTTCCGCTAAATATATCAGGCTCATTATGATAGTTGCATTAATATGTCAAACCTTTTGCATCCCGTTGCAACAGTTTCCGAGCTTGCAAATCCCTCGGGCGTCACACGTCCCGCAAGCACCATCCCCACGAAACGTTAAGCTCTAATAAGAGAGAAGTGTATTTCGAGGTTGTGAATCGTGACAGCTATGTCGAGACGAGGGCCGCGAAAAGACGGTCTGGAGAGAAATTCGGAGTCACTCATGGCGAATCCAGTAAGATGAAATTTGCACGCCAGACGTTCACGCAATACGTGCAAAACCTCGTGTGCCCAGAGTCGTGAAGAAAAATTGCATCGACGATGCGTTCCGCGGGGACTTCATCTGCGCTACGAACGAATTCGCGAGTTGTAATATTTCGCGTGCGAAGACGACTCTTTCGTTTTGATCTGACAGAAAGATATAAACTTATTTGTATTATAAAAACGAGTTGTTCTCTCTCATAACTTTTCTGCTTAAAATATTAAAATTGATGTATATTTTTTTACAATAAAAATTAACTTCTTCTCTACAACGTTATGAATTTTGAAATATTATTTGTTAAACACAAATACAAGAATAAAATTGAAAATCGGAATTATGATGAGGATGAGGTGAAAATCAACCACTGATTAAAGTGAGTAAAGCTTCTTAAAAATTTATATCTCTGTTGACACGCTTAATTTAATCATTTTTGCATTATACAGGAAATATTTTCGAAGCACTTTTCATAAATAATTTAATTGCAAGTATGAAATTAGCGTGTTTATTATTTTATGATTAGAATTACAATCGCTGCGGCATTTTCTTTTAAGAATTTTGACCATCATAGAGAGAGTGCTTGTGCCGCATTATGTTTCATTAAAGAAACGCGTATGTTGATTAATCCGTTAGGAAAGCACAGCCACCATGTACGTAGGAGGAGAAAACTTATGATACGCTAGCATTCCGCAGTTCAACAAACTCGAATACCGACGAGCAAGTAATGTCAAGAATGCGACGCAAAATTTCTTAGCGCACAAACACAAATTTCGTACCGATAGTACAACATGGTCTTCTTTTAATTAAGCGAATACGATTAAGATAACCATAAACTAAAGTGATCCTATGTGCGTTTCTCTAGATAGCTAAATATTACTGGACTTTCATATTTTGTTACTTATTTTTTAATTTATAAAATGTATAAATGTATAGTCATTATTTATATCTATCTAGAATATCAAATAAGATCAAAATAAAGTTTCGTATCTTGGAACACGAACAATAATTTAATTAAATTGTCAGTGCAATTTAATTAAAGTTGAGATTTTATTCAACGGAGAAGAAGAACGATGTGTGATACCTCATTTGAAGTTTAAAATGTCAATTGAGTAGCGACACATGCTTGCTTGATAATTGATAAATCTTTCTCGGAAAGGACATTAATATATCGAATATAAGTTGATCGAATATTTAAAAAAAAATTTATTTTTTTAACTTATATATTATTATATACTATTATATACTATTATATATATATATATATATATATATATATATATATATATGTGTGTGTGTGTACTATTATATACTATTTTTTAAACTTATAGTGGACTGTACATTTTATTACAACATTTCCTATATCTCTTTAGTTATTCATAGATACTTATGGGATACAATAACATTCTATTCTTCAATATTCTAATTGTACCTTTACTATTTTATTCATACTTTAAGTATATTGCTTTATTATATTTTGTATAATATTTAATTTTGAATAAATATAAAAAGGCTGAAGACAGACTTCGTTTGATTTTAAAAAAAAACAGAAGAGAAAAAATATTACTGGAAAGAAAAAGAGAAAAGAAAAAGAGAGAAAATATTGTATCTAAATATTTCTGCTAAAGCGATTTTTTTCCTATTATTTTATTTTATAATTTATTTTTATTTCATATAAATACACTTAAAAAAATATAAATATTGTATTTTGTTCCATATTTACATAAACATACCATGAAGATAGTTAATAAAAAATTTAAATAAATATTTAATATTCTGAAAACGTTAATAATTTATTTATTATTGCTTTATTTTACTTCTATCTTTCTTTATTTCACTATTTATCTATAAGCAATATATTTAAAAATTTAATCACTTTTATAATGTTAAAAACTTAATCAAATAATATAATTAATATTAATTATATTTTTTCCTAGTATTTTCTGAGTTGCATTGCTTGACAATTTTATGTATACAGAGAATGTGCTTGGCAAAAAATGTAGACAATAATATTTATTAAATTTGAGAAAAAAAATTGAGAATAATTTATCTTTTATGGAAAGTATTTATTATTATTTATCGCTTCCCGCATTTGAGCTTATTCCATGTACGAGCCATATTTCCTATTTAATTTTTTACATTTGCTCGCATGTTCGTATAAATTTCATGCGACTATATTATCTCGTAATTATTTTGTCATATCGTAATACATTGTGACAATTAATAATACGTATAATGAGCTCTTTACGAGTTGATTATCGTGCGTTCTCTATACAATAAATCGACGGTTAATTTTACATGTATTTAAGGATTAAATATACCAACATTAATCTGTCCCACCCCATCAATTTGGAGACAATAGATTTATGTTACATTTGTCTGTAATACTCTTCACAGATCTATTCAGTTTAAAAAAATGCTTTAACTTATCGATCTGTGTTGCAGCGGAGCTGTAATACTAGGATAATCTGTGAAAAACAAATTATGGCAACGCTTCAAATAATTAACATTTTTAAATTAATTACATATACAGATGTAACGTAATAATAAACGATCATTTTTCTGTAAGTAAAATAATATAAATAATTTACTTATCACGGGTTTCTCCGCCATTGCCTGTTGCCTCCTAGACCTTCTCCTCCTTTTCTCCCATTTTTCTGATGCTTCTTCACAGTACTTGTACGACACTCACTCGCGAAAGTCAATCGTTATCACGCGACGTTATGATACGATACTCTCTCAATGCTGTATGCACATTCGACCGTGACAGATGACAATTGCACACGATTGTAAAGAATAAATACGTCTGTCATTTTCTAATATTTGCTACGAATGCATTTCAAAAAATATGTAACATGGTAACACGAATTGCACAGTAAGAGACTTGCGCTGGTGCTTACATATTCGAGTCTCGACGCGGAATGTAAACAAAGCGATTATGTATACAAAACTCGCTGCACGTTGAAAAACAAGTGCGGTATACCAACCGGTTTCGTTCTCGCTACAAAATATTCATAAAATAATATGTGCTGAATACATCTTTTTCCTTGCAACAGTAATTTCTGTTGCTCCGAAAGAGCAGATTCGTGTTATTCGAAATATCTTCTTCGATAAATAACCCCAATATGAGAAATTAGTTGCGAGAATTATTTAACCGCGCAAGTAATTGTTAATGTAGGAAAGAATCATGTTTAACGTTTCGTGATAAATTAAATGTTACTAGTTGTTTTTGCCATCACAAAAAACAAGAGCCGAACGTTGACACATTGCTGCTACGAAATATCGTATCATCTTACACGACATGAAATATTTCGTGTACTGTCTGCAAACGAGACGATAATTTCTATTCTTCTATTCTCTAAATTTCTATCCTTTATCATTTTAACTACCGTATCGAAAGAAGAGATTACGCAAAACATCTGTCTCAAAAAATAGCCTTGCAAGTAATAATAACGCTTGTGTAAAAGCTAATTGCAAGAGTTACTCGATCGTGCACTGATTGTTAATTGTAGAGAAGAATCGCGTTCCGTGTCCCGCGGTAACTTGTAAGTAAAGCGTCATCACACGGAGCGACACTGCCTGTTCGGATCTCGCCGTACAAATGGTAACAACACACCGACTTCGCGTAAACACAGCGCGCATGTATTTACATGATATCGAAAAAGTCAAGTCTTGTGATTAACTTCCAGGAAATACAATATACCAAGGTTTTATTTATTAAACATACCTCGCCAGTCTATTTATTAAAATTTCTTCGAATATTTTCTGTCCCTTACTGTTCACAATGATTTTGGATTATTATGCCTATTATACATTTCGTTTTCTGGACTCAATAGTTTCACCTAACATAATTCTGCACAAAGCATTTTGAAAATCTAATGGAAAAAAGTGATTTGCTAATCATAATTTAGTAAACTTTATCATTTTATTGATGTGTGTATGTTTAATTAAATGTTTTAATATTTCAAATTATATCTTTTTTTTAAATAAAAAACTTAAATATAACTTATTTCACAATAATCAATGATATTATAAATTCAGTGAATCAGTTTCTGTACGTGTGTACAAGTGTGTTAGTATATGTGTGTGATACTTATACACTGTCTAAAAATACAGGATAACGCGGGGAAAGAATTAAACAGCAAAATATTTGCTTGAAACTCCGGACACTCATAATTACTCCGGGCACTTAAAAAAAATTCCCCTAAATGTCCTTAAAAAAAAAACTGGCAACTTTATTTGTGTATAAAAATTAAAGATGATTAACTTATCAATATTAGCCAGACTGCTAATAATGTATAGAATCTACAGACAAAAAAAAGCAAAATCAGTTAAATAATGAAAAACAATAACAGATAACATATTGATAAGTTTAACTACGAATTCGAATGTGCGAATCTACAATATCATTAATTATATACACATACTATTATATATCATTACATACATGATCCTCTACCAAAAATCGAACTACGAAGAACAGAACTCAACACGCGAAATCAACTTCATTGTCAGAAAGTTTCAAACATATCAAGAATATCTAATTGACTCCGTCTAATGGACCACATCAACGTCTGAAGACGAGTTTCAACCGAATTTCTCAGTAGACACATGACGTATGAACTTTACTATTGCATGACTCGTATATTTTCGCATTGCGAAAAATTGTCAAAAATTAAACACTTTACAATTCTTTCTCCTAAAATCTTGCTATTATACGATAGATTGAAGCGCGATTGAAATCGATGACGAGATTTATTTAAAGAGTGCATTCGATTTTTCAGCGGATAAATCTCTTTTCTCCTCTCCACTTTCTCTTTCTAGTTTTGATTTGGGCCTCGTACAAAATGCAGTCGGATAAACTGCATGGCTGTCCGGTCGCACGTGTCTCCCATGTCCGACCTCGACACTTTGTCCGCCGAGGCGGATTATTCTCGACGGTTCGAGCCGCTTCCCTTTCGGAGTGCATTCGACCGTTTCGGACGACGAGCGCTCACGTGAAAGCCACCACAATTCCCTTCGATAAACAGCAAACGCGCACAAATGTCCCCTCGCTTTCACCCGCCTCTTGCGCGCGCCCTTAGTTTTCATCAATCTGAAGATACTCTTGGCGAAACGTTTGCGGTGCTCGAAAGTACCTACTATCGTTCGCTATCGCCAATAGGCGAGATAAAAGAGCAAAAAGGGAAGGGTGAAATGCCAGCGGATCCATTTTGTGTGTGTTTATTTCGCACAATAAAACGAACACTTCGTTAAAAGTGAATGCCTTATTACACAAATTGGGAGTAAAAAGTAATTGGATTCATCGTTCAAAGAATCGATCGCTGACACATTTATCTCTGTTTCGCGTGAAAATATATAATAGCCTGATATAATTAAGGAAAAAAGCTTGAACCGTACGACAGATTGATATCGCAGATTAAAATTAAAATTCTGCCATCCCGCAAGAAATGTTTTTGCATTCACCTGAAATCTACTACTGCCCAATTGCATATGCACGTAATTGCGCATGTGTCAAAAATTTCAAGAATGTTGGTGTAAAAAAAATACAAAACCTCCGCAAATAGTCGTGCAAGTACCACGGAAAAGTCCAACGCGTGCAAAGGACAGTATATTCGAGCATTTGCGACGACGACGACGACGGTGAGGAGTTAATTTCGCGAAAACGCATTAAACGCGACGAGGGGCAAAAGGTAGCGAGACCAAGGGCTAAGGAACGCAATAAAGGCACTCGACTGCAGACGCAATGGAATAAGAGGAACGAGGAGAGAGACAACGCAAGAAATGCGTGGCGATATTATCCTTCGCTTTCCGTGTGGCGTTTGAGACGATCCTCTGTCTCTCTCTCTCTCTCTTTCTCTTTTTCTCCCTTTGCGTATATTACCCGCAAAAATTGTCACTGACCCGCCCTACCGGGATTCTGCGGTTCACTGCACCATGCTTGTGCAGAGCTCGACCCCGCGTGTGCGTCCACCAATGCACCGATGCGCGTACGAATATCCGATCGCGACGCCGTACATGCGTTTACGCACGCTCTCTCCAATCTCCCTATTCTGTTGCAACTTTAAAAACCGTAGCGATACCGCAGACCGCAGACCCAAAATATTTCGCTCGCGAAGCTAAAACGTTTTCGTGACCGACATGCCTTTTGAGGCGAAAAGAGAAAATTTCTGACTTCGGCTCTTCCAAATCGATCTCTTCCAAAATGTGATACATATTTCATAATTTTAAAATGTAAGAAATTGTTTTTTTTTATTGTAATAACAGAACCTGTGTACGTATAATATTCTATTGTGTATCCTAATTTTAACTTTCCTTTCATTAGTAAATTTCTGAAAAAACTTCAATCTAAAAATATCAAAGATCGTGATTTTCTTTTATATTAAAACATACATACATCTATCGAAAGATAGATTCTAATCTAATCCGATTGACGTAGTAATAAAATGTCTTTATGCAGTTACAATAATGCTAGCAAATATTTTTCAAAAATAAGAACTTTCAAAATCTTTTTAAAGTAATTCAATTATATATCTTTATAAAATTGGAAAATTAACGTTTCTCCTTACATTTCTTGTTATGAAAGCTCAGTTATATATTCCATCGTCAACTAAATGGCAAACGAGTAACAAGATAGCGGTTGCCCGTTGCTCAATTGCATAGCCAGTATCGTTACAGTCAATAAAAGAGAAAGAAGGTCGTTACTCCACGGCTGTCTTCCCTCGCATCTTTAAGACCGGCCACCGTATGCAATACACTCCAGAGAGTGTACCGCGTGTCTGTATTTAAGTACGCGTTGCAAACGATCTGCCTCTGGGGTATGCGCGAGAGAGACTCGAGTTCCCGCGGCAAAAAGAAGACGAGCCTTTCACGGCGGGTGGGTGGAGGGAGAACATGGGGAGCAAGAGAAAGGAGGACAAGAGAGGAAGGAGACGAACAACTGGAGAAGGAAAGAAAGGGAGGAAAAAGGGGGAAAAAGGGAGAAAAGAAAATACTGAGAGCGAGCTATGTGGCTGTTTCTCTGTACACGTAATGTTCACGTACACACGGTTAAATACACTCGCACACAGGCACGTATCGGCACCGTGATACGTAATACGCGATATCGGAGAATCACCCAGTCCTGGGCCGGTTTGTACCTCACTGCCCCTATCTCACCCTCGCCTCCTACAGCGCCGTGAACCCGGCTATCCCCCTCGCGCGTTTCTTCCTTTCTTTCGTCCGTGTGCCCCACGGCACTTTGAACCTTTCCTACGCCACGCGATATCACGAGCCACGCCGTGGCACACTAGCAATCGAGCGTGTACTACCTTCGGATCCCCCTGTACAGCTGTGTCCCTTCCTCCCCCACTATTTCTCCGTTCTTCAGCCGCGTCGACTTAAAGCCCGTTTGAACCTAACGATTTCCGAAGGTTATCGTACGAGAGCAACCAGCACGTGACATGCAAAGATCTGCCTGTGATTTGATTTTGTTGTGATGTATAATAAGAAAAATAATAATAATATGTTATATTATATCGCGCGCTTTTTTATTAATTAAATTTGTATAGCGAATATTATATGCGCTATGCAAATTTTCAGTTTAATCAAACATTCTATTCTTTAAGAGTCGTTGAATAACACATGATATAATTTTTTTCTCTTGTATTAATATAATAAAAACGAAATATGAAATACAAAATACTCTTCTGCTATGAGGCATTTGATCGTCTTTCGTACAAATTGATTCATTTGTATCAAATGATCTCTGGTAATATGGAAAATAAAATATATTTAATCGAGATATTCAATCACATTTTGCGCATTTTTCGCAACGCGAATTTAATAACTTCATTTCAATAAAATACAAGATTCATTCAAGTGAAAAGGATTGAAAATCAAATATAATTCCGCATCGTTATAGCTCCGATATTGAATTCTGCAAGATAATTAAAACTGACGTTTCAGTTCTCTTTATATGAAAGCCGTCCACTTAACGAGTGAAATTTCAAAAGGTAAATGCAGCTTTTCCTATGTTATGGAAATGATCATACTGATCTCAGCTTGACTTTTCCTTTCTAAAAAAGTCTCTTTTTGAAAAAGGTGTCCATGGAACCTCTAAAGATTGTTTTGTCTTGTAGATGGGCCTTTATCCCATTTCTCGCTTGCTCGTTCACTCTACTTGCTCGCTTACGCTCGCTCTCTCAACTTCGCTCGCTTCTTCTTTACTCTAGCACTACCTCGGCCAACTTTTCCGCAGCCTTAAGGGGCCACGGTACGCGGATATGCTCTTTGTGACACGCGAATCGAGGCGTGGCTGTTTAAGGCAGGCAAGCAAGCAGGCAGACGCGACTCGGCGCGGCGTTTCCCCCTCGATCAGGAAATTGCGAACGTCGCAGCGCGCTTACCGTACCTTGATTTTTCGACAGCGATTTTCCCCTTTTCCGTCGGCTTCCGGCGTCTCTTTTACCTGCCTGCTCTCCCGCCGCGTTGAAGAACGAGCAGACAGATTTCAGTAGCCTCGAGGACGCTCCTCGACGTCGCGAGAAGACTTGGATAAGAGCGTCTCAGGCGCCCAACTTCTTCTTTCGCTCGACAGACGCCTATGTACAACAACGGTGTGAAGAAACGGAACTCGAAAATTTTAAGGCGTGAAATACGCACCTCGAAGAAGGAAATGTAACTCAACCCGCTCGGAAATAAGAGGCATCTCAAGTACAATCAAGATTAAGTCTTTGTGGAATTTAATGTACTTTTTATACATTGCGGAAGAACGCGAGATTATTTTTTATATACCTCACAGGTTTTTATATGTTATATAAGTCATATACTGCAAGCAATGAGGCAACCGCAAAAGAGTTATTATTTATTTTCTCGCTGTAGCGTAACGATTTCCGCAAGCTGTTTCCGCTTCGCTCATGACGGTTTCTCGCAGCAATTTTCAAAGTTAAAGATTAGTTAGGAAGTTGCATGATGATGTCTGCAGAATGGCGGGATGTACCCTTCGCAAACAATCGATTCCACGCGAGTAAACTTGACACAGAGGATCAGGGTCAACCCTTGTCTATTTGCCGCTAACTACTAAGTAATCGAATCTTGTAATACATTGCCGTAGACTTAGACCATTAGGTACACAGTGATATGCATATTTATGCATATTTACGCAAGCCCTTGCAAGATTCATGAAGCTTGCAAATGCGATATTCTGGCAGCACACGCGCGGTTAGATTTCTCATCCACGAAGTTCTAAGAAAATTGCAAAACGGGCGGTTTTCTATACCTAGTGCAAAAAAAAAAAGATAAATTAACTCAATAAAAAAAACCGTAATTCACTCGATATACATTTTCTTAAATACAATCTAATTATATTTTGTATAAAAAGAATTATAAACTTTTATTGCATTAGACACAATTCTATAATCTCTTTTTAACTTCTACATGTCTTAATTACTATTTTTAATATTAATTACTGACGTATTTATGGTATTAAAAACAGAATTGTAGTCCTCGAGAAATTCAATGAAGACGCCGTTCTGAGAATTTAAATACTCAGAAAATTAATGGAAACAGAGCGACGTTCCAGCGTCACGCGTCAAACATCTATTGAAACGTGGTCTTTTATCGATTAAACGGATTTATAATCAATTAAGGTCAGGAATCGAGTCCAGCTATCGATTATTATTATTATTATTGTTATTGTCCTTCGCGGCGCATTCAGTCATCACTCAAAGCATTTAAAACCAATCAAGATCATCGGTCGTAGTTATTAGCGTGTCGATTAAGCGCCAACGTGCAACTTACTCAAGACACGATTTTATCGTTGCGATACAGGCGATAAATGCTACAGCAATTTTCCAACGCCGGAATAAGGACGATCATTATCTGACTGATAAACAGTTTTTTTTTTTTTAATATAAATCGCGTTCCGAGGAGACATATTATTACGCGATATAATGGGTTTCAATCTATTCTCATGAAATGGTAAATTATACGGATTAAAGTCTCGGACGTAGGCTAGAAGCTTGAAGCAGAACAGAGAGTGGTAACCGTAGGCGTTGGAAAATAACTCTTTTAATGCGCGCGTGCACCGAAAGAATGCCGGCCTGGATTAGACGTAGATTATTTCCTATTATTTGCATCTCAAGTCCGACAAATACTGCTTACGCACGTTCGCTCAGCGGATTACATTATCGCGATTGCAGACACGAACACCCGTATCGCACATGCACGCGGCATTCCCGTGATTAGCCGACGAGCAGGCAGACTAATTACCGAAATATCGGGTGCAACACGCGAGTATTACCTCGTACATCAACATTAATGTGTAATAATGGCCGGGGCATCGTTGCGCAAACTCCGACACACGTGCGTGAAGCACATATCGTGATGAGAAGGACGAGCGATGACGCGAAGGGAGGGAGAATAGAGAAGACAAAGTGACGGATGATTACGTGTCAAAACGCGACATAACGTTTCGCGTCGGGATCGCAGCTGACATGATTACGACCCGCACCCTGCGATCGGCTGCGACCCGAACGGTATCTTCGCAGCCCTCGCTGATAAACGAGCCTGTTGCAAATTACTTTATCGCGACTGCACTTTCAGCGGGTCCCCCTCCGCTCCGCTTAGCTCTACGATAAACGCCCTCGGCGAAATGCATTATTCAGAAGACGCTATTCGGCTAAATTGTGTACTGACTAACCAGTGAAAATGCTTAATAACGTGAATGACAAATAATTGGATTACATACAATTATACGTACATCGCAATTCTGTATAACGATGCGTCAATTTTCTTAAGGTTCACCTACTTAGCCCTCATGAAGGATTTACTTGAAACTTTGATAGGGTGCTGAGATAGGCGATAGAAATGAATGCTCAAAATTTCAGGATTATCGACCTAAATAAAGAGTAATCAATCGATGAAAATCAACATTTAACACGGGATTACATATAGGAGTCATGTTCATAACGGTGGTCATTAGTGAATATTATTGGTTATAAGCGACAGATATCATCGAAAAAGAGTTATGACATAGAATTCGATCTACTGAACATTATTTCGTCGAGAAAATCGCATGTTATCAACCTTACAAAAAAGATATTCAGTTGCAAATAGTAAATGTGACTATATTACATAACACAAGATGCAATTTGACAAAGTTGCACTTCTCTACAATTTCCATTATCCCGTTAGATTTAAAATCTATATTCGGATAAATAAAAATAAATAAATAAATAATAAAAATTATAATAATAAATTTTTTGTAGCGTTTTTCGCTACAATCGGATATTGAGTCTTTTATTATCTAAATAACATGAATGCAATAGTTTTCCAACTAAGATTCTCTTTCCATGATCAAAAAATTGAGAACCCTATGGCGGGCCCTCGCCGCGGTGAATCCACCTTAGCTCCTTAAAAATGGAAAAATAAATATCATTCGAGTTCAATATCAGTGAGTATAGAGTAACATAACTGCTTTTTGAAATGTGATATTTCACGCGGTAAACAGGGTGTGTGCAAAACGAATGTTAACCCCGAAGCGATTTGCCGTTCTCGTTGAAACCATCCGCGACCGATTCGCCACAGTCAAACGTCGACGATTAAGATTACGCCGTAACACGATTTTCTTGGCAATTTTCTTGACAAGAAGGCAAAAAACCGATTCTATCGATCTTAACACCGAGGTCAACCATCGCCATCTCGAGGTATAATGGGTGGCGAGTGCAAACAAAAGCGAACGTCCACGCACCGTCCAACGGCAATCAATTATGGAATTGCTGGAGTCAGGCGGTTTTGACTGGACCGTGCGGGGCAATTTATCAGATTAATTGCGGAGGAAGTGATTCCCGGCGGATGATGGGACCAACGTGGCGAGCGAGCGAGCTCCATATGTCAGGAAGCAACCAGGTGTCGTCCAGACCGATCGGCCTGGTGAGCAAAACGGGAGCAACGTGTGTAGCGCATACAGAAGGGGGTGGTGGTTGGCACATCCACGCGGGACATGCGATATCGAAACCAGCTGTCGATCGGACGTATCGTGTCGTTGCGCTGCGCTGTCCGGTACGGTACGCGTCCCGTCCGTTGTATTCCCAGGGAGGATGTAGACGAGCGCGTCCAAAGGCGATATATCGTCGCGAGACCGTCTCTTCCTCGCCACCGCACAATTTCGCCGTCGGTACGCAATTTGCGCGGATGTTATCTCGCGGCGACAACGGGAGAATACGATAACGCTTGGTGGCTCTTTGAAGTATGAAAAGTGCGATAGTACTGCGTTAATACGACGTCAGAAAGTTGTATCTATTGTGGCGTTGTGAAATACGTTCCCGATAAAAATGGCTATTGTTACTCACGATATCGCGAACGATAACGAGAGCGAGATAGAAACACGAGAGATTATATGCTCCTATTATACAATCGCACATGCAGAAGTTTGAAAATTTAACGATTTTAATTACACGAGATAAGTAATCGCTCAATTATATTAACGCCTGATTATGATGAGTTACGTGGTATGTTTTACGCGTTTAGTTAACAACTTCAACGAGAGATGCGCAAATATGCATGATTGATTAGCAAAACAGCAATGTATTTTTCATCATCGATCCCGCTAATGACTCGCACGTAGAAATGCGAGATGCGACAGCAGAACAACAGGAGTTGGGCGCAAAACTACGCAAAACGCGTTTCCAAGTGCGTATAATGTACGTACGCGTAGATTGAAACTCAATTATTGGTCGTGTTAACGGGTTTGGCACCGCATCATCCATTATTTTCGGATTTTGCTCGTGCGGCTAGGCACATAAATTACGCGCCGGAGTTCATCATCAAATATACATATATTATCGCGCCGCGTATTCCGCCGGTACAACGTCATTCTTCAGTGTATGTGAAATCTATAGTAATCCCTCTGGTCCCCACCTGCAACCGCCCGAACGATACCGGCGTTTCGAATCGAAAGTACTATCGCGTATTGCAAAGCACACAACCGTTGATTGCGGATCTAACAGTAAGTCCGTTATCTTATCTCTGTATACTACAATTTTTGCTATGTTAACTATTTTTTTCTTATATTTTTGTATCTTCATGTTCTAAGGAGAAATGAATACTAAGAGACTATTTCTCTTTTAATCTGATCATGATTTTTCAATTTGACTTAATCGCGTTTTGTGACAATTTCATGCGCCTTGAAAATAACATTGGTGAAAACGTTCAAGATCGTTTACTTACCTTTTGCGCTTTACAGGCGGCGGCCAACGGCAGAACGTCGTGAGGATGTGCGGCATGACGATCGCGAAGACACAGAGCGCATATCGCGATTTTGCAAAGGGCGCAGTAGAGGGTCACCGTTTCGCCATTGTGATCGTTGCAGATCGGTGTGCCCTCGGGCCGAGATCCCTTGTTGCTGTTTGATTGCCAGCTGCCTCTCGGTGGTCCCAGGTTGTGAGCGGCCAATGGGCCTCTCTTCGGATGACAAGACTCCCTGCAGGCGTCGCAGTATAAAACCTGAAGGAAGAATTATCGGGTCTTAAATTTACGAAATATCATAAAGGTCAAAATATTAAAAAGCACGCGATTATATCTACTTTCACAACACATCGATTTCATAATATCTAATAGGATGCCTTCAGAAAAGAAATTCTTGCTAAAATATCAAATATCAAATAAAATTTCTGCAGTATTCACAATGTTTTTTTTCTTTGTTTTTTATTGCACTTTTATTGGGTTAAATAATTAATGGGTAAAGATATATGCTGTCGATATGTCGATAAAATCTTCTTAGTTTTATACTAATGTGAGACTTGCCAATAATAATCGTTAATTTGAAGCATCATTATTCTCATTCTGGAAGCAATTTTTGCGATATTGTTCAGCGACACTAAATATTCCTCGTTCGCTCGGTATTTCCTTCTCGGAAATAATATCATTTCGATTATCGATAGCCGAGATATTGTCGTCACAGAAATGTTGCCGGCAACGAATGAAATTGTAGGCGCTTCTCTCTCTCTTTTTTTTCCGCGCAACGAGGGACGACCGGCGCGCGGCGGACGCGAGTGTAAAATCACAGAAAAAATATCCGCCACTTGACTCGCAACGAGGTATACCGGAGGGACCGCCACGAGAGGGCCGAAAATGAAATTTAACACTTCGGAGGAAAGCGAGCAAGAGAGGAGGCGAGACGAGGGTGCGCGATTGGCGTACAACGTTGTCGCGCAACGAGATATTTCATGCGACGCGGCACTCCGAAGCGCGGTAACTCGATCTTTTCAAACGGAACGCCGAACAATATAAAATCGTTCTCTTTGTGAGAGTATGAATGCAACGTGGCGACGATTTGTGCGAATATACCGTGTAAACATGTTGCGCGAGCCGGAACTGACGATTGTCCAGAAAATCATTGTTCAAAATTAAGAAAATTTATTCCAAATTGTATTGTAATTTAAGAAAATATTTCAGGTACAATTTTTATCCTTACAACAGACGAAGAAGAAGAAAAGAAATTTTTCGTGACAATAAATTTTGAAAGATGTTTAAATTTAGATTACATATTGCATTTTGTTTTTTGTTGCATTCTATCCGAGGGGAGGGGGGCTAAAAGATAGAAATACCTCTTCTTACAAACAACCATGAAATGTTCGACATAAAATTAACAAAGAACATCTGTTTAGCCGCGGAATTAAATAAACAAATTTGTTGCGCCAGAATTTGTCTTTTGTGACTTGATGTCGAAGCAATCTCGGCCAGCTAAATTTCTGTCATCTTTTAGGAACGACACGCCCACAACAACGCTCGATATTAATGCCGATAAAGATATAGACGGCGGCTCTCTTGTGGCTGTAGTGCGCTTATAACGCGGAGAGAAAAGTTATGAAGTGGACTTCAAGGAAGAACGAAGGGGGAGTTAACGAGCCTCTGGATGAGAAAAGCACACAAGAGAAATAAACACGGCTGATGCCGCGGTCGTTAAGAATGGTAGCCTTGGAAACTTTACCGATCTTACGGCGCGGCAAAAGTTTTTGTTGAGAACCGAATCAAAACATCAAGATAGAAATATCAATGAAGGAAAACGACAACGGATCAGAGATTTGCGAAAATCACATCGCATTCGACATGTTCTACATCGAACGATCACGACGAGACGCTAAATAAGCACGATAATTATAGGAAAGGCTAATTCTCGATCCATCTTTTTGTAAATTATTGTAAATTAATTTTTTTATTCTCGGAGAGATTGATATTTCAATTAAAAATACCAATTTCCAAAGTTCTTACTACTTTTACAACTTAAGCCTGCGGCACACGGTACAATTTTTCGTACTGGATTGCTCACGAGAACCAATTAGGATTAAGTCATTTAAGTCATTTGATCTAAAATTCTGCATCCTTATTGGCTCTCGTAAGCAAACCGAAAAATCGTACCGTGTGCCGCAGGCTTTATTCAGACTGGATGATTTTTGCGGATATATATTTTTAAACAAAACCGATGAATATATTAAGAGAGTTTTTCCTTTCCTTTCTTCGGTTGAGAAGAGGAAAACTTTCTGCACAGAGCTTCTGTAGAAAATGGAAAAATGAAAATAATGAAAAGCTCGGATATATACTACATGATCTTCTGTTTTGGTTTCTCGGAGTACAGATATTCTTATACACGTGCACATTCGTAGAACTGCAAACAGAGGAACCTCGCGGAAACGAGTGAAGACGAGAAACAAAAACAAAGATTGATGAGTGGGAGATAAAATTATAAAGCGTCTTTTTCATAAATCGGTCACGTCAAACTGTGCATTTACGTGAAGCAGATTATTTAATTATTACGAACTCTCTTCCTTAATTTAGCTATCATAAAACTTCGACGAGTTGCTTAACTTCGAAACATTAACAGGACTTGCTTATAAGGAAACATTTAACTTTTTAACTACAGTATAGAAAATCTTACTAAAAAATTTCCAGAAAAATTAAATAAAAATAATTTACAATTATGACAAACGCGCGCGAGCGCGCGGCTTCCTCATTGAAAATAAAATAAAATAATGTCATAACTAACGAGCGGTTCTAATAAAATACTTTTTACTTAAAACTTTTCTGCTATTCCTGCAAAGTTCTCGATTCCGATTAAACGCGGCTGTGTTCGCAAATAAAGGATTAAATCAATATTAACGTGCCAACAATTCCAATTACTCCTCCTAATTCCACTTATTATGACTATTTAATCAGAAATTCTTGATCTTACACGCTATTTTACAACTACCTTCGCATTATAAACTCTTATTCGACCCCATTTATATCAATTTTTTCAATGGAAATTAATCACTTCAATCTTGGTTCAACTTACTTTTCTAATTTTTATAACTAAGAGAAAAGAATAAATTAAACCGAGATTAAAGTTAATTGATAAAAATATACATTAGCCGTCTAAAGCTGAGTCCACACTGGTCTTGTCGTAACGTCGTAGACGAACCAATCTTAAACCTTGAATTCACGATACCAGAAATCAGTCCGGGATCCGAGAAATATGTAGCCAATCAACTTGCAGTTTTTGTGGAAAAGAAACAATTTTATTGGCTGAACACTTCTTAGATCAAGATCTCGGACCGATTTCTGGTATCGTGGGGACACAAGGCTTTAAAACGATCGTAGTATCGCAGGATCGTGAAAATTTAAATTTGACTGAACTTGTACGACCCGTTACGACTCTTGCGAGTCGCTGCAACGCGAAATCCGGCCTTAAATCTCATAGGCTTTCTACAATGAGTTGTTAGTCGCAAGTCGTAAGCGCGCGAATAAACCAATCATATTCGATTATTCTTTTCTAAATTCAACTATGATTGGTTTATTCGCTTACGATTTGCGACTAACGACTCATTGTAGAACAGGCCTTATGGGCCTTCTACAATAAGATATTAGTCGTAAGTCGTAAGCGAATAGACCAATCATATTCGATTATTCTTTTCTAAATTCAACTATGATTGGTTTATTCGCTTACAACTTGTGACTAACGACTCATTGTAGAAGGCCTCTCAGGCTAATCTGACGCGTTCCGGACAAAATGACGATACGACAATCCACCGTTCTGCCCCACATCCGTATACCATTCCCGTTTATCAACCCCCGACTGTATCCCTGTTCATACAATCAGGCATCTTTCTAACCTCGCACTGTTCACACGCGACGGTCGCGTCGCGCGGCTCCCCCTCGCACATCTGGCACTGCAGCCGCGAGTTCCGCGACTCCTGGTACTTGTCGACGATATGCTGCATCGCGCGGTACTTGGGCAGATTGTGGGCGCCGCCCTCGTCAAAGTACACGGTCTTCTGGCAGACCGGGCACGAGAGGCACAGGGTACCGCCGGACGGCGGAAAGCCGCCGTTCCCCGGAGTGCCCACGTAGCTGCCCGGTCGCGAGCTGGTGGACGTGCTGCTGCAAACCACGCCGGAATCGGTCTCCGACAGGATCGACAATTTGTCGGCCTCCTGATCGGAGCCGGGCGCGTTGGCGGAATCGGCGGTGGACTCCGGCGGCGAGTCCGGCGGCGCCTGCAGATTTACCGCGCAGGCCAGGCACAACGTGTGCCAGCAGGGCAACAGCACCGGCTCCACGAACAGCTCCTTGCAACAGGGGCAACGCAGCTCGTCCTCCATCGCGGATGCACCGGCGGTACGTCGTCTGGCGATCGCCCTGGGGTCCGCGGACAATTCCTCGTGAATCTTCTCGAGCCGCGGCAGCTCGGATCGTTTCGCTCGAGTCTGCAGGATTCCTTCAGGATGGCGAACGACGTCGCGATGCAGGTCTCCGTTGATCTACTTTCACCGATCACCGGCCACCTCGCCGCGTCGAGATCGAACGTTAGGATACCGTGGAACGCAGGAAACGCGGCGGAGAGCGTTGGAGAAACTCGAGGCTCGTCGATGCACTTTCTTGCGGACTACTCCGATTCGTCGGCGAGAATGGTTTCTTCGAGGAATGGTCTATCTCGGAAAAAAACGTTTCCTCGTAAACTATGGCGACTCCCAAAGTCGAAGGTCGGACGGTTTCAGTCAAACAAAACGATCCTCTTTAAAGTTGTCGCGGAACGTAAATCGAACCGGAACGTCAATCGAACCGGAACATCAATGGAACCTTCGCTTTCAATCGTGAAACGAATAAGAAAGACTTCGAAGCACACGAGGAAGAATCTGTAGATTATATGATAGATCTAGATCGCACGTGTTTCCTCGTGTTTCACCATTAGTGCCACAACAGCGGATCCCACCGAACCTCACAATCGCGGGACACGCGCGCGATGTGATCCGGACGTGTCGATCGCGCCGAGAAAAAAATCCCTCGTTTCTCTCACGGGCGTTGCATCGCGTCTCGAGGCGGAATGCGCTTCGTGATGCAACGAGCGGAATGCAAACTCTTGCACGCTTCGGCGAGAACGTGTCACCTGTCGACCGCGCGCATCGCGGGCTTTTCGAAGCGAGCGCCTCGTCGTCCTTTTTTCGTCGACGCGTCTTCTCACGTGCGACGATCCCGAAATCACAGTACGCGTCGCGTTGATATCTGACGTTCCGTACACACGTACACACGCGACGCGACGCGTGTTCGCCCGGTTCCTGGCACGAGAACCACGCTTGGCAGAGACCAGCACGCAGCCTACGAGCCGTCACCGGGTTGACTGACTCCCGGCACAGAGTCAAAGAACCGTCGCGCACCGCGGCCACGCACACTCAGGAGCGTGATCGCACGGGGGGAACGAGAGGTATCGTACGATGGCAGAGGTTCCCAAACTTGTTTCAGTGTCTCTTGCTCCACCTCTTCCGTATCTTACAAACTTACGTTTAACGGACTTCCGTTCCGTTTGCATAAATCAAAGACTGAATTCACACTTGGCGAAAAAAGCCAAGTAGTGAAAAATAGATGTTCAAAGAAACGACATGTGTGTGTAATCGTTTGCAAAAGGGAAGAGATATTTTACAGGATTATCTTGAACTTTATATAAATGTACTTTTAGCATCTAGAACCAATTATAGTATAATTAATTATAGTTATCGATTATATTGAAGCATTTTCCAACAGAAAGAAATTGGATTATATAGAAATATAAAATCACGTATGTATCATAATAAATTTTTTCTAAACATATAATTGTAAGTATATAAATAACGCAATTTCCGAACAAGCGTCTTCAAACACAGATTTATTTTTTAAATAGTTTTTATTTTGCTGTTATCCCCAACAAGAATCCGTTTCTTTCTAACGCACGTCTTATTTTCGCACAACTATGTATATTATTGTGAAATTACTCGCCATATGGAACCGGTTTCACGCTCTGAGTGCATATTTCAGGGACGCGCCTACGTGAGGCACTTATATCGAGGTCATTCGAGAATCAAGTATAGGCTTCGTCTAAAATAAATACTTATAAATGCTCGGAAACATTTGCTTATATTTGCAATACTGTAATATATTAATATTATATTTGCAATTATTTTATACATACACTTGCTTTCATTGGAGAGAGAGAGAGAGAGAGACATCGGGCAAAAAATTGTACTTCTCTCTTATTAATCTTTATCTTAAGTACCCTTAAGATATCTCAATATCTAATTACGAAAGTTTAGATTGCGAATAACCACGACTAAAAAAAAGAGGAAAAAACCGCCGTTTCTTTCGACAGGAAGAAGAAAACGGTTTTAAATAAAAGTTAAGGCTATTCTCGCTCAGACAAAGACGTTGCCGTTGAAATCGTCTTAGCGAGGACGAAGCGGGATATATCCGCGATAACTTCTTGCAGACCGCAAGTTAACTTCGCGACAATACCATCTTGACAATCGCGACAGGAGATTACTTTGCTCTGAACGTATGAAGATAATAAAATGGAAAGCAACCATTTCTCCTCGCTCCGTAATGGGATGCGTGAGAGAATTCCGGTTCTCCAGGGGGAGGGCGACGGGACAATGGGCAGAGGGTTTGGAAAGGGCAGGGATCCTAGATTCGGCGCGATATAATACCACAGCCAGGTGCGACACGAGCACGCGGTGCAGCCAGCCGCGCGCGCGATTGCCCGCAGCCGAAACTTCTCTTTCTTAATCAAACTGTCGGATTCGCGCTCGATCGGGTGAACGACCCCGGAGGAGAAGGGGGCAAAGAGGGAAAGGTAAACTTCCGTGAAATTCTACTGTAATTCTACACGTAAGCATCGTTCGCGTAATGCATCCCCTTCTCACCCCATCCGCGGAACGGGGATAACGAAACTCACCGCTAATTTCGCGAAACCGCACCACCGGATCATCGAAATTGTTTACCGGGCACCGTGCCAACACTATTAAGCGATCGTTTATTTATATCTCCGCTCGACCACGCGCGGGCGTGCCTGCCTTGAAAATAATGCTCCTGATACTACGAGCGTACGGATTATGGATGGCGAGATTAAGGGCGTTGCTTAGAAAGCGCACGAGTTGCATTTAGAATGATGAAATATTAATGCGCGCGGTGTACAAATAGCGGCAAGCTTTGTACATACGGCTCGCTCTCTCCTGCCGCGCGCTTAGTCTAGATCATTTCTAGATAATGACTCGTGGTATCGGTATTTTTCTTTCAAATGAAACCGTTTGGCCGTTAATAACCCTCGCAGCTGAAGGACCTTTTTCAGTGAATTCAAACCGTTCGCGTAGCGAATCGTTACGGACATATCTTTAAGTGCGAACTATGCAGGCGACTGGGAAATTTTTGCTGTGTATACTTCTTTCGCATAATACGCGTCCCACGTTATCTCCCGCGGAGATATTACCCCGTTTTCTTCCCCAAATGATAAATTGGATTACGTCCGCTACGTAACTGCCAATTACTCTTCGACCATTCGACCGTCCGACTTCGTACGCGTTCATACATCCTCATACGACGAGGAACCGAGAAACGTAGACACGGTCATTTATCACCTCGAGAAACCTCGGTGAACAATATCTACTGTATCGTCGTCATCGTCGTCGTCTTTCTTTCTCAATATCACGTGTAATACCAAGCCGTTACGAGGTCAAACTGAGCTTGAGGTACATATATATGCGTCATTAAAAACACATCATTGTTGTGACATGTTAGTAAAAAGTACAGAATTTCACGATTTTCAGTAGATACTCTCAAAATAATTCGACTTGCAGAGAATTCTATTTTTTTTTTTTAGAGAGTTATTTGAGTACTACTTTAATTCAGAGTTTAGTTTCTGAAAGAGAAGATATGTAATATAATTGATATAATTATATTTATATTCATAAATATAATTTTATAAACATTAATATTAATCATATTTATGAATAGTATTAATCATATTTATGAATAGTATTTTTATAAATATTAATATAACTTATATATAATATAAAAAAATTTTTTATAATTCTAATAAAATATAAGCGTAATATAGGCGAAAGATATTATGTGAAGATTTTAAGAAACGAAGATTATTAGAAAGAATAGAGAAAAAGGAGGTATGTATGTAGGTTATATCATACCAGAAAATAAATATTTTTGGCTATAAAATTACATATTATTTGGTACAAAAATTACAAATATAAAAATATATGTAAAATTATTAATTGTTAATATATTAATATATATTAACAATTAATCCACATAATCTTACTATATTTGTCAAACTTTTTAATTTATTTATTATCTGACACACTTATTTTAAATACTGCAATTTAAAAAATTAAGAATATGGTTTTTCAACAAAATGTTACATAAGTTTAAAATCACAGCACGAAGAGACGATTGTAACACCGAATGTCGCAATATTGTTTTAAAACAAATATAATTGCAAGACTTTTAAAAACTTCAAAATATAATTAATTATAATTAATTATTGAGAGATACAGAATGTGACGGAGGATGAAGGAACTGCTGCACTAACGCCTCAGATAGTTAGATAGTTAAATATAATGATTCATATTCATGTTTTATATGTCTCCCAAACATGTATAATGTTTTATAAACGTTTAGAAAACGTATAAAACCAATATGTTCTTGGGATGCTATTAGCGCGTTAATTAATTTTCACGAGGTCACATGTTTGTCGAAGAAACGACGCAGACACGGTCATTTGTCACCTGGGGAAAAAGCCGTTTCGAAACCTTGATCACAGGAATGCCTGATATTTTTAATACCTGTATTTTTCTCGTTTCTATTTAATGTCGCGACTCTTTTGATGGTAAACTCCCGCGTGACCATTGCGTTCTATCTTGAGCGCATATTTTGAGATTTCATCACGATATGAAATTATCACATTTCGAACTTAAAATGATACGCTAATGGCCAGTCGAACCTGCGAGTATTATTAGATTTCATCTGAATTATCTAATTGATTTTTTTGTTTACCGCGGAAGAAACCAATTTGAAAGCTACAACCCGTTATGTGCGATTTGATTTATGCTTCAAGAATCTACGGTTGTTTTATCTTATCGCGGCAAGAATAATCTTAACACATGAATAAAAAAGTCTGATTGTATAAATTGGAAATATGGTAGATTCGACCAAAAAGATACGAATATTATCAAATATTTATTGAGTCTATTAATAGTTATAAGAAGTCTATTACTCTAATTATAAAATATCGAGCTAAGCAGAAATTCAATAACTAGCAATTATACAGAATGATCATTTTTGTATACATTTTGATGGTGCAACCAAAATATTTTTCTCAGTATGATGTAAATATTATAAATTTAAAATCAGTTCGTGACACTACTGATATTCGTGATATTGAGACTGTGACTATTATATGATAATATCGGAACATTCTTTTTAGTTACACATTATTTATTTCTTCTAAAAAATGTAAAATGAAAGATACGTACACATAACCGAAGGAAAAAGACATTTACCCAATTACAGCAAAGAATGTGTCTAAAAATTTTTTTAAGACATTTTAAAAACATTAAAACTAATAGGGTAAACTAAAGTAACCCCTTTTATTTATTAAAAAATTAAACATTTATTTTAATGTTTATGTAAGATAAATATTTAATAGATAAATATAATTACAAATTATATTTTGTATAATTCATTTTTATTATTTCAATTTTTTAATGAATAAAAGGGAACTTAATCTATTAATTTTAATATTTTTAAAGTATCTTTTCAAAAAATTTTTTAATTTTTTTGCAAATATCCGTTGCTGATCGGGTAGAAGAGAATTGTACGACTAAAAAAAACGGCCCTAATAGAATGTCCTAGAAGAGAAACTTACGTGCCCTCCAGCTCCGCCTTGGCCATTCCTTGTCCTTTCTTGTCTTTAACTGCATCCGCCGCTACAAGGAATGTATGAGAAACGCGAACGAAGTAACAAACACACGTTATTTCTACGGATAAATGTGCATTTTACGCGAACGCGACGCGAACGACAGGGGAACTATTTGAAAATTCCATCGGCCGAAACTCAATCGAAATGTTTCTCTGTGTCGCCGCGTAGAGGGCGCCACTTGCCGAACGCCGACTTTATCGGTTCCGAAAATCGAGCATGGCTGTCAAGAGCTCAGGCTCGTCCACTTCAAATTATATATATATGTATATATATATATATATATATAAATAAATATTAAACTCAGTCTATTTTCCTTGAGAAAATAATTACCGAATGTAAATAAAAGTTAATTTGAATGAGTACAAAATATGTCTTCTCATCCCTCAAAATATCCTTGAGTAATTGAATATTCGTGTTACACATCTAGATAAAATATCAGAGAAAAAAAGAGATAGAGGGGGAAGGAGTTCACAAAACAATAATTAATGATATAATTATTCAGTAATCGATAACAGTCAGTTTTGTGAATAATGGGAGCGACGAGATAATCATCGAATGATTAAATAGTCAATCATTAGTCGAGAAATGATTTTTATGATTAATAATCGGAGCAACTGACTCTCACCGACGAGGACAGGCAGCGAACTCCTGATTTCGTGATTACTGATTGCCGATTAATTATTGAGCGATCGTTCACCCGGAGTCCCAGTCTGTCGCCGTCACTGAACCGGATGGCTTTACCATTGTGGAAAATATTGCACACCTGCTGACGACACTTGACAGAGACGTGTCACGGGCTGCACCCTGGATTTCGTGTCACCCGGAGTACTTGATGATATCTCGACGAAGATTCTCGTGATAATTTTATGTTGTGCTCCAAAAATAACACCGCGGCATGGCATACGAGTGTCCTGAATTTTGGTTAATTCAGGCATCTCTCTCTCTCTTTCTCCCTCTCTCTATTTTGATGCGTTTGTGATAACGCTGATAACACGCTCTTTCTCTGAGCTTTAGAGTCTCACTTGAGGTGCGTATAAATCATATGATCGTCGCAAAATCGTTGTTGCATTTGTGTTACGTAATCGATGTGATCTACGTATCGTACGTGTTCATACAGCATCGATCATTGCAGTTATATTGCGGCAACATTGTCGCAACAATGTAACATTGCGGCAATGTTGCCGCAATATAGCTGCAATGTTTGTGCTGTAGGGGTGGATAAAATGTAGTGTGTGAAGACGGGGGAAGGCATAATTCGAAACCCTTTCTTTCATCGAGTGTCTTTTATTTTGGAATAAGAAAGACTCGCTCCAAAATCAACTTTATAACGATTATTGCTGCATGTCGTGTTTGTATTACGCTATACCGATTTGCCTGGTCCATATGTGAATGAATAATTAAAAAAGTAATTTATAAAAAAAGGGATGGGGAGGAGATATAATTCGAGAATCTTTCTTTGCGAGTGCCTTCCGAAGTACGTTATTTTGTGATAAGAAACTCGCTTCAAAATTAACCATATAATGCACATTTATCGCTTTACATGCAGTGCATGCAATTGTATTCGTATTACATTATCAATGTTGCTCGGCGTATGAATGAACGAGGTAGTTACGGAGATCAAACAGAGAGGAAATAATTTTGAAAAATCTTTTGTAAGCGCGCGCTTTTTCGAGTATAAAAAAGTCCCTTGGACACGTAATTAACTCTTTGTAATGTTTACTTTATGATTATATGTAATTGTGCAATCCTAATTAATTTTCTTGTGATTTGTGTGGGAATTTCGATGTATCGAGAATTGGACTATCGTATCACCGACAAATCGTCGTATGGAACAAAACAGGAGAGAACAGGAGAGAAAGAGAGAGAGAGAGAAAGAGAGACCGTGAAATTGGACGTTAATCGTCGAGATTGAAATGACACCCACATTTTGAATGCACGAGGTTGATCTGATTTAATGTCGATGTGGGAAAACTAATTCCTATCGTGATACTTCTGTGTAGAAAACGCACAGTCCAAATCTGAGGTGACAACGAAACTCGACATAATGGGAAAGAACGTGATAACGTCTCTGGCCAAGAGAGCCGCACCGCAGTTGACTTATTTATCTCGTCGTCAGTCTACTGCAAGGTATCGATCTCTTTGTAGGATTTAACCACAATTTCCTAAAGTCCCGCGCAATGACAGAGTTTAATAACAAACGCCCGTTTAATCCAGCATAGAACTGTTAAGTTCTTATCCAAACCTCCAGGGTGAACGCTTGATAATAAGCTCTTTAGCTGCGGATTAATAAACATCTCACGTATTTCGCGAAGCTTATTCAACGCGGAGGAAGTTTGATGGCCGTGTATATCTGTACATACACGGATTATAACATCCTTGTCGCATGCAGATTTTCTCGTTGTGGTAATATCCCATATTCCCGTAAAATTTACCATAACATTTGCCGAGAACGTTCTCCGCGCATCGAATTATTAACTCTACTTCAATCTTTTATTTCGATTATTATTTTTCTTATCACAATCTGCAAGATATCGCGTCCAGTTGTGCATGATTCAGCGATCTCTGAAATTTACATTAAACAGTACTCAGATTTTGTGTTGGAACAAATCTGATATTTACAAAAATACTCGTACTCTGCATTGACTCTGCAAGTCTCGTGTTTTGTGTCGTCTAAAATCGAGACTCATGAGGCTGTTGTTGTTTCTCTCGTATAAGAAGGAACGATCGTGCGAACGATTCAGATGAACGGAATTTTCAGCACATGCACCACGTACGACTTGGTGATCGTGGGTGGTGGCATTGTCGGCTGTGCGACCGCCCGCGAGATGATCATGCGGCATCCGAATATGAAAATGGCCATTGTGGAGAAGGAGAACGCTTTAGCCAGACATCAAACAGGCCACAACAGCGGCGTGGTGCACGCCGGCATTTATTACACTCCTGGAAGTATGAAGGTAAATTGAGATGAACATATAACTTCTTACACGCAGTTATTTTAATAGTCCGATACTACCGGATGTAGTAATATTATCAGTGAAGAAGCATGATCTTTAGCCACATCAGAGTACGAACCGATTGCTCTCTTCGATGTACGAAGCAATATGCCGTACGTTAGTTTTAATTTTGAAAAAAATAAACAAAATTTTTTAAAATTGACTCACAAAATATAAGACATTCATTGTCTTCATAATATTTCAAGAATTTGATTTTTATTTGCATTGCACTATTGAAGCGTTAAAATTGTCCGTGATCTGACAGCGATTGATGTTTTCAGGCGAAACTTTGCGTAGAAGGCCTGAAGCTATCATACGAGTATTTTTGCAAAAATAATATACCTCATAAGAAAGTTGGCAAGTTGATTGTCGCTCAGAATCCAGCTCAAATCAAAAGGATAGACGATCTCTTCGACAGAGGCATGAAAAATAAAGTGCCCGACTTACAGATTGTTGAGAAAGATTGCATTTCAAAATACGAACCCAAATGCAAGGTATAAGCAGAAAAAAATAATTATATTGAATGTAAAAATTAGATAGAAAATTCATGATGTTAATCTCAGAAATTCACTCTCAAGTTTTAATCGGACATAAATTCTTCCTATATATCCTCGATATATATTTAGATAAATCTTTTTTTAAATAAGAATTTAATTTGTGCTATCGTCTTTTATATTTTAACTTTTTAATACGTTATTTATTTATAAACATCTATAGTTGTGTATAAAAAAGTATGATTTTAAATCTACTGTAAATAACGTAATGAATAGTGAAAAGCAAATGAATGATTGAATTATCTCTTTCTAGGGAGAAAAAGCTTTATGGTCACCGTGGACTGGTATAGTGGATTGGGCAGTTGTGTGTAAATCTTTTGCCGAAGATTTTCAGAAAATGGGGGGCGAAATTTTTCTCAATTTCGAAGTAATCGGATTCGCGGAGATGGCAGAATCGAAAGGGAAAAGTCAACTGACCCCCATATCCGTTCAATCAAAAAACAAAGTATGATTTTCCTTAAGCTGTATCTTACTATGCATATTATCGCGTTAATTATCTAATATTTTGGTCATTTGTTTCTTGAAGTGCATACCAACAAAATACGTGTTGACGTGCGCTGGTCTGCATTCTGATCGACTAGCAGTGATGACGGGCTGCGATGTAAGCCCTCGAATAGTACCATTTCGCGGCGAATACCTTCTGCTAAACGACAATAAACGGCATCTTTGTACGACCAATGTGTATCCAGTGCCTGATCCTAGATTCCCATTCCTAGGCGTGCACTTTACACCCAGAGTGAACGGTGAAATCTGGTTGGGTCCTAATGCTGTTCTCGCATTCGCTAGAGAAGGCTATAGGTATTGTGATTATTACAAAAATATTATTTACTTAAATTTAATCGAGATTGAATAACTTTTGCAAGTATCGCAAGAGATTTAAATACATGTGTGTTACTTATACAGTAGCGTGAAAATATTTAGAAGACATAAACTTCGTGATGATGTTAAAATCGATTTTTTTCAGTTGGTTTGATATAAACGTAAGAGACTGCATAGAGATGGCAAAATTCCCTGGTTTATATAAATTATGCTTTCGATACTTCCTGCCGGGCTGCATGGAGATGATAAAGTCGATTTTCTATCCATTGGCTGTGAAAGACCTTCAAAAATTTATTCCTGAAGTTACGTACAGAGATGTAAAAAGGTCAGTATATTTTTTTGCTCTTTGTCCATTTTCGTGAAATTCTCGTAATCGTTAATAGAGGACCGGCGGGTGTAAGAGCACAAGCAATGGACAAAGATGGCAAGCTAGTCGACGATTTCGTTTTTGATGGAGGTTCTGGTACAATTGGAAGTAGAGTAGTGCACTGCCGAAACGCGCCGTCACCAGCTGCAACTAGTTCTTTGGCGATAGCAAAATTTATCGCCGATAAACTTGATCGCGACTTCAAATTTTAATGTATGTGATGTACATAATTATCAAATCGCTCAAATGTAAAATGCGAAATAGAATAGACATTTAAAAAGATATTCAAAGATATTTTTTACATTATATTTGTGTTATATATAATTTGTATTGCAATTATCTCGAAAAATATATATATTTGTACATTATATCGATTTAAATGTTTTACATGTATGTGTCGTAGTAATAAATATATTTAAGAGACAATTTGTAATAAGATAGTAACAAAAAGGATCTACAAAATTTTATGCTTTTACTTTTTACCATTAATTAAAGTTTAAAAAAATGTGCTGTTAGAAACGTTGATTAATATATCTCGCGTTAATATCTGTATTCATGCTTTCTAAAAGCTTTATATTTTTGTATAAATTATCTAATAGATTATTTTATAATACGCGGATATAAAAATTTCACACACAAATATAATATGTACAATAATATACAATAAAAGAAGTATAACAATTATCACATATGTGCACATAAAACAGTGATTTTAAAAATTTTATATAATTCTAAGTCTTTTTCCTGTTATCATAAGACGCGTGGTGGCAAAATCCAACGCAGAGGTCACATGATATCCCATGTTTGAAAGCACAACTCCATATTCGCTCAAAGCAAACAATGAATACACTGAAATTATACAGATCTTTAAGATAACAAAACTGTAGAACAGCTACGTATGATAATAAGTCGATTAATATTACCTAAGGGTTCACAATATTTATTATGCCTATAAAAGAAGTAACATGCTGTTACTATAGATAATACATTCAACATCATTGATCTCCGTTTCCACTTCAAGGAAGCATCGTTCAAGCCTTTTGCCATATTCAGGCAACTCTTCATAATATAATATGCTAAGAACATGTGTATAAATGATGTCATCAAAAAAGTTATGAAAGACATTTTATGGAATGCTGTAAGAAAATATAGCATGTCAATCACATAACACACTGCACTTAATATTGATACGCAAATTCTCAGACACATGTGTTTGCATACCATAACTCTCGTCTGAAGTCCAAAAGCTCAATGTTACTAGGGAAGTATTTTCAATAGCATACATAACGAGCGCGATATTACTTAGATATCGCGCCCATTTATAAACATGCTCCTTGTAGTAGCGATAGTACAACATAAACACCAAGGTCCTCACTATTGCTTGCAACGCTATAGCAGTCTTCCAGACATCTCTCTGAGGTCTATAGTGACCTATAGCCGCCGAAACAGATGGTAAGAAATTGTATACCTAAAAATTTTATTTAAAAAAAAGTATTTTCCACAAGATATAGAGAGCTTTACAAACTTACATAAAATTGAACCTTTCACTACATAAGCATCCATTTATTTCGAAAAATATGTTTAATTAATAACAGAATTCTTTTGAAAGACACACTTCTTTGGAAACCTATCGTAAGCACTGCCATTCGTTCAGAGTTACAAAATATTTCGACCTCGATCTCCACAGGAAGAATAGTCGTTACTACGCTAGGAAATCAACCAACAATCGTACCTGGCAATGAGTAGAGGTAGAATGTTCAAAGTTATAGAAGACCGACCAGGCGACGCAAAAAACGAACGCCATAAACGGCAGGAACACAGTGAACCACGCCACCCTGGAAAACTGCACGACGAGACGAGCTTTCGACATGTCATTCTCCGTTAACGGGATGTACTCTGACCCTAATTTAAGCTTGCTCATGGTAGTAGATCTCGGCTAGTATCTCTGTTACGTCATAATATGTGTAATAAGGTGACGATAAAGTTAATCCGCCAATTGAACGCTTCGATCGCTATCGGTGCGGACAAGCCTCCAAACGTGTTTCTTCTAGATTTTCCTGGGCGCGACGACGCGGCCGTGCGAACAGCGTCTTGACTACGAGGAAGAGTCGACAATCCACACGAGCTCGCGATACCGGTCCACCGGTGAGCGGACCAGCCGACCAACATCGTAAGTGGTACGTCTGGAACTAGGTTAGGTCCACCGGGTAATCGATCTGAAAACTAAGGACCGTCATTCTCGTCTTGTGGGCTACCGGCTACCGGCTAACCGTGCCAGCGCCATCTGCAAATTTAACTTGAAGAAGTCGATTATCGAATTAAAAGGCCTGTTTTTTTTTCAGCTGAATACTGGACACATTGCAGTCAAAATGAAGTCATCAATCAATCAATGACGTCGTATGACTAAAACATGACTTGGTCAATATGACGTTAAGCTGACATTATTTTAACTGTGACCCAGTAAACACTAACTACTACGGTAACATCAGTGTTACAATAGTAATATAACATTAATGTTATGATTTCCCACTCAACGGTGTGACACAACATTCGCGTTATATTGCATCTATATTGTCGAGTGGGAAATTATAACATTGATGTTACGTTATTGTTAATTAATATTAATAATATTAATTAATAAATGGCAAAACACTGAGGATATATCATCTGGCCCTCCAAGGTTTTGGAGGTTAAGGTGTCAGACCGGTTGTAAGAATCTAAACTGACACTTGTGAAAATCTAAACTTGCCAAAAGGCCTAACGGAAGCTTAGAGAGGCATGAAAGTTAGGAGGACGTCGTCACGTTATAAAATCGATATTATATATTAATAATATGCGTTAATTAATATTAATAATATGTGTTCTTTGAGAACTTCTCACACCGTTCATTTCTCCTCTTTTTCTCTCTACGTTAGAGAGAAAACTTTATCTGACTAATGCCCATTTCCACCAATGTAGATTAACTCTAATCTCGGTTTAACTCACACTTTATCTTTTTCTAATTTTTTAACTAGAAAAAGATAAAGCGTAAGTTAAACCGAGATTAGAGTTAATCTACATTGGTGGAAATGAGCATCGCCCATAAACCTACTTTACACTCAGTCCATATATTCTTAGGTCCATGTAAAATTCTGCATCCTTATTTGGTGCTTTCCATTTAGACACAAGTCTATCTTTGTTATTTATGAATGTTAAAAAAAGATAGAATGATGCTCGTGTCGATTTGTGTCACTAAATGGAAAGTACCAATTGGTTCTCGTAAGCAAACCAGTACGAAAAATCATGTACCGCAGGCTTTAGATAACTGTTCATTCCTCCTTACACTTTTTTATCTTTCTTCTTTCTCTCTACACTGCCAATATCAAGATAATCAGTGTATGTAAACTATAAGAATGCAGCCTATATACCCATCTCGTTTCAGGCGCAAAAAGTATAAAACCCATATCAGACTGCAGGTGCGATGTAATTCGAGGTTAAAATCATTTTCATGCGTTTTTCACAAGATCAATTTTGGTCACGTGACCTACTTTGACGCTCAAAATGAGCGTCGGCGTCAGCATGAAAAGGCACCTTTAGCTAATAGCGTTCTCCTCAAACGCACTCTACAGATTAACATTTTCCAAAACGTTTTATTTGAGAAAAATTTTACTCAATTTCTATAGTATATGTGACGTAAGCTATAGAGTATTGAGTAAAATTTTCCTCAAATAAGACGTTTTGGAACGCAATCTATGATTAGTTAAATTTCAATTGGTCAAAATTCAATCTTAATCTTAGGTTGCATTCCAAAACGTCTTATTTGAGGAAAATTTTACTCAATTTCTATAGTATATGTGAGCTATAGAGTATTGAGTAAAATTTTCCTCAAATAAGACGTTTTGGAACGCAATCTATGATTAGTTAAATTTCAATTGGTCAAAATTCAATCTTAATCTTAGGTTGCATTCCAAAACGTCTTATTTGAGGAAAATTTTACTCAATTTCTATAGTATATGTGACGTGAGCTATAGAGTATTGAGTAAAATTTTCCTCAAATAAGACATTTTGGAATGCAACCTTAATCTTATAGTCTGATATGGGCTTAACAGCCAACAGCTGTAGATCTCGGATATCGTGACACTTGCACTTGTGACACTTGCACCAATGACACAATAAACACAATAGAATAGAAACAAAGGCCTACAAGGCATATATGTATCTTTCATTTCAGGATGCGTTTTACTTTTTTTTTTCGCGAACGATACGATACGCGGCGAACGGAATGAGATGAGCCAGCTCACAAAGCGTGATTAACCGGCAAGATTTACTTAAAAATTGTCCAGTTTTGTTGTGTATGTCAAAAGCTCTAATTTTGTCGAGTCGATTTTCGCTTCTTGTTGAACAAAATAAAGATAAGAAATAAAAACAATAAGATTGGAAAGTGGCGACTACGATCGCGCGACATTTCCCGCAAAATCCGCTACAACCAGTTATAGGTTATAGTCATCGATTCTTGGGACAGTGTCAGAAGTGCGCGTTTTTAAGTGTTAATCGCTCGAGCGATTGACGGAAGAGCCGCTTAAATTCCAGCCTTTCACATTCTGCAGATCTCCCGTACATCATGACTTCGTTCGTGGCAGATGTACTGGCCACGGCAGGTAATATTTACACACTGCCACGTTGGAACAATTATATAGCTAATCATTGATACTGAATGCAACTCTATGTCCTCTTATGAATTTAAAACAGACTTTCTGTTAGAAATTGTAGCTTCTGTAAACAATGTGTCAGGATTAATTGCACATGAAATTTATGAATTGATAATAGATGAAATTTATTAATAACGACAGATATGAGCAATATTTCTTATCACACAGGTAAACTTGAAAAAGTAAACCTCCATAAAAACATTGCTGAAATAAAAAAGGAAATAATGAAATTAGAATATGAAGTTAAGGACTTCATGGATGACAATTACGTTGAGTTCAATGCAAAGCTGACAAGAGACATACACTTGGTTAAAAAGACGGAGCAACTGCTGGAGGAAATAGGTATCTTGCAGAGCAGAATAAATGATCAAGTACGTTGTATCAACATCTCTATTACCGTAATAAAACATATGTTTAGTAATGTCATTTGCATTTATTATACAGATCAAAATAGAATTGTCTGGATCGACCAAAGAGTTGAAGGCACTTTCCCAGGCATTAAAAGAGTCCAGTCTCAGCCTGCAACTATCCCATCAATTGATAAGCCTACACAAGTGCATAAAATCTATAAAAAAGACACAAGAGGAAAAACAGTACGTTGATACTGCCAAGACTCTGCAGGAAATGCAATCTCTATTGGATAATCCTCATAGTCTCCTGCACGATCTTGAAATATATGCGGCGATCAAGGATGAATACTGCAATCTCTTTCGCTTATGCTTGATGGAAGCCTCTGGTCTCTTACGTGATCAAATCTGTTGGAGCAACAACGTGAAGGAGAATAAAACAATCACTTCTATCGCTATTAAAACTGAATATGATGATATACAGGAATTAATGCAAGGCTTGCATATTATGGATCATCTCGAAAATGAGTTGGAAATATTTTCGACGAAACTGATGGATTATATAATTAAACCCATCATTTATGATCACTGTTCAGTGTATGTCATCAAGGAGAGAGTGTTTACTGTTGAGATACTAGAGAAGAAAAAGAAACCATGTTACAAAGGCGTGCTGTATAATTTGAAGCTACTCTTCAAGTTCCTTCATCAACATTTAAATTTGATAGTCGCGGATAATGAAACTTTCCTGAGAAAATTACAACCACATCTACTGGAACAATTGTCGCGTCCTTTAATCGCAGATTGCATCTCTCATACCATTCCGACTTCTAACGCGGATCTGAAGAATTTCGAGCCTGTGGTCGAAACAATTAACGAATTTCAAAACTTCTTGGTAACAATCGGTACTTATCTAGTCTAACTATTCGTAAAATAAAAATGTTACCTCATGGTATACAGCATTAAACGATGTAAAATTTCAGGATTTCTTTCCGAGGACCAGCTTTTCTTATCAGAGTACACGAACAATATTGACAAACTTTTTATTAGTAGGATATGTCAAGATTTATTAGCCAAAGCTAGAAATATTATGAGAAAAGATCTGCATGATTCTATTCGATATGAGCCGCAGGTGTGTATGTAACTATTGTTATATTAAAATAATAAATAGAGCATTTAATTTTCAATTATTTTGTTCTGTTGTAGAAACCACCCAAACTTATAAATAAAGCTTTCGAGAACGATTGTGAATTATCCATTGAAAAGAAGTTAAGCGATATGTCATTTCATCTACCAAAATGTCAAATAAGGTATATCATTCGATAATAGTAATTAATATGTACGAATTTTATGAATTCAGTTTCTAATAACTTTTTCCTAGTATCATACATCTGTGATATTAAATATAAATGTCACCAATTGCATTTTAGCAAAAATGCACAAGAAACGCTAGAATTAGCAAGAACAATATTAAATGAGGCTTGTGATAGTTCGGATGCTTGTGCCATTAGATTATTTTACACATGTAGAAATGTGTTTGAAATGTATGCTGGTTTAGTGCCCGAACATCATAAAAAGTTCTTGGAAACGATACCGCAACAAGTTGGTAAGAATGATACATAACGTAAATAAACTAAACTCTAACAAATAAAATTAATACATAATTATTATTACTATGTTTAGCTCTGTTTCATAATAATTGTATGTATCTCGCCCATCACTTGCTTACATTGGCGCACGAATACAGAGATAGATTCTCAAAAATTGTGCAAAAATTAAATTTGACATTCGCGGATCAGGTCATGATACTCCGAGACGTTGGATCTGAATGTTTCCTAGATCATATGAGATATCAAAAAAATATTATTTTTGACATCATCAAGGATTCAGGTTTATAATTTATTTATTATCTATGAAGAAAATCGAAGTAAATTTAACTAAAATATATGGTTACAATTAGGTTTCTCAGGATTAAGCCAAACGCCTCAACTAGATCCTAGCACTGAACGTGCTTTAAGACAATGCATCAGACAATTGGAATTATTGAAGACTGTTTGGCTGGATGTATTGCCTATGAATATATATTGTAAAGCTGTTGGTTAGTCTTTTTATTCTTTTTCACTCGTTATATTTTAATGTTTCTAATTTTTTGACATTTTAGGGTGTATAACAAACTCCATGATTGACGATTTAGTGATGAAAGTTATATCTGCGGAAGATATTCCCATTAAAGTCGCGACAGAATTGATAACTCTATTTAATATGGTAGTGAAACGAACGCCGCAAATATTTCCTGTAAGTATATAATATGAGAGACATACAAAAAGAATGATGAAGTACAAATATATACAGGAAATATGACATTTTATTAATTTGAAATTTTTATTGCATTTAATGTCATACATTTGATATTGATGTAGAGTTGTTTGAGTAGCGTTCCAACTGGTTCCTGTAAAAGTTAAGCCATAAGAATATTATTCCGTTTAATGAAGCAGATGTTATTTGGCATTTTTACTTTATAGGATCAACAGATTCAGCAACATGTACGTAAATGGGGGAAATTTTTGGAATTGATCAAGTTACTTGGTGCATCACTGAAAGAAATTGAAGTTAGATGGGGAAATGGAAAAGGACCGTTAGCACAGGAATTTACTCCTCAACAAGTCAAACAATTGATCCGGGCAATATTCCAGAATACGGACAGAAGATCTAATCTCTTAGCTTCTATAAGATAAAAATGTAAAATAAAAAATTTTAATATACATAAAGAATAACGAATGAATAATTAAATTTGTATTCCACGTACATTCTATATTAAAAGTTGAAGATAGTTCAAGACAATTTCTAAGGATAGTTATATAATTTTATATACTTTTGTACGAAAAAATAAACGTATCAAAAATAAAAAATATAATATTTTCGTTTATTGTAACACATACATATATATAATATAAAAAAGATGACCTTAAAAATTTAATGTTTCAATCAATCAATCATTTTAATATTAAATGAAATACCGATCATATAAAAAAGTTTTAATAAATTAAATATTAATTGGATTTTAACAGATGAGATTAATTGAATTAAGCACAGAGAAAGAGATACTTAATAAAAATTAAAAATTAAAACATCAAGGTGCAAATTTTTTTCCAAAAGATCTCTTAACAACTTAATTAAATCTAATTTCTTACTTATGAAAACTGTATAAAGATTAAAGAATTTAATTTTTGATGTTAAGTAATTGTCTAATACTAATATTTAATGTGATAAATTAATTTCCTTTTTGTTGAAATACTTACGTGAAATGCTTTCAACTTATAGTAAAAACTTGCATATGTCCGAATTTTGTGTCGGGATTAAAGTGAGAAATCCTTTTTTCAAAAATACGATTGAAGTATCAAAATGCACGAAGGACGTCGCACAAACACAATATTACGTAAAAGAGTAATGTACAATATGAAAATTGGCCTGTAAGCTGGTATCGAGAAACTCTGAATAAATAAGCAACTTTGATAAAAACAATTTGTTCGCGAAGTAACGGAAAAAAACATTAGAGATTACGTTGATTATAGTAAACTGTGAGAAAATAATTATTTAAGCAGGCAGGCAGGCAGGCAGAGGGTGGCGGTCAGTAGTGAGCGCAAATCGTTTAATATCTCATTTCCAATTCCTTCTTTTACAGTGGAGATAATATACATCATTACCACTATTTTTATCACTTTCTTATTTACGAGCATCCAAAATGACACAAAAGTGGATGCTCGAACATCTCTTTCCAAATGCAGCACTGTTTCCGCACGTCACATATCACAAAACCGAAGTGTGGAAGATATATCATATAGATGCGAACGCTTTGGCTTCGCAAGATTTTGATCTCGTCGTTTGTGCATCGAAATTCTCAAGGTACTTATATTACCCTGTCTCTCTCCGCTTGCACAATAAATTAACTGTTATATGCGAGCAGCAGTTTGCATTTGGCTAGTGTTGCGCGCGATTTACTATCTCCTTTCCGATTCCATATAAAATCGTTACTATTCATAGAACGCTAAGCGAGCACACGTTTCTATCTAAATATGTGAGAATGATATTCACAAGATTATGGACGATCGTACTTGCAGTCTCGGAATTTATTAGAAAGCTGGAAATAGTGATAATTAAGTCAAGTAAATTAACAAAATTACGAGATGTTATTATTTTACGGTCGTGGAATTACATGTATGCAAATGAATCTCGAAATCTGTATTATATAATCGTAAACCAAGGACCACAAAAATCCTACGCATCTAAAACGTGTGTAAAGAAGGGAAAGAATCTAAAATAACCCACAATATAGTTTCATTTTAACGTAAAATGATGATTGTAGATAGTGTTATAGTCTCTATAGATTACAGCTCTATATTACTTCATAATTACTTCTTCAAATATTAATTCGAACTTTGAGGTTCGTACTTCACGCTTTGCGTGAGAATGCTTTTAAGGGAACTTTCGAGTCTGTTAATCATAGAAAATGTTCTCCGGCAGTGACCACGGATTGTATGGAAGTGATACAATGCGCGGAAAACATTGCACAGCGCAAACTGCAATGGTAGTTCTCGTCTATATACAGGTCGCTGTGTAGATTGGACAGAAATGAAGTCGTCGAGGCGGGTGGCTGATCGAAGCCCGCAGTTCAGATTGGCAAGACGCAGCGTAGTTCTTTTATGTGCATTCACGTAGATGACGATGACTGTGAACATGGAAGTGCAAAACAGGTTGTCACATTACTTCACCCCTTTTGACTCCCATTGACTGAGAGCCGACAGTAGCTTGATATTTTTTGTGCATGCAATTAAATGAATTTGCCATATTTAGTGATAGCAACGGATCCTCATGCACATAAAAATCTTTTTATGTAATCTGTAAAATTCTTCCATATAGTTTACTTAATAGATCGAAAACAACATTGTATTCGCGTAAAATGCTAAATTGCATTACAAACTGTCTTCAAATCAATTAATCGGTTTTGCCTTGAGAATTCTTTCCAAATACAATCATATACCTTCTATCATTTTTTAGATATATTTACACGCGATCAGATTACCTATCATTCTTATATTTATATAAAAAATGTATTTTTCAATCTACTGTAATCGTCAATTAATTCTTAGAACCTTTCATCACATAAATACCGTCGTTAAAAATTTCTTTCTTTTTCCATTTCCTTTCCCAAAAATCTTTTAAACGATACGAATTCTTTAATATAAAACTCAAATATCTGTGTCGTATTTGCCCGTCGTATTTAGTCGAACACGAAGATCGTAGAATATCGTAATATGTCATGAGATGTCTTTTAACAGAATCTGCTATCAGAATTATAATCTAATCAAATTCTGACACTTTCCCAGGTCCTGGGAACAAACTGTTTGAGCTAATAAGCTTGCTAATAAATGTAGTACGAGTTCAATATCAACTTAGATGGGTATCGTCAATACCTGCCACGGCCGGCGGGAGAGCGGCTTCGATACCTCGCTGTGCTCGTATCCTTCCCGGTATAGTAGTCGGCGCCAGTGTCCCCGCTACTACCACCGTAGACATCCTGTGTATATCCATCTCGCGTAACATACCCGCTGCTGCGATTGTACATATAGTCTTCTCCGTAACGACCTCTGCCCCTACTTCCACCACCCCTGCCTGTATAATAGCTGCCCCCGTAATCTGCATAAGTACTGCCTCTGTAACCCCCTGTAGTACCACCCCGAGAACCGAAATCTCTACCGCCAGCTCCACGATTTCCTCTGAAACCACCCCCGCCACCACCCCTGCCGCCACCGCGACCCCTACCCCGAGATATCTCCACTCTCAATTTTGCACCCATAATCTCCATGCCGTTCATGTTGCAACATGCCAATTCGGCCTCGTTCATGTTGAAGAACTCGATGAAAGCGAAGCCTGGTGGATTAAACGCTACCCACACCTTATTCAGCTTGCCGTACTTCTCAAACTCCATTTGTAGATCTTCCTTTTTGATGCTCTCATTTAACCCACCCACGTACACACGCGTGTATCCTTCTGGCGTCATCTTGCTGCTAAAAATATAGAATAGTTAGTTGTAAAATTCTTCGAAACCAGGCAGAACAATTTCTAAAGCAGTTTTCGAAATTATTCTGTCGATGGGTTTTTATTAAACTAATTACAATTTTTATAAGTTAACATTAATTATTCTACAGCATTACAGTCAAACATTCGAAATAGCACACGGACAAAATATTGCTCTTATGCCAGAGAAACAAGTCAAACTCAGATGAATGAAACCCAGGAGAACAATCAAGAAATATAAGAACAATCAAGAAATATATTGTGAATTGAAGAATACATAATCGGGTTCATAACATGCGCTCTTTGTGAAAAAATCGTTCTTTGTCTTCGTAACAACATGAATTCTGAGTGACTTTCCACGAACAAAAGGAAACTTTTCTTTTTGGAAACAGTCTCGCTCGCGGGCCGCGCGACTCCGTTGGGACGGTGCGTGACAAATCGTACGCGGTCACAACAGCCATGGCGGCGAAGGACGCGGCGGCGGTAGGCGCGAAGACGCGGGGCACCGCGCGGCGAACCGCGCGGGTCTCCAAAATCGGTGGAGGACGCGTCGCGAAACGTCGCGAGGCGAGAATAAAACGCAAAACGTACGTTTCGAACGCGTCGGCGGACGAGTTTACGCGCCAACGAGTTCGAAACTCGTCCGGTCGTCGCGGTGCTACTCACTCGTCGCCGCTGGTCTCTTGGGAAGCTTTTCTCGTCGTCGATCGGCGTGATCACCGCGGTGACCGACGGAGGAGATGGATAAGAAGGCGACGTGTCTTGGTCGTAGGAACGTACACGCCGTACGACCGCGCAATCGATAGGAGCGGATCCACCGGGGTTCACAGCGCACAGAGAATCATGTCGGTCGCACTTGCGGCCTCCAACCCAGACGCCGAAGGTCTCGCCGCCACGAGTAGACGAAGACCGGTAGAGTGGAAACCGGCGGCTCTCGCTCTCGCGTATGTCACGCGCAAGGATTCGGCCAATCGCGAGCTTGAAATCGACATACGGTACTTGTGAGTCATGACTATTCTAAGGCCGGTATTCATAGGCCTGTATTCATAGTCGAATCTTATATTTAAGGTCGTCTTAAGTTTATCTTTAGATGCTGTACGAATCAGTTCATTTGCTACGGAGTATCTGAAGATGAATTTAAGACCGTCTTAATTATTAGCGAATTCGGGCACTTGCACTAGTGCACACCGAGTGTGCACAAAGGCTTGTTCATAGTCAATTTTTATATTTAAATACCATCTTAACAAATTCAAAAATTTTCAGCCAATAAAACGATCCGTACTAATGCTGTACAAATCATCATTTTACTGTTTAATTAGTATTTAAAAAAGGATTTATAATAATCTTTAAATATAAAAATTGACTATGAATGAACCTTTGTGCACACTTGGTGCGCACTAGTGCAAGTGCCCGAATTCGCTATATAAGATCCGTCTATGAATACCGGTCATAGTCGGAGCCATGATCGAGATCAAAGAAGTCCTCCTTCCAGTATAGTTAGAGTTCACTGGGGCTTATATTTAATTAAATTTAATTATTGTCTAAAGCCTTGTGTCCATGATACTAGAAATCGGTCCGAGATCTCGATCCGAGAAGTGTTCAGCCAATAAAATTGCTACTTTTTCATAAAAACTGCAAGTTGATTGGCTACATATTTCTTGAATCGAGATCTCGGACCGATTTCTAGTATCGTGGACACAAGGCTTTAAGTTTCTCTTTAGATGCTGTATTGAATCAGTTTATTAGCTACAGAGTATCTGAAGATGAACTTAAAATGGTCTTAATTATAAGACCAGACTATGAATACCAGCTTAAACATCAGAGAGGCGCCAACTGTACCCCCACCATCTTCCGCGTCATTTTATATATCAGTATAAAGTCTTCTGCTGTTATTTAACAGAGAAAAAACACTTACTTACCGTGATTACAAGTGTGCATTTATTACATTATATATAAACACAACACATGGGTTACGTGGAATTTTGCGGGCCTAACATGGCGGCTACAATCGACCAATCAAGAAGTAGGAACAAGATCGCGCTTCTCTTATTATAGGACTCTACGTGATACTATTGAGTTGGCAAGAGAATAATTTCGGTTTTGTAATGTGAAATAAAACTCATTTTTTAAATAGGAAGAATGAATTTTAATCAATTATATATTTTCCATTTTGTCCGATGACTTTTTGCCATCTTTTTGGTAACTTCATGATTCCGCGTTCATAGAACTTCTGGTCCTTATCAGCAAAAAATTGAACTAAGTGCGATTTCAGGTCATCATCATTAGTGAAAGTTTTACCATTCAAAGAGTTTTGCAAATTTCGGAATAAATGGTAATCAGATGGCGCCAGGTCAGGGCTGTATGGGGGATGCGACATCACTTCCCAGCCAAGCTCCAATAATTTCCCACGAGTTACCAACGATGTGTGAAGCCTTGCATCATTATGGTGGAACACAATTCCTTTGCAATTTGCCAATTCTGGCCGTTTTTCTTTGATTGCTTCATCCAGTTTCATCAGTCGTTGACAGTAAATATCTGAATTGATCGTCTGGTTCCTTGAAAGCAGCTCAAAATACACAACACCTTTGTAGTCCCACCAAACTGATAGCATGATCTTTTTTTGATGCAATTCACCTTTCGATGTTGTTTGTGTTGGTTCATGCTTAGACCATGACCATTTTCGAAAGATGTTACTGTAGATGATCCATTTTTCATCACCAGTGATGATTCGTTTCAAAAAAGGGTCGACTTCATTGCGCTTGAGATGAATATCGCAAATATTGATTCGTTGTGTTAGATGAATCTCTTTCAATTCATGCGGAACCCAAATATCGAACTTCTTAACGAGTCCAAGACATTTTAAGTGATTTTCAATTGTTGTGTGCGATACATTTAACTTCTCTGCAATCTCACGAACAGTTATATGACGATCCTCTTCAATTATGGTTTTTATTTGGTCATCATCAACTTCAGTTGGTCGACCAGAACGTTGGCCATCTTTAAGTGAAAAATCTCCAGAACGAAATTTTTTAAACCAATTCTGACACGTGCGCTCTGTTATGCAATCAACACCATAAACTTCACATATTTCTTTGTGAGCCTCAGCAGCTTTCTTTCCTTTACGGAAATAAAAAAGTAAAATATGCCGAAAATGTTCGTTTTTGCACTCCATGTTAAAATTGATCCTGAATTAACAGCTACAAACAAAATTACGCACAACTTGCTTGTAACCTAACCTAAACGTGACAGATATCAAATGTCAAAAGGAAAAAATCATAACAATGACAAAAGTTCAAAACTATTCTTCTAAACTATCACAACGCTATCTATGTGTGAACACCGAAAATACTTTCTTGTCAACCCATAAAATTTGTATAGTACATGTCACGTATACTATAGTACTTCTAGTATTATAGTGCACCCTGGTGCAACCTATGATGTAAAGTTGATTTACTTCCACTTTGTTGCCGCCATCTTGGGATCAGATAGTTGATCACCAATCAGAAAGAGGCACGAGTTGGCGCCTCTCTGAGATTTAGGACTCTACTCGTGACTAGCTATTTTCATACGTCATGACTATCTGCTCAAAAAAGTACAAAATTTATCACCTTATTGCCCGATTAAATTCTGTTTATTTTTACGTCTTAATTTACTTTTACTTTTTGAAAGAAGCATGGAATACATTGAAAGAGATTTAAGTTTTTTGAGAAGCTTAATGAAATTATTTGAGAAATTCTAATTGAGAAGAAAAAGGATCATCGAAGTTACAAATTTTGCGTAACAATAAAGAAACCTAATAATTAAAAAGCTCAAAAAATTTATATCCTAATTGAAAAAAAAATTACAAGTTTTGTGTCAAATAACTGTCATTAAAAAAAATCGCTTTAAGTTTGAAATTATTGAATTAATGAAATTATTTGAGAAATCGAAGAAATCAAAAGGAAAAACAGTTGAGCTTTTGTATCTCATCAATATCTAACAGGTGATTGGAAGCACTTAGCATAGATTTAACTTGAATCCTTCTAAAGTTCTAACTAAACTATAGGAAAAAATAAGTTTTTTTTAATCATCAAATAGCTAGGATCAAACTCTGTCAAACTCAGTTCTGAGTGATGTTATGTGAAGATTCTCATGATACCAATATGTATATGTATCCTGTCACATAATTTTTGTATACTGAGAGTTTTTGCTAAGTACAAATCTTTCTGTTTTGTAATTTGCCTGTAAAAAATATATAAAGTGTTCATAGAATGTAAGGATACCAATCCTGATGTTCCACAAGATCATTCAAGGTACAAAGCATTGATTTTTAAGTCAATGCTAAACCATCTACCTTCATACGATCTAGAAGTACTCGAAGACAATAATACAAACATTAAATTTTATTATTTAACCTGATATTTGACCTGAGCGAGGATGTCAGCGCACGTTATGTGCTTGACTTCTTCTGGAGGGATTCCTTTGTTTTCACGTCAGAAGGGGGACAGTGACATGGTAAGTACATAGAGAATTAAATAAATTTTGATATTTTAAGTTAAATATGCTTATAAAAATATGGAATGCCTCAGTACATAGAAATCAGATATAATTGAAAATTGTTTGCAGATAACATTCTCGAAGATCGCATCTCTCAATGGAGTTCACATGTTCTTAAAATCACAAGACATCACTCTCCTGAGCACGGATTTGCCAGATGTGACAGTGGCATGGAAGGAATTTGAGCAGTGTATCATACTGATAGCAATCGCAAGTGGAGTAACAAAATGTATGCTGGACAAGTTTTTGGATGCCACTTTTGATGCAATGGTTCTCTTCACTGGCATCGATGAGATAAAAAATACTAAAAATGTAGAGAGGCTCAAGAAGGATATGCGTCTTTGCAGTCCTATTATTGATAGATTAATGGACTGCTTGAACGTAGGAGACAAAATTTCTACGAAAACCGATATGATTAACATGACAGAATGCATCATATCTTCGGAGAGTCATTTGCTTCAGGTACTGAAATTTTCTTGTATGAAATTGAATACGTGACACTCAATAATTATTTATTTTCAAGACCTGTTTAGAGGGATTTATGGAATGCTTGGACTCGATGTATGGATGTGTTTTGGTACATGGTTGCGTAGCAGCTGCTACAGAAGGTTGGTGGTTACTGGATCCTGTAGAGAGAAAGTTATTAACAATAGCGATTGCTTCAGAGAGTATTTGTACCACACGAGACATTCCAGTCTTTTTACCACGTAAAAGTCCAAACGTAAGTATTTTACAGAAATGCATGTGTATATTATTTAATTTCCGAAATTAAAAAATAAATTGAAAAGTGCAATAATTATGTATAACTTTAATTTATAACATTCTGTTTAGGTAGCTTTCAGATTAGTATCTGTAACTCTAGTTAATCAAGTAGAAGTTCTGGCGTTATGTGGACCAAACCCAGAATTAACGGAAATCGAGAGATTTGCTGTGCAATGCTGGAAAAGTAATATGGAAGCATTATGCACTGTTGAACAGTGTTATCCACGAAACTTACCTACGTCGATCTCTTTAGACAGTGAAACACTTGGGTAATCGGAATAAAAGAGTCATTTATTAACACAACTATTTTATATGATTAACAATATTGTTATAATATTCTATGAATAATTTCAGCTTTTTATTGGCAAATTACAAGACAGAAAAATTCGTACTTGGCAGAAACTCACAATGTGCGAAAAATCGTGTGACAGGATCGCACAGATTAGATATTTTACGAACGTTTTATCATCAAGCGGTTGAAACGTTCGCGCTCTCAGTTCAACACGAAGAGAACGACGACGAGAGAGTAACCGCGAGTACTTGGAAATTTATCGGTGCGAAGGAAACATACTTGTGTTCCGAATATCATAAATGTCATGCTGTGAAAAATGGTGACAATATACTTTGTGTTTTATACACGTCTGTAGTACCTACTCATACGATGAGACTGATTAGTCAGAAAATAGTAAAAATGATATTTAACGATAAGCAAACATATTGGTAGGTCCGCTTTTTTACATAGTGTGTAAAATAAAGAATATACTGTTTTATACTAACTTAAATATGTATTATAATATGTATCTGTACCCTTTTTTTTAAATCATAGACAATATCGCAAGCGCAAAGAAAGCGAAACTACCTAATTATGTATACCTTTCGCAAAAACGTAATAGTATAAATCTGTCTTTTGAAAAAAGAAATGTTAATATAAGTATAAATTATAATATAATAATTTATATTTATATTATTTATATTATATATATTATAAATTATAATATAAATAATTAATGTAGGAAGAAAACCGTCCATGAATCTCTGAATTGTGTTTGAATTGCGCTCTCTACACCGCATTTCTCTTTTCTCTTTCTATCTCTGTTAGCCGGATATATATCTGTTTCATTTTAGTTACAGAAAGTGCAAAGCTGGAACAAGTAATATTTTTCTCCTGAGTAACACGTGCATATGCATTTCGTTCATGCAGTACTCTGCATTATAGGGCAGAGGTGAGAGAACGGTGGCTCCTTTCATCCCGACGATCTCGCGAATGAACGAGAATACTCTGACGATGTCCGACCGCTGCTGGAAACCCCGAAAAAATCGATAAAGGAGACGCGCGAACTGACAAAGGCGCACGCGTCGAGCGTTACTGATGCGTGTCAGCTGTCCCGATCGTGAAGTGAAACGGGAGTACAGGTGTTCCTCGCTCCACATCCGTGGTCTTCCAATGTAGAGCTACGATCGAATGACTTAAATGGCTTGCGACAATCGTGCGAAAGTATATCTCGGATACGAGGACGAGTACGTCGCCGACAAGCACCGATCCTTGCTTAACTTTACGACGAACAAGATCGGTGGGCATCCGGTGAGTAGGAAACGGAAGATTCACCCTCGCGGGAATCGTCGCTTCCCCCATTGCGATTCTTAATTTTTTATTAGGTCGGCCTGTGTCACTCGTCAATCACTCAGCAGAATGTTACAACGATAACAAAGCCAGATATTTACACTGGCGCATGAAATATTGTACCAATTTATAAACAATGCACGAAATATTCTATTATTATGGAAAAGTATTATTTAATATAAATGTTTCGAATGTTTAAAGTATTATTTAATAAAGAAATGTTTAATATGTTGATTGAAGGGTTGGATGCAAGAACCAGACGGCTCCATTTTATTTACAAGGCTTTTAGATTTTATCATTGCAATTAAAAACTTAGTAGGCTAAAATATATATTTTTTACGTTAACATGTTGCTCTAGAGCTATATTCAAATGCATCATACCATATATAAGAAAAAAGTGTAACGCAATGTGATTCACTGATTTTTTCAGGATAATTTTTTTAAAATTTCTGTAAAATTTACTAAAATGAAACCAGGTTCTCGCGACCCTGCAATTACAATTGAAATACGTCCATTAATATTTTAATCGACATTATTTAACATGACTACTTTGCTCGACGATATATAATCATGCATGTGATAATTAATATAATGCGATGTTCGTTTCCTAGAATTGTTATGGGAAGAATACATTATCGTCACCACAATGCAGACTCTGTGGCTTATATCAGCTCTTGGCACTCCAATTGTATGCTCCATTAGATAATTCAAAGTACCATCGAACATTATACATATTTGCATGTATCAATTCAAATTGCTGGAATCAAAACGAGAGTTGGACATGTTTGAGAATACAGCATCTGGAGGATGAAGCTAAGACGAGTGCACTGGACGCTGGGAGCGTTAATGTGCCATCTACAACAGCTTGGTTGTCAGATGCAGATGATTGGGGGGATAACGTAAATGATAATGCATCGGAACAAAATGGAAATAACATGTTAGAAAATGACCCGTTACAATTTCACTTTTCTCTGCATAAAGAAATAGACCAGGATATACGAGAAGAATTGTCTGTGCTGCGTGTGGATGATCCAAATGCAAATAGGTTTGTGTATATTAAAATCAATCTTATTTATAAAGTATAACAAATATATATGTATCTTTTTTTCTTCTTTAAATGTTTTAGTCCAGCTAGCGTAGACTCTCCGGTTAGCGGCGGTGCCGTGGGTCGTTTAGATTCTCCTCAAGCCTCAGCAGAGATCGATGGAGATGAAAGTGAAGTCGTATGCATTGACACTCCAACGCGGCCGCAATGTGATTTAGTTAGTTTACTGCACGAAGTAACTCCGTTGCCGCTGCAAATTACGAACGCGGAGACTAATTATTCGTTCGTCGAAATATTTCTCTCGGTCGACGAGGAGGATTGCAGTATAGACGTGCCCCAACACGTTCGAGATTTGATGGTTGAATATCAACACAGTAATCCAGACACATCGACCAAGTTCATGCCAGATTCTGGCAATCCTAAGACTATCGAAACAGATGTGGAAAAGTATGAGAAAAGCATTCCTAAACACGGCGATGAAATGTTCCACAACTTTCTTTGCAGAATACAGAGGAATCCTGGACAGTTGTTACGGTAAAAACTTTAATGATGTTTATTCTTATATATAAATATAAAATCGATCGAAAAATGCTTCTCTAAAAAGGTCAGCTCCTAAAAATTTCTGAAATCATTTTTTTTGTTTCGATACTTTTTTTTAATGCGTACGTTCTTAGATATTTGCCAAAATACTTAAAATTATATAATAGCTTAAAAATGTTTTGGATGTTTTTAAGAAAGCACTTCTCAATTCATGTTTATAAGAAACTTTTTGTTCAGAATTAAATTTCTTATCAGATACAAAGTTTGATTGAAATGTTCAGCCCTGTGTACACATATATATATACAAACACACACACACATATATGTAATTTTATTTTTCAGTTATTCAAGAGATAATTCTACACCATTACTATTATATCCGCTAAGTGGTTGTATCGGTAAATGTCGGCATTGCGGTGACGAGATGACTTTTGAGCTGCAAGTTTTACCGACGATCATACCGAAATTATTATTGAATCCAAGAAGCGAGCGGAATTTCCAGATTGAGTTCGGCACTGTTTTGATATACACTTGTGTTAGAAGCTGTTGGTCTGCAACTGATTCATATCGGGAAGAGCATGTCGTTGTACAAGCTGAGAGACTATAGTTGTAAAATGTTAATAAGAAAAGTTATGAGTGAAGCCAAGGTTCTTCCAGTGATCCTACATAGAATTTCATATTTACACATCTAGGACGACTAGTCATGTTACGTCTGTAGAAAAATACCGTCCACCTCTTCATGTAATGTACACATTAAAAGTTCTATGTAGCGAGTGATAATTGATAATAGTAAAAGCGTTATATAGGCATGTATCTCGAGCTACATTAAGCGACATGTGATTCGCAATTGACAAAAGATTTTAGGACATCTGATAGAAGAGAATATAAGTAAAAGCATTTATTTTACTTTTCATCTCGATCTTAGTCTATACAAGTACAGTATAAGATACGACTGTACAATTACTATTGACATATAAATACAGAAATCTCGGTGGAAAACGTGTATTCTTTGTTTTCGAAATTAATTCAGATATATTTTTACAGTAAACTTACAGTGATTATACTACTTTAGTTATAACATAAAAACAGTGATTTGGTTGAAAATAATTTACAGGTAAATCAATATTTTATAGATTTGAAACAAGTGACTTACGAGTGCCATATGTACTAAAATAGCTTATGCAATTTAAATGATCATTAGGTAAATGTTTTTTGATAACTTATTCTTTTTATTATATATGCACATATATAAAAACTAAACGGAATCTGTCGAATGTTTAGTAGGATCTATTTAATGGATGCTCGGCGAAATAATCCTTCTTGCTATATATAAGTTCGGCAACAGTTTTGTTAAACTTGTCGCCATTATTCCACTCTCCTGACGTAATCTCCTCGGCGAGAATCTGCACTTTATCTATGGTGAGAACCGCGAAACTGTTGGACATGCTCCGATCATAATCATGATTTCTCAACCCGATGCAATACGCCCTGGAAGCGCGCGAAAGGACTGCGGTCAGCGCGAACGTTCTCGTCGCTATTTCGCCCATTCGACGCAGAACCATTTGTCGTTCAGGTATATCTGTGCCATGGCGTTCTAGTAAAAATAGCGAGGCAGTCTGCAACCTGGTGATACACTTTTCCAGTTCTCTGCTACCTGGTGCCAAGGATGGATGTACATGGTCAGCGATTTTTAACTGTATTCGATGTTCCTTACCCATGGTCCACTTTAATATATACGCGGGAAAATTAAAAGGATTTCGTAGCTTGAATATGTGATTGCGTAGATTTTTGCCCATGTGCTGTAGACCAACTAGAGCTACGTACATGTTTGAATCGATATTAAAACCGTCGAAAAGAGTATACGATAATGCATCTTCGAAGATCCGTATGTAAGGATTCTCTCTCAAGTAACTCTGTGCGCCAATGAGTTGCAATCCCTCATAAATACGCGTGACACACTCGCTAGTGCAATATGTTTCCAACATGGCTTTTTCAAGGCTGCAATCTTGATTCTCAAATGTATCCATTATACCAGTGGTAAAGTACAACATACTCTCCATGCCATACAGGGTACTCGCCATCCTACCTATCACCTCTTGAACACCCTCAAACTCGTACATATTTCTATCCATATGTTTTCTCTGCAATATATGTTGTGTCAATATTTTTATAAAAGCCTTTAATGTACCAACTGCTTGGGCAGCAAGATTTCTATTTCCAGGAGCAAGTATGTCTATCAATATAGTTGATCCAGATTTTAGATTACCCAGAAGATTTTCCTTTGGAACTTTGGTATCCTTAAAAATAACTGTACAGACAGGACTATCTCGGAGCCCAACTAGATTCTTAACATCCTTGCTTGTAACCCCGCCAAACTCTCGTTCTACCAGAAATAGGGATAGAGGATTCTCGGCAATGCTGATTGCACTTGAATGGCCACAGTGAGAGAAGACGAGAAACAGATTGGCGTCGTGTCCGTTGACTACAAATGTTTTTTCACCGTTTAATACCCAATATATGTCGTCATCTGACTGTACAGCTGTACTGTTGATATTATGCGTATTTATTCCATTTTCAGGCTCGGTGAGACATATTGTGGGTACGAGCTCTCCGGTCGCTATCCTTGGTAAATATTTAGCTTTCAGCTCATCCGAGCCCAGTGTGGAGATAATTTGAACTGGCACGATGTGATTCTTAACCATGTAGCAACCTAGCCAAGGGAAACAGCTGAGCACCTCCACCAGTCTGGCCGTCTCCGAATGATTCAAGTTCAGACCAAGATGTTGCTCGTCCACGCACGCCCGAAAGACGCCCAGTTCTCTGAGATGAGCCAAAATATCGTCCTTTCGGACGTTTTGCAGATCCTCCAGGCACTCAGACATGTACTTCTCGATGGGCTGGAGCCAGTCGGAAAAACGCTGATGCCTATCCTTGGTCTGCGGCTCGGGATAGTACATGAACTCGTGGTCGAATGTGGCGAGGAACAGATTCTTGGCGAACGGTTGCCGCTGCGGCTCCTTTTTGATGGGGGCCGGCAACCGCGTGAGGTTAACCGTTTTGAGGTTAACCGTGTCCAGTACATGTTGGCTGACGCGCTGGCTTTGCGTGTGCCGGACTGGCGTGCAAATGCACGAGACATGCCACAATTGCTTCCTACACAGAAACCGACGTGCCAGCATTCTTGTCGCGTCTAGATAACCTTTTCACGATTATCTTGAACGCGGTCTTGAGAATGCGTATAACGAAATGTCAATAAATATATGGAAGTAAGAAAGTCGTTCGCTTCGATGTTTGGACAATGTTTATCGATTAATCGAAATAATCGATAGTTTTTTTCTAATAATCGATTAATTGGCTCGATGTTTCCCTCACCCGATACATCGACGTTCGATTGTTACGACAGATGTTTTTTTTATTATTTCTATCCAATGAAAAAAGTTAAAAAATAAAAATATTGAATAAAATATTGAAATTTCCTACTTTTTTTAAGTAAATTCTCCAAATACAAAAAAAGTTTCTTTTTGTATTTGGAGAATTTACTTAAAAAAATAGGAAATTTCAATATTTTATTTGGCACAAAGATTCAGCCTGACCGAAAATGGCATGTTATTTACTTAAAATTTCAACTTCTGTCTTAATATTTCTATTCCCTTAAAAACTATTTTTTTTCTCATTCACCTGTTAATGTTAAGTTTCAGAAACAGCATGCTTACAGCTCACATGTAGAAGGGATGGCTGATGGCAACGCACACCAAAGCAAGAGCTACGTCCGTGTAGATGTCTTGTTTTGACGTGACTTAAAAAAAAAAAACTAAATGTTTTCGTACTTCATCTGTCCCCGAAACTTTCTTGATGTGTCAAAAAGCTGATTTTTTAAAAATTACTTCAAGCAATTTAGATTCTGTTTTCTCGTTTCGCTAGCACGTTCATTTCGAATCGCAGTTCATGTTCATCCCGTCAAAGACAACATGACGGAGTCAGGACAATGTCCTCGACCCTGTTGATCCTACTGATCCTGCTGTCACTTGTATTCGCCTCGAATAGTTGTAGTTTCGACAAGCGCAGCAGAACGACGCGTGCTTATCGAACCGACGACGAATGTGTCTGTGCCACCACTATTCGTTACAACCCTTTGACAGACTCGAATATCACCATCGATCCTTACTGCGACTGCAGATCGTCTAGTTTTGGGGTAGTGCGAATGCTCCCATACAGCACCTGTATTACAGATAAATGTGGCACGATCCACGTGGACCTGTCCTCCGTGTGTGTTAGATGCGGCATGTGTATGGCCGTCGCTGAGAAGGTTCATAAAAATTTAAATATCTCGTATTTTTGTTATATAAATATATAAATTATATAAAAATTTACTATTTTATATGTTACATAATTTTTTAAAAGCTCTACCGTCAATAGCTGAAAAAAAACCACTTCCCTTATAAAAATTTTTCACCGCTTTTACACCTCATATAGGTCGTTTTTAGCCCGCTTTTAGCCCGTTTTTAGCCCGTTTTATCATTTTTATGTCCGTTTCTTGCACTTTCAAGCACGCTTAGTCTATTGCGAAAGAGCATGACAAGTATACGCGAGTATGTGTATGAGTATTTTTTAGTGGATTGTCCGTTTTTAACACTCGTTTTTTAGTCGATGAGTGACAATACGTTAATACGTTCCTTTTTTACTCACAAAGATGAGGACGAAGTAGGTTGTCCGTTTTCAATATTCAATTTTCCGTTGATGAGTAACAACACGTTAGTACGTTTCTTTTTTACTCACAAGAAAATATCCGCGGATTGTCTCTAAATTGAAGTACATTTATTCTACAAACTTAAAAATATGTCCACGAATTTTTATAATTTATATAAATTTATATAAATGTTTTAAACTACTATAAATAAATGAACAATTATAATGATTGATTATTTGATTATTTTATTTCAAAAGCTACGTTCCAATATTCATTGCAAATATTAAAAATCTATAGTTTACGTCACATACACTATAGATTTTCAGTACTTGCAGTGAATATCGAAACGCAGCCAAAATGTGCTATGTGAGTATTTATGAGTGCTAAACGCGTATTTTTTGCTCGTAGCTAAATGTACGTTTTTACACCTCAAATTTACACACAGCACGTATTTATCACTCAAAAATACTCATAAGAATACGTTATTACCACTCGGATATACTCGTACGCAATCCGTTTTAACCACTCATTTTTACGGAAAATTGCCCCTTTGCGCCCTAAAAACGGATCGTACTCATTGAATCAAATGTACGTTTTTACCACTCAAACTGACCGTTTTCGCCGGTCAAAAACGGGCCAAAAACGGTGAAAAATTTTTATAAGGGTTTTTTGTACACTTAAAACTGATTATGTGTTAAAAGCTGTGAAACATAATAAAAATATTTTAGTTTTATTAAAAATTTAATTTAATTCTCTTCTACAACTTTTCTTTCAATACTTTTTAAAAAAATGTATATTTATTTTCCCAGATATTTTTTTTTGAAAAATGTAAAGAAAAAACATGATTTCAGAAATTTTTAGGTGCTAACTTTTAAGGAAACATTCTTTGACCCTCATGTTTGTGTGTAGAAAACTTTGTTCAGATTAAATTTCCTGTCAGATCACAAAGTCGAACTAGAGTTTGGTATCTATGTGTGTGTAAAATATTCTATATATACTATATATATTCTATATATATATAATATGTTATATATATAACTTTATATATATAATATATATAATGTTTGTATGAATTTTTAATCTATTTTTCTGTTAAAATGGCCTCTGTAATCTCTTCCCAGATTAATCAAACTCTGTTGGAGATTCATGATATGATGGCACCCGATGACTGGCTAAACGAAACGGAGGCTATACTTCTTCTAAGAACTATCTGCAACCATTCTTTTCGACAGTAAATATTCCCTTGTCCAATTTTGCATAGTGTGCTTCCTTACACTGATGCAGCATCGTGATTTTTATAGCTACGGTTTGCGAGAAATCGATGGCAAAAGATTAATCTCCGACCCATTACCGAGTGACAAGCTCGTCTCCTCGTCTATTGATGGGTTGTGGGAGAAACAGTAAGATCTTTATAAAGAAAAGCTTATGTTATACTGTAAAAAAATAACGAAAGAATTAAATTTTTGTTTAAGATAAAAGATTGAAGGTGGAAATCAAGTAGTTTCGTTCATAAATTATTATTATTTTATTATGTCGATCTCGATATAATAATTAATTATTAATTATAACGTTATTATAACATCGTAGCTTGAGAAATATGTGTCACAATTATCTCGATGAAATACAAGAGCTGCAATTATACAGAAATTGGAAGGAGTGGTGCGAGGACGACGAACACCTTCCTACTCTAGAAGATATCCTTTGCAGGTAACGTATATTCTTCATTTATTTCGAAATTTATTTTTCATCTTTTATCTACTTTCTGGCTTATGTCAAATTTGTATAATCTGAAGAAGAGAATCCTTGTATTTGCTACAGAAATGAGATCAGCAGTCTACGAGACTGTAGAGGTATAGACAATGTATATAAGCGACAAGTATCTACGAAGATTTTCGGTGCTCGTGTGAAGCTTTTAGCCGAATATGTATAATAATTTTAGGTGACATTTATACATATTTTTAATTATATATATAATTATATAAAAAATATTAACCTATTAAATAATATTATACACACATTTAATACACTATTTAATAATTTTATAGCTATAATTTGAATGAAAAAGCAAACATTCGTCATACTAATTTTAAAGTCTGTAAGAATGCACAATGCGATGTATCTTGCGAACTGTCTATCTAAAATATTTTTACAACTAAATTAGCGAGTACTAGTATCCTATTTTTAAAAATCTAGGACGGCAGAATAATATTTCAATCGCGAAACGGAAAGACTCGAATGTTTTCTGCGTTTGAGGTCGACAGAATTTTCTCGGTCGATCTCAACTTGCTTTTGGGCAAGCTTGAGAAGGAAGGCCAGGTCGCTTTCTTAGGACCTGTTGATCTCTGTCGCACCTGTAAACGCGGCTCCAGACCAGGACCGCTCGGTTTTTTCGGAGGAACGTCGCGTTCTTGAAGACCGACGAACGACTGCACTTGGCGAGCGTGATTTTGTAGCATGGTCAGATAAGCGGGATCATAACCATGTGATTTTCCGATCGAGGCTTGGAGGTGAGAATGACGAGCATCGAGACGATCGTGATGAAAGTGGAGATGTGGTATTAGATTATGCTTGCGTATACCGCGCACGACAGTTTCCCGCATCTGCTTCCGCTTGTTCCATATCCTTTCAAAGATACCGATAGAAATCGCGATAACCATCCCCGCTACTAAAAGAAAGAAGGCAGAATAGACGTCGGCGAGCCTCGCGCTGTTGAAAGCTGCCGATGACGCACACCGTGGCATCGTTGGCAGCATCCGTTTCTGTATTTTGTCTAGGACACCGCGTTCATATATCCGCAATATACTGCAAACAAAAGTATAAATTGCAAACAAAATGTAATTTAAAAACTTTCTTAAAAAAAAAGAAAGAACTTTTTTCTTATACTATACAATAATATCTGTTTCAATATGATAAGGTCTTACTAATCAATTAACTTTGAAAAAAATTAGGAAATTGTCTATTGTCTTTTTTCATTTTCAACGGTATTAATTATCTATGCTAGATATTGGATGCGCGACAGATGTGTGTTAGGTAAAGGACCTCGCACTAATCTTATGGAAAATGGTCTTGGTCGAATTGGCTGAAATTGTAGTATAATGTAGTTCATTACATCCTGATGAAAAATGGACAGATAAACCCATTTTTCCGATTTTTGATGCTCTATAACTCAAAAACTGTCCATTTTTCGACCTTGTGTCCATTGACATTTTTCATCAGGATGTAATGAACTACATTATACTACAATTTCAGCCAATTCAATCCATTTTCCATGAGATTAGTGCGGAGTCCTTTGACAACTTTGCATACTTGAGATTGATGATTTTTCTGTACGGGCAACTTTTGGCCATGGGAAGAGCAACGACTGTAAGCGTTTGTGGAAGCAGCAACTCTTTCAAGCTGCATCGTTCCTGTATAAAGGTTGTTCTGAGAGCTCGTCGTGCGAGAGTCGCACTAACGAAGAATCCATATCGTCCTTTGACAGCTTTCATGAGCCCAGTCCTTGTCTCTAGGCGGGACTCGCGGTTGTTGAACGCTTTTATGTATAACTGACGGAGATTACTGTCATTCGCATCCTGAAAGATGATACGCGTGCATGATAGTACTGCGTCTGAAATAAATTTAGACGCCTGTTCGAGCGATATAATACTGTAAAAAAATTTCGAACGAAGAGATTTTCAAACGTGTTTTAGATGTCTCTACAGTGTCTTTTGGATATTGCGTAGATTTACTTAATAAACGGTGTAAAATATTAATACGGCGCAAAATGCTATAATAAAAATAATAACATTATAATAATAGTAATATTGATATTACTCTTATGTATGTATCATCAGCGGCACTGTATCCTAGCTTGAAGTTATTAAAAAGAAGATCGGTGATCGATTTGATTCCAGTGGCTTGCACGGACAATATGGACGTGATGAAGCCGGCATAGGCGTTGTACATTACGAGGGAGAAAATTAAACTAAATAACAACAGAGTCTTTCCAGACGGGTTTCGAGGAGTCCAGGGTGATCCTAAACATTTCAATCATTTGATTAGTTTGATTAATTTTACGTGTGGCATATAATTATGTATCATTACGTATTATTTGGATTTAGTGTTGTTTTTTGGAGAAACAGTAAAAATGCAGAATGAAAAAAAATTATAATAGCGTAGCTGGTAATGAAAAATATATAATATATAATGTATAATGAAAAAAAGATAACCTTGCATGCACATGATACTTAAGCACCAAAGTGCAGATTCTCCGATCCCAACGTGTTTTTCATCCTTATCATGTAACAGCGTTTTAGCGGCGTAAATAACTGTCGCCATCGCAATTAACATAATGAGATATGTTCCTGCGACGCAGCCGAGCAATCGATTGTCGAATGGTTGTAAAAATATATCTCTCATCGTACCGGTTTCCAATGGATGGTAATAAATATTTCTCCTGCATAAAATATTATTTTATAATGTAATAGAAAGTCATCAAAATATAAATCTAGTTGTATATTATACACATATATATTGTATATATTATATGTATTTATAACACTAAATATTTATATTACAAGTTTATATTATAAGACTAAATATTGGAATTTGTGTGTTTTGACAAACATTTTAATTCGTCCTCTATTTTATGCTATTCAGATAAAGAACGTAGATATCAGTTTAAAACTCCGATGCTGAATTTTTGAAATGATTACAGTGTTTCAAATACATACGTAAGATACAAACATAGATACAATCATTTACATTTACATTTAAAGTAAGCTTTTTCTTATATTGCTTTAAACATGCTTAATCGATGCCGATCTAATGATACGATTTAAACGGAATGTATAATAGATAAATTTGTACTTCTTCTTAATACTAACAGCGAAATATATTTGCATAAAGAAATGGAAATAATTTTTATTTTATAAAAATGTTCCGTAATGGTGTAAATGCATTTTATATATTGCAATATTATAATTAATGTAGCATTGTGAAGCAAAACAGAAAGAGCGAAGACCGAAAAAAAGAAGAAACTAAAGAGCTACAAAATTATAAAGTGAAAATCTAACAGAATACTCGTAAATTTGAAATATATGAATATATGTAACAAATGAAATATACGTATAATGTAATTTGTAATATAATAAAGTTCACATATTATTCATTCGTCCATTAATTTTGACTTCTTTGATTTTACTCTTGAAAACTTTTACCGACATGTAACGTATCAAAGGGTGACTAAATGTCATCTCTGCCCAACGTTCCTCGTCATTTGCCGTTATATATCCTAAACCGATGTCGACGGTGCCGGTCACAACATCGCCGAGGAGATGACTCCATACTTTGTTAGTTAACGTCCCGAGCTTTTCGTGTGGCACGAGTTCAATGCTGCAAAAGTTCAAGATATGTCAATTCTGGACTTTACTTTGTACTACAATTTCCATAAAAAATTATTTGTATTTTTTGTAGAAATATTTTTTTTAGAATTTCAATTTTATTTTATATTTAATTATTTTTAAAAGTTAAATTTCCAAGATAATTCTTTGAAACATTAAGAGATCTTAAACACACATTAACTGTTATTTGTGTTTAAAGTTTTTCTAAAAATACAATATATAGTAGCTCTTTTACCTGGCGTTCACGCTATTGGTGACAATGGTAGCAAAGTCCAAAAGCGGTGCAATATCGTTGGCAGTAGCCTCTGATTCGATAACATCCGTCTGCCCATCGCTGGTTCCGTTCAACACCCCAAAGACAATGGAAAGGCCATTGAAATCGCTTCTGAGCTTCACATTCATCGGCAGTTTGAGAGTGTGAGACTCCGGATTCCAGAAACCGAGATATCGGACAATTAAACTCGTATTGTCGGAATGACGTATTTTGTAGGTGTGCATCAAGTAGAACGACACTGTGCGATTCTCCTCAATGACGTAACTCAAATTGTTCGTAGCGTTCTCGATGTTGCGTCGCTCCGGCGGTCCCGTGAACTCGAAGCGATCGCCATATCGTCGAAGGGACCGACATATCCTGCGGAAAAAAACTTATTCAGTATCATTATAATTCAGATCATTATTGTCATAGTAACATACAATACATGTTACACTACATGTGTAACATATAACTTCGTGAAAAATAAAAAAAATTACAAAAGATTTTTTATTTCTATTTCTTTTCATTTTATTTTCTTCATTTTTCGTAACTTCTTTTTATATCTCTATTTTTCATTGTTAAGTAAGAGACGTTATTATTTTTGTCAAGTATAAATAAATACGAGATTACATATCTAACATAGAAATCTTACATATATATGTGTATATATAAGATAAACGATTCTTTTAAGGGCGACACAACATGAAGAAAACATTATTAACATTATTAACATTATTAACATTATAAATATTGTATTAATCTTTTGAATAAGCCTTTAACTTTTAATCTTTGCATCATATACAAGTATTATTATATATGATAATAATAAGCATACTTTTCATTACATACACGAGGCGCAAATTTACAACTTACTTGTCTCGATATTTCTGAGCATAAATCCAAGCAGCAGCGTCATTTGATAGCGGCGAGGTAGCCACGACTACATCACTGTCGATGCCGATATTTAGATCTCGAAGAACAGTGTCGATTGTAGAATCGTTTCTTCTTGTAGTCACCATAAGCCAGGAGATGTAATAGTTGAACAAGAATTTTTGGGAGGCCTATTGATATATTCGCTCATGTGTAGAAGAAATCACTTCGTGTGGTAGAGTATATTTTAGTGTATTTAAGAGTATATTCTGTATAAATTTTCTGTAAAGCTGTATCACTATAAGCTATGTAATATGTAGAACAAGGGAGAAAAAATGAAGAGCAAAAAAAAGAAAGAGCTAAAGAGTTACAGAGTTAAAGAATTTATGGAGTGAAAATTTTCTTACAGAATACAGGGCTTTATGTATAACACTACAATACTGTATTAGAGAAATTTTATTGCAATAAAAATTAAGTAGTAGGGTTTTTTTAAGAGGATTTGTTAGTAGGGTTTTTTTAAGAGGATTTGTTGTGTCAATTATAGTTAAAAAATTATTTTAATTTGAGTATAAAAAATTATTATTGATGAATAATGTTGAATCTGTTGCGTCAAAGTTGCGACTTAAATAATCCATTAAAGATCCATGAAATATTTTTTAATTATGTTATTTAAACTAAAGAGTTTTTCAGATCGCTTAATACTAATTTAAAATTGATAAATTTAAAATGAAAGAATCATTATGGCGGGTATCAATTGTAAAAATTCGACTATTTTTAATTTTAATATCCATGTGTCCTTCTATTTTAAATACATCAACTTTGACATCAGAAGTAAATTAAAATAACTCTTTTTGCAACTCTAATTGGAAATTTCTCAAAATTTAATGTGATAGAGAAATTCGGTAAACGGAGATCGTATTTAGCATTAAAAAACCATAGGAAACAATTATTCTCGTTCTTGTGTTAAAAAAAAAGTAATTTTTTGTTAAATAGTGTTATTCCTGTAATTACGCAAAGTAATTATCAATAATAAAAGAGAAGTTTTTGGTAGGATCGATAACTTTTTGTAGAATGATAAAGCAGAGATGCGATCTCTATGACTGTTCAATTTTTTTCTTTGTGTATACGTTGTTGCTGAACTCTACTATGAACATTAGGCAAATGGGATTTATTCTCGTGAGACATTCTTTGCACGCGATATATTCTTTTACTTAGATATTAGATATTCAGAAGATTAGAAAGATATATTTAGAAAATTAGAAAGATAGAAAATATTTAGAACATTTAAAAAACATTTAATATTAAAAATATTTAATTAAAAGAATATTGGAATATTTAAAATTATTGCTCTTAACAAACTTAGAATTTTTCCTTATTAATAATTAAACCATTTCTGTTGCATAATTTTTTAAATATTTAATATTAATTAAATATTAAATTAATTTAACATTCAATATTAATGAGTTTTTAGTATCATATACCAAACACATGTAACAGCGAAATATTATCTTGCCGCATTAATTCTCAAATGCGAAATATATGCGAAATATTGTAATCGTGACATTTACAAGATGATTACTATATTCCATAAATTTCAAATAAAAATAAAGTAAATCCAAATCAAAATGATTTAAATATATAATGCAGTCATAAGCTTACGTAAGAAAATAAATAAATTTCTCTGTAATTTTTATAGTATATACATATAGTATAAATAATAGTATAAATAATTTATACTATTTAATATTGTTTATCCCTACCAATCCATATTCGTTAGCATGGTAAGAGTAAAGCTAAACCTCGAAATATGCTTATTAAAAGCAATCTCGGGAGATTTATGTCCAGCAGTATAAACACTGATTAATGAATACTTTAGGCAGTTTATATTGTTTAAAATTAAAAATTACTGAATATCAAAATATATGTTATATTTAACTGAATTTAAGTTTGTGATTCTATTTTTTAAAATTATATATATATATCTATATATATATATATATATATATATATATATATATATGTGTGTGTGTGTGTGTGTATATTAAGATCATACCATTTGGATAATATTATCAGATGAAGTTAGATTGAGTCCGTCCAAGAGCACGATTGAACCGACACGATGCGTTCGAATTGTAAGAGCATCTGGTATATTCGGATTTGTTGCCGATTGTAGAGACACACTGATACCTTTTTCATTGAAGCACTCGATCAACGGCCGAGCATAATTAATGGCGCAATCTACATCATATACATTAATTTGCAATTCATTAATGTATCCTATGTCTCAATTTCTATATCTATTTCTTGAGATTAGTGATCGCGATTTAATTACAAATTCTTTCAAAAAATATAATAGAAATTTTATTAAAAAATTTCTTTTATAAATGTTTCCTTTAGTAACTTTTTTAAATCTTTAAAATCTAAACTTTTCTTTTCATTATGTGTTAGTGAATAAAATATATTAATTTGCAAAATATAAAGAATTTACTAAGAATAAATTTGATAATAAATTTGCAGAGGATTGTTTCCCTTTCTTTCAATTTGGTTAATAAATTGAACATACTTACTAAATGGGCTGACATTATCAAAAAGCACTACTTGGTCCCAAGATCGCCATTCAGCATATTCCAATAACAATTGTAACGTCAAAGGCGACATAAAAATGCAAGGTTTGGCGACAACGTAAATCGTCATTAACATCACCAGCATCAACTTTGTTCCTCCGGCATCAACTTTGATTTTCCGCATTTTTATTTACTATACAACTCTGAAAAGAAATATTATTTTATGAAATTGAGAAATTGGAAGTTTATTCTTATCACAAAGTATTGTCAAAGCATTTGGTAAAAAAAAAGATTATTCTATTGAACTTCAATGTTACAATTTATTGAGACAATTTTGACTGAGTTGTATTACTGGTTAATTTACTACTGATAACAAGCGATTTCAAGAATGTAAGCATTACGTATAGCTATCGTGAAATGCCAGCCCTGGTTGAAGCTCGTCAAATCCTTAATTCATTGTTCGAATGTCATGTCAGCGTACAACACAGTAAATTTTTTACGTCGAGGAGCAAGAAAGCTTGACGTTAATAGCTATGACGACGGAAAAAAAGAACCTTCAGTTTCGTGCTTTTTACCGATTAGATTTCAAGCAGTTATCTATTGCTGTTCGTGTATGATGTTCCTGCCGATTTGTTTTATTTTTCAAATATATGTACCTGTGAAGCTGTGTGTATTTACAATGCGCGGTTTTGTATAATAATTTTTATATTGTATTTCATATATTTTTAATTTTTTAATGTTTTTTCATACACTGTAACACTAAAGAAAACTTACAGATACATTTCTTATTGTGCGAATCACATGTATAGTTGATCTAGATGATTACAAAACGTGCTTATATTATATTTTCTACGCGATGATCTTTTTTACATTGCTTCGAGCATCGCACAAAAGATGTTACAAAAGATATTATGTAAGCACAATCTGTAAATAATGTGGATTAATGTATAGGGGAAAATATGTTAATAATAAAAGAGAACCAGTTAACGATCGAGAGAATAAAAAATATATATTATAAAGGAAAATAATATTTATAAAACATTTCTTGAATAAAATATTCACGTGGTATACACATACTAATCCAATTCATACACTTATTTTTTTAATTAAGACACGAGTTACTTCTTCATTTCTCAAAAATTTTAAACTTGTCTGTACGCAAGTATGTGTAATAGAAATTGAATTAATATATAATACATATTAAAATTAGTACTTTTCTTTTTCAACTACACTTTTATAAATAATTTTTTAATAGTTATTTGATATATGATTTGTGTATTGACGCTGTGACGACTGATCATGTACTGAAAGTTTTTTTGAAAGCCATCGATTTATGAGAGAAGATAATAATCTCAAAGATAACAATCAGAGATTGATCCCTCTCGTACCAGAATAAATTAGTTATTCGAATTATATTCACCATTAAGGAATATTGCCATTCAACTGTCCATTTTTTTAATTTTTGGGAATTTTTAAAATAAAGACTAAAAGCTTTACATATCTTACCTTTTTTTTTTGCATACATATTCAGGTTTTAAGTAGTACTCAGTAGTACTCAGAATTTTTATAAACATTTTTATTGAAAACTTAGAAAGTTCTAGTTAGTTGAACAAGCTCTTTCGAAAAAATTTGTTTTGCCGGGTGCGTACTTTCCGGCTATTCCAGTCATCTAAAATTAACAAAAAGAAATAAAAAAGAGTTTATTTTAATATTTATAAGTATCGTTTTGATTGGAACCTTAAACCGCCTTTCCTCCAAATAAATTACAAAATGCAGCGGTTCAAAAAAAGGTTAAATTTTCACTAAAGATTTTTACTATTTCTGATTTGAGAAAAAGAGTTAATTAAGATAAAAAAAAGTTCGTGCTTCTACCATTACCACCCATATAACATTAGATATTCTATGAATATACAACTTACTTCCATAACATGAAAATAATATCTTGTATGTTGTATGTTAATACATCTTATATACATGATTTGGATATACACTACAATATGTATAATGTATATTCATTGATGTATTTTATATATACATACAGTTTATATACAGGGTGGCCCATCGAAAAGGAAACAAACTGAATAACTCTTATAAAAATGATTTTTTGTTTTGGTTTTTTCTTTGCTACTTTTTGTTACACTGAACGAAATTTAAACTTATACGAAGCCTAATCTTTCTTCAGTGTGCTTCGATAAGCAAGATCAGTACTTATCTAGTGTTTGCGACAAGTAAATTTCATAATTCGTTGTTTTGACATTATGGTTTATTCGATTGCAGAAAGGATCGAAATAATTGCACTTTATTTTGAAAATAATAAATGTGCTAACAAAACAGCTGAGCTGTTCAATCAAAGGCATGCAAATAAACATGTCAATCGTAAATACGTTTTGCAGTTAGTGGCAAAATTTAAACAGACAGGATCTGTGGTTAATAAAAAACGGAATGCTGAAAATCGTGTACGATATGAAGCGGTGGAAATAGCGATTTTAGGCCATGTTGCTGCTGATCCTACGTTGAGTACAAGGCAATTATCTGCTGTATCTGGTGTTAGTCGAACCAGTATTCAACGAATTTTAAAACATCATAAGTTTCACCCATATAAAATTAAGTTGTTACAGGAACTTAATGAAGACGACTTTGACCGTCGGTTGCAATTTTGTGAGGTCATGAGTGAACGAATAACGAATAATCCAAATTTCCTCTTTAATATTTGTTTTTCTGACGAATGTTCTTTTTTTCAAAATGGTACAGTAAATCGCCATAATTGTCGCTATTGGGCAGATTCTAATCCAAGCATATTTTATGAAACCCATACTCAACACCCAAAAAAATTAAATGTTTGGGCTGGCATTTTTGGTGATCGTATTGTTGGTCCCTTTTTTCTATCTGGCAATTTAACTGGAGATATGTATTTGGAACTGCTAGAAAACATAATTGATCCAATGTTAACCAATATTATCGAAAATGATGAACATTATCTCGAAGATCAATTAATATTTCAACAGGACGGAGCTCCTCCACATTATACACTGTCTGTTCGTAAATATTTGGATCAAACTTTTCCAAATCGTTGGATTGGAAGAAGAGGCACTATTGAATGGCCTCCTCGTTCTCCAGATTTGTCGCCACTGGATTTCTTTTTATGGGGACATTTAAAAAGTAAAATTTATGAAACACAACCAGCTTCTTTAGAAGATTTACGTCAACGTATTGTTAACGAATGCCATAAAATTACTCCACAAATGCTCCAGAATGTGCGACAACGTTTTGAGCAGAATCTTTATTATTGTATGGAAGCTAGTGGTCAACATTTTGAACATTTGTTACGCTGACAATAGATAATAAAAAAAATTTGAAGATATGCAGATTTGTTTGTTTTAGATACAACCCTGTAACCCTGTAAAACACCTTGTATCTTCTAAACAAATCGATCAAATTTAAAAAATCAAACGTAGAATTATAGAGAATTGAGAGACCTTTCCAATGATATATTATTCGACCCCCCTTCTCGTTTAAAATTTTTAAGGGTTGCCACCCCCCGCTTAGGGGGTGGAAGTTGAGGGTAAGAGTTTTACGTCAATAGATGTCCCCCTTCCAATAATAATTGACATGTTTTTGCATTTTTTCGAAAAATCATTTTTGTAAGAGTTATTCAGTTTGTTTCCTTTTCGATGGGCCACCCTGTATGTACAGTGTGTATAAAATGTAGATACATAGTTTTTATATACTTTATTGTATGTAATATGTATATACATTGCTGTACATCATATATACATACGTTTTATAATCTCTAAATACATATTTTTCTTATACATAATTCGAATATACATTACAATATGTAAGAGGTATATTCAATGATGTATTTTATATGTACATACACTTTATGTATGTACAGTGTGTGTGAAATGTAGATACAGATGTATATACTTTACTGTATATGTATAATATAACATATATATGTATATATGTAGGATTGTCCTTCACTTAATTGATATACACACGTGTTAACGAAAGGGATCTTTATTATAATAGAAAGACAAAAGAAAGTTCGCTCGTAAATGTAAGGGCTATCGCACACAAAATGCATAGCGTTGCATAAACATAACATAAGACCGCTGGACCAATAAACACCTAAAAAAAAGTCGCCATATTGATTTACATAAGATGCGCATTGGTCCAGCGGTCTTATGTTATGTTTATGCAACGCTATGCATTTTGTGTGCGATAGCCCTAAAGAATCATCGGGAACCACACACTTTTGCATAAACGCATAACGCATATGCATAAGAGAATCAACCAATCAGAATTCTTCATTTTCTGAGACAGGATAGAAATAAAGGATTCTGATTGGTTGAGACCACCAGGAAGCTGCGATATCCAGTGCAACCAGTAGTAGGCACCCAACGTCAGTCCTTGCTCGTACTGGTTCCAAGCGAATCAATCTTTATACTGAACAAAACCGTGAAATAAGAAAATGTCAAAACGCTATTTTACAAACAAAAATTAAAATTAATATTACATGTGAAAAACACATCCGAATTTTATTCGCTGAAGAATAAGAAAGAATAAAGTCTTTGACGAGATTATCTCCACGATACCGTAACATTTGTGAAGGATGACATCATAATCGGAAAGGAAACGTTGTCATCCCAAGACATTTTGTTGACCCAAACATCAACAGTTAACGTACTGTTCTGTATGTTGCACTGCGCGACTGCCGCAGATTTCGGATGTGGTATCACCATTGCGACGATGGAGAGATTCAAGTTTAATCGCAACATATAATTAATGGCAAAACCACAAAAGACTAAAAACCACAAGACATCTCGGCAAGTAATCAACTCCTTCTCTGAAAAATGTTAAGTACGACAAGAAAAATTGATTAAAGACAAATAGTTGTTTTTTAATATAAATCAACATCTTTATTTAATAACGTTGATGATGATATTCCTCTTCGTTTAACACTATGCAATAAAAAACTAATTATTTCTTGTCTTGTTTTTCTCTTCGCCTAATGATATGCAATAATGTAAGAAAAAACTAATTATTTTTAATTATTTCTTATCTTGTTTACTTCTTCAACAACAAGGCGTTACAAATCGTGTTACAAATATGTAAAAAAGATATTAAAATTCAAAAATATTTAATTGACGTAATGATGATGATATTGCTGATATTCCTTTCGTCTAACGATATGCAATAATATAATGTTAGTTAAGACAAATTACATATTTTTTCTTAAAAACAACTATGTGTTTTCTTTACACCAATTGATTCCTCTCATTATTCTGTGCATAGAAGTATTGAGGTAAGGTCATCGAAAGGTGAATATTTTACGAGATATTTTATGGTTTATGTAAAATTAAGAAATTATTTCAAGCCTTATAACTCCGGAAAATACTTAATGTAAAAGTACTTTATTATAATGTTTTGGAAAACTCTCGAGATAAATTATAAGAATATGCAATAAAAATTAGAAAGTTCCATTTAAGAAATTGACGGTGACCTTCACGTGACCTTCAAATGACTCTTCAAGTTCAAATCATTGTCACCATCTGATGGCATCCTTCAAGCCATGAAACTTTTATTTAAAGCATTTTTTGGGAAAACTTCTTTCCGAGATATTTAAGGGTTTCCATACTTTTTCCTCACCCTGTATATATATATATATATATATGTTTAATAAATATTTGTCTTATAACAAAAGCAAATAATTAAAAAAAGTGTATATTATGTTATTAATCTTTTGTTATTTTATGAAATAACCTATATAGGATATGTAACACCCCTTACGGAAAAAACACTGAAATATTGAGTGTTTACACTCAAATTTAAGTGTTAACACTTAATTTTGGGAGTTTACTCTTATATTTGGGTGTTATACTCAAATTTTGAGCGTTTGCACTGAAGCTTGAGAATTTACACTCGAACATTGAGTGTGGACACTCAAATATTGAGTATTTATACTCAAAATTGAGTGTATGCTTTAAAGGTTGAGTATGTACACCCAATGATTGAGTGTTTAAACTCAAGTTTGAGTGTGATCAACGATTTTAAATTGTCTGAGCAGTTAGCGACACATTCAGTATCTGTTCGACCACGAGACGTCTCGCGTGTTAATCCTTAAGTAAAGGAATCCTTCTTTTCAAGTTGTACAAATAAGTTGAGTGATTTGTAATTGTGCAATAAGCACATAATTGTTAGTGTCTCACAAGCACTTAAGTATTAGTGTCTCACAAGCATTTAAGTATTGGTGCCTCACAAGCACATAAGTATTGGTGCTTCACAAGCATACAAGTGATAGTGCTACACAAGCACATATATATCGGTGTCTCATAAGCACATAGAGATCAGTGTCTCACATATACATGGATGCGCATCCTCGCTAAGTGAAAGAAAGGCCATTTTACATTCGTTGGATCTCACAAGCACACAATAAGTCATCTCTCGAGCTATACGAACATTCTATATCTGTGCCCTTCCTAGATGAGTTCATAAGATAAGTAATTACATCATAAGATAAGTTCTTACATGCTACTCATTGTTTATATAACAAATAATATATTCTGTACGTTATATGCCGTATTGCGTTCTTATAATAACACTGCTTTCTGCATAATCATTATACTACAATTCATATCAGAATATTATACGTTTCATTCATATATTTATCACAATACTGTTATGTATTGTGTAATATTTACTAATATTCATTATTATATATGATAAGTTTGAATTACATTTTTAATTACATTTTTTTTAATCGTTTGATTTGCTTACAGCCTTACAATTATGACTAAAACTCTTTCACGTGTCATAAAGTTGATTCAAGTTGAGAGTAAGGGCCTATCCAGACAAACTTGCATAATCGCATAAACGTATGTTTAAAGAAATTGATTGGTCCACAAACAAATGCATAAGGAAATGAACCAATTTCTTTATGCATACGTTTATGCGACTATGCAAGTTTGTCTGGATAGGCCCTAACACTCAAATTGACACTCAAGTTGAGTGTCACTCTCAAGTTGAGTGTCCGAAATAATACTCAAATTGAGTGTTACTTTGAGTGTCTTTTTGAGTGTTTTTTCCGTAAGGGACATTCTATAAACTCGCTAGAAAAATGGAACAAGTTAATGACGAGCAGTGTACATATATGTATGAAGAACATATATACATGGTAGATACTTCATATACATATATGTATATGAAGACTGTATATATAGGAAGTATATACATGTACATATATGTATGAAGAATGTATGTATAGAAAGTATGGACAAAGTGTATATACATTGCATGTACTAATCATGTACATATATATGTACCATGGATCTTCTATGTATATCTTTCCGGTTACATTTGCACGTGTATTTCACATCCTATGTATGTTAATTCTATCAAGAATGTATATACACAGAATATACAGTATACATAAATGTACGTACAGTGTATATACTAAGTATATTTTAATGTTTTATGGGCAGTTACATACTGTATATGGAAGAGATACCAGATTCGTCCAGTAGTTTTCGAGAAAAGTATACACTTTAGTGTTCTTAAGAAATGTTATTTCAAGAAAAACGCGTTTAAAGTTCTTCATACAGTTATGACGTGATAAACGGATAAATAATTTTTCTAACTTACTCCTAGCTATACAAAAGCTATATAAAATGTCTGAAGTAGGTACAATCTTTGTCCTCTTATCCTCCTGACCTAAACAAATCCGCCTACTGCGCGGTAATATTGGTCGCTGACGGAAGCTGACATATGAACTGTTATAACTCTGGCTATTTCACGAATTTGCTTTGTTGACATATTTTTAGGACCAAAAATACTATAGCAAAATACAAAAGATATTGAATTTTTGAGGTCAAATGATTGATGACCTGAGTACCTTAACATTGGGAAAAAAATAGGTAAGATGTAAGTATCAAAATTTAAAATTTACTGACAAAAAAAAAGTTAATAGAATTTTTTAATTTATTTCATGTAACATATTTCTCAATGGATCAAATTCTATATCAAACAAATCTTAATCTTTGAAATAAAGAAATTAAGAGATAACAATATAACACAAAACAAACCAAATATGAGGTATCTTTAAACAATAAAAATAAACAAATATCTTTATTATAATTTGTAAACTAATAAGTAAATGTTTTAAAATAATGTTATGTTATAAAATAAATGTTTCCTTACAAGGTCTTTCTCAACACAATAGAAAGAAAAAAGAATACGTGTAAAATAACATGATCATCATCATCAGCTAATGTCGTGTTCGACGTGTGGTGACTAATAAAGTAACACTACATATTACTTCATTAGTTCTCATGGGAAGATAGTGTGGTAGTTCCTGTTGCTTTTCACACCGCAGTATTATCGCAGCGAACTGTGATAACTATATGAGGCAAACCTACCATCAAAGGTCTGCCGCATTACTGACATAACTGCTGCCTTATATCAGGGAGGAATATATTCACAGTGGTTTTCCGTTGTCTTTCTAAGAGGTGGCGATCGAATAAAAACTGACGATCTTGGTCGGATTTGAACTCGGCTCGTTCAGATGCACATTACTCTGACAATGAGCTATGACCGCCACAAATCACAAGGTCCTCCTCACAAGGTCTTTCTCAACACAATAGAAAGAAAAAAGAACACGTGTAAAATAACATGATATTAAGTGACAAATAAAAAATTTTGCTAATGTTTATGTACTACATTTAGACTAAAAAAGAAAAAAGAAAGAAAAAATTACCAACAATAGACCATAAGGTATTTCCTTTCATTGTATGTTTAGTGGACAATAGATGTCTAAAACATTCTTATGATATTGCAAAGGGAAAATGTCTTCCTGGTATAGCACATTAAAAATCGATAGGGCCAGTTGATATGGGTCAATCAGAAATTTAGAGAGTTATCCAATGTAAATTTAATGTCATTATACAATGGTTTAGACACTTATTGTCTGCTAAAAAATGAAAGAAAATGCACTATTCATGTAACTAATTTATATGTAGAAAGAAATTTCTTTTTGATGAAATTTATTTTTAAAACTTTTACTGCTATAGAAGATACAATATATAATAATCTTGCTTTCCAAAATAATTGTCAGTAAATTTTGGAGAGAAATCACATAAATAAATATATATAATCTATCTTTCAAAATATTACCATATTACAGCAATTTTGTTTCATTGCATTTAAAATGTGTGATTAAAAAATCTAATTATTTTTATTATTATTTTTATTTAGTATACGAAGCTATTTTGATGTTTTGTAGTTAGAGTAAAATTGATGAAAATTCGATAATGTCCCGCATTATTAATACAATTAGATGTGATTAATAATATTGGGTCTTTGTAATAATCATGAAACTATTTGCATCAATTGACAAAGGCACATTCAAGCACGCACATTTAAATGGAACAATGCTGACAATTCAAGTTGTAAAAGTGCATAGCATTGCAATCTGACAAAATAATTCAGTCGTCATGATTCGAATACGTGATTAAGAACTAATAATCGGGTAACGGTACAAGTGCTTTATCTCTACGGTGAATTAGAAACATTTTACGAATCGATTCCATTTTTTTTTAAGTGTACGTTTATTTAAAGTGTGCAAATTATTATATAAATATTTGTGATTTGTTATATAAACGCGACAAAAGCATTTACATTGATATTTGAACCTTGTCATTTTAAAAATAGAATTCTGCTTGCGAGTGATATTTTTATTTATTTCGATAACAATAATTGTTCCGGTAATTTATGGGGATAATTGTTACAATAACTAATTGTGTAGCTATAAGTTATATTATAAGTAATGGATAAATTTTTATTTCTGCTGTTTGAAAAGATAGAATATACATATATGTATAAGATAATATACATATATAAAGAAAAAAATTAAGAGTATTGAAGAACGAATTATTTTTTATAATAAACAAATATTCTAATGAGGTTCTTGAGTTCTTAAAACATACAATTTAAACGTACAATTTAAAGGGCAAAAGAACCGAGTCGGATGACAATGTTAACAATTTATAATTACAATCAAAACATTTTTACAATAAACGTTTCGATCTGATAAGGTCATCTTCAGTGTTTGCATTAATTTCACAAAATACTTATGATACGAAATAACATTTTTAATCCAGAGAATTTCCGCAATATTTTTATATTATTTTCTTACGCAAATTATTTTAGAATTGAAATTCCAGAAAACACACACTGTCTCCTTGTTGAGCATGGGTCCATTACAAACTGATTTGATTCTCCTCCTTATACTTTCTTTATCTGTAAAGAATAGTGTTTTCACTTATAATGATCGCTATACCAAATCCCTAGTGAATTAATGTTATAATTAATGTCATTTATCTAACAATTGTATCTGAGAAGTCAAATTTGTAAAATATAAGTAAATTATAAAATAAAGTAAAATATAAATTATAAAATATAAACTATGTATAAAAGTGTCAATTTTGACGGAAATCAAACTATAGATTATGAAATGTGTTATAATATAAAAGCTTAAAAACAAGTGTAGACTCAAATAAGATGACCACCAACAACAATACATATTACCATTCCTTTCGTTGAAAACATATCAGAAGAGTTCCTAACATTAACGAAGAAATTAGATTGCAAATTAGCCTTCACAATATCATACACATTAAAAAGATTTATTAAAAACGGGTAAAGATGGTTAGAAAGAACTTCACAATGTAATGTAGTTTACAAAATAAGTTTGAATTACGAATGATACATGTAAGACAGACAAAGAGATAACTTAGAATTGAACATATCTCTTAGAGAAACTAGTTGACATTAGAAAAACTAGTGGGACTCCATTTGTTATCACGGATTATCGTGTGCAGAATAATCACAAATTTGATTGGGAAGGAGTCAAAATGACTTGATCATGAATTCTCTCACACAAAAAGACTTGTCTCAGAGATAATATATATTAAAAAACAATATCGTGGTTTAAACAAACAAAAGTGATACGAATCTGCTTTCAGAATCATTAACCTTCCTAATAATTGTATCCCTATTCGAACGCCTTATCCTACTTTTCTCCCTCCTCCATATCTCTTTAATATGATTACAATCTACGGATTCGATACATTACTGTTGCTGAGATCTTGACGACAGGTTGTCTCCAAGTTGAAGTGACGTTTTTTGTAAGTGGTGGAGAAATTGATTTCTCTTAATTGTAATATGGGGAGTGTATAGTCAATCTGTTAAGAAATAACATTCCATCCAATCTATAATTTGATGATTTACATTTCAAATTCTTACCATCTGACTCACTTTAAAATTGACTTTTATGTATATATAATATATGTATATATCTTATATTACATAGTTTTTATTTTATATTTTACACTCCACATTTTTTTATACAGTTTGACTTTGAATTTGACTTTTATACGTGATTTATAATTTATATTTTATTTTTATAATTTATTTTTGTGTAAGAAAACAATAAGAATATTGCGGAAAATTTTCTGGACTAAAAATATTATTTTGTATCATGAATGTTATGTGAAATTAATGTAAGATACTGAAGATGATCTTATTACAAGTCGAAACTGTTGTAAAAATGTTTTGATTGTAATTATAAATTGTTAGTATCGTCATTAGACTCGGTTCTTGTAATCTCGGCTCTTTAAATTGTACGGTTTTTATAAATTATTCTTGATACGATATTTGACTAACCGTTACAATGTGTAATTTCTTATATTGTGTGCTCAATAATTATTGAGATATATATAATATATTAATAATTATTGAGATTAAACTTAAGTTTAATCTTCAAATGTTGGTTTAAAGAGGAAAGATGATAGCCTTCTGTTTGGTAGCGTGAAGTTAATTTTTTGGATTTTCTTGTCTAGTTCGAAAAACAAAGATGGTACCAAATATTTCAAGCACAGAGCTAAAAATTCTTACAAAGAAAGATATTCAAAAGGAAGAATCTTCGGCTACTATGAAGATGATAGACAATGAAAGTGACACATACAACGAAAGTCAAATATATACAAAATCTGAAGGCTGGTTCAAAATGGAACTGAAGTGGTTTAATATTATATCGATTAGTCTCTTGCATTTTTACTTCGTATATGCCTGTTTTACCTTTAAAGTTTCCGAAAATTTGAAGACGATCGCTTGGAGTGAGTATTCTTCAAAAAATTTAACATTCTACAGAAAACACATAATAAAGAAATAAAATTTAGTCTATTAGAGAAAAAATTGTTTTTTATAATCTTTTTTATAGGTATACATATTTTAAACATAATAATTTGATTGAGATTTATAACATATTTATTAAAAATATTTATTAGAATTATCATTTTTAACGATTTCTGAAATAAACGGTTGATTGAAAGCCGATCGATTAGACTTACATAGTTGAAAAGAGCAATAGAAACTTAATAGCAGATAAAAGATTGCTATTTAAGACTCCTTTCTATTGTACAATATCGATTTCGTCATAAACCACTGTGAAGTGTCAAGTGTCGATAGTTATAAAATACATCACAAAATTAATTCAATCTTCAGTTTTCAATCAAATCATTCTGAGAAATATCAAAATTAACAAATTCGATATTAAAATTTAGGAAATTTTGATTTTTACGTTTTATTTTTTGAAAGTTCTTGTTTTTCAGTTTTAATACAAACTATTATAATTGAAAATAAAGTATTACGATAGAGCGATGCAAATAATAGATGTTATTAATTTTTGTTTCAAGTGTATGCCACAGGTTTAATGGCAGGTACAGGCGTCACCGCTGGTGCTCATCGTTTATGGAGTCACCGAGCTTACAAGGCAAAATGGCCGCTTAAAATTATACTTGTTGTTTTCTACACTTTAGCCGGCATGGTAGACAAACGTTTATTAATTTCGTGTGTTGCAAGACAAAAGAATTTTTCTTTACAATTGTCTTCTTTTAGAACAACCTTTACGAATGGGTGCGAGATCATCGGGTACACCACAAGTATACGGATACAGACGCAGACCCACACAGCAGTAACCGAGGATTCTTCTTCTCTCACGTCGGTTGGTTGATGATGAAAAAACATCCGGAGGTGATCCGAAAAGGTCGTCAGATTGACATGAGTGATATATTAGCTGATCCTATCGTCGCATTCAGTATCAAGTAGGTAAAGAGTGAAATAAATACTCAAAATGGTAACATACGAGGGGCTATCAAAAAGTAATGCCTCCACCCTTATAACTTTGAAATGGGTGGGGATAGACATTTGAGCGTTGCGGCATCGTGTTCATCATTCTTTTGTCGACCAGTATGCCAAGTTTTGTTATGTTCGGTTCACGTGTTTGTGTTTTATAGGTAGTAAAATGAATACTAGTTTGACGATTCGGTTGAAGCAACGCGCCGTGATAGAATTTTTAACAAACGAAGGGTGCGTGCCGAAAGAGATTCACGCTCGTTTAATGGTGCAATTCCAGGAAAAAACTATTGATTCGAATCTGATGACCAGGTGAAGGAATTTATACGCGATTGGATACGAAAAAAAACTCCAGATTTTTACGCCGACGCCTTCAAGAAATGGATTTTACGTCTGGAAAAATGTGTCGATCTCAACGGCGACTACGTCGAAAAATAACTATTGTAATTTATTCAATACACTCTATTCTTCATTTTTAGACTTGTTTCATTTAAATCGGTCCATTAGAACGGGAGTTATAAGGGTGGAGGCATTACTTTTTGATAGCCCCTCGTATATATTATACATACGAGAAAATACAAAAGAAAACAAGAGAAAATTTATTTGATTAATCTCGAAAATGTATCCATATTTCAATGTGTATTTTTCTGCAGTTTTCTTTTAGAAAATCTTTTTTTATGCAGGTTTTTTCACAAGATAAACGATGGTAATATGTAATAATATAATATAAAAAAACTGCATGTCGTAATTAATTTATGATATTTCGCAGTTATTTTTCGATGTTAAAATTGATCTTCGCCTTCTTGTTGGTGATGGTGCCTGTGTACGGGTGGAATGAGACTTGGTACAGAGCCTTCGTGTCACAAATTATTCGTTACGTTTTTGTTTTAAATTTTACATGGAGCGTCAACAGTGTGGCTCATATCTGGGGCTCAAAACCATACGATGTGTAAGCACATAATTATAAGATCCAAAATACTTACAATTGTCCGAGTACACATAACAAACTTTATTGAAAAAAACTTCAGAGTCTTCGCTATTTTGTATTGCATCAAATAATTTTGTTTCATTTATCTCTAACAGGCACATAAATCCAACAGAGAACCGATGGGTCAGTGCTGTAACGAACGGCGAAGGATGGCACAATTATCATCATGTCTTCCCATGGGACTACAAGACTGCTGAGTTACCGCATTCTTTTACTACAAAATTCATTCACTTCTTCGCAAAAATTGGATGGGCGTATGATCTCAAACAACCGTCGGAAGAACTTGTGAAGTCCGTAGCGATGAAAAATGGTGATGGAAACCATCACTTGTGGAGTGCTGTGCCATATCCAGACAGTAAATTTGAATAACAAAAATGACTAAGAGGTTTATTTCTCATTCTCACAGGGAGCTTTTTTAATTAATAGGAAGTGAACTACGATTAAGATAATGGTTCTACATGCAATATTTTCTATTACATATAACAAACATAAAAATATTAACTCTTTTAAAGTCTTATTTTTTATTATAATTTATGTAGTCGTTGTTTTCATGCAATTATTGTGAAAATATATTTTTGGTGCTATGAAACAAATAATGTGCGTTGACGTTTATGAACATGAGTTCAACAAAATGCCATTTGGATTGAAGAATGTGTCAGCAATATTCCAATTATTGATGAACTCTGTACTAACTACCGAATTATAAGGAATCGAAAATGTCTAGATATTTGGTATATCTAGATAATATCGTCACGTATAAAGCAAGTCTAAAAAAATATAACAAAAACGACTAAAGGAAGTATATAATTGATTGAGACTACAGCTCGATAAGTGCGCATTTCTTTAAGAAGAATTAGTGTACTTAGGACACAATCACAAAAAATGGAATCTTACTAGACCCTTCTACATTCCGAGTTCCTGGTGATAACGAGTAACATAACTTAACCGAGGCTGAATCATGCAAGTACAGTAAGGTCTACTGCATCGCGCTATGCTGAGTCTCATTTCTTGGTTCCAAATGTTTTCAAGAAGAAAGAAGATTAAGGTCGGATACTTTATGAACGTACAGAATATGTTTAACGTAACATATTACATGTTTAAATAAATTCCGAAAGATCAGAGTTGCATTTTTGCATACTGCTTGCATCTTCAACTTCTTTTTGGTTTTATTCTATAATAGTACATCACATACATATTCAAGTTTATGAAATATCTGAATAAATGTTACTAATTAACAAACAAAAAATTTAAACATTTATGTTTAATAATAGTAAAAAATATATCTGAAATCGCCAAACGGGCTCGATTCTCTAACTCACTCGTAAGAGAAACGTATGCGCAAATTTAGAATTACGAGCGCTTATATTTGAAAAGCTATTCTCGAATCCTACATAAGTATACGCATTGAAACATATACGCAAATTTTCGTACGCAATGCTGCGAGTGGTCTTACATATTCGCATCCTGATTACGAGTACGTTTACGAATGTCTAATCGGTGTGAAACAAATGCCTAATCGGTGTGAAACAATAATTGTAAAAATAAAATAAATATTATTAATAATATTTTGATTGCACAAGAGGCCGAAGATGCACATGTCGTTATGCATATGTCGCGGAGAAATCATATAAGACATGTAGCTGATGCATTCGATATAAGCGACCAAAAATTTATAAAATTATTTCGATTAACAAAACCAGTAGTGCGTGATTTAATAAAAGATTTAACACCATATATGAAACAGAGACAGCGAAAATCCATGTTAGATATTAAAAGAAAAGTAAGTACAAAAAAAGAAAATTATAAATATACATAAATAATATAGAACTTATATATAATAAACTTATATTTACTATTTATATATTTAAATAAATCTTATTAATAATATTTTGATTGCACAAGAGGCCGAAGATGCACATGTCGTTATGCGGAGAAATCGTATAAGACATGTAGCTGAAAAAAAAATTAAAAATTAAAAATTATTTTTCTGGTATATACTTACTTTTCGCCAAGATTTCCAATCCTTGCTTACACCATTGCAACTATTTAATATATCTGTAATCTTTTGCCATAAAATAGTTGCATCCTTATATGTAAAATCAGAGGAAAATTTACCAGATATCAAGCGTGGATTTTCTTCCATAAATTGTAATAATAAGGTTTTTTGTTCCTCTGTCACATTTGCACTGCGTTTTCTTGCATCCATTTTGGTTTCTGTGTCTTTTCAAAGTAACACACATATGTGTTTGAAAATAAAATAACATTTATTAAAAAGTACTCGATGTTTTTTATATAGACAGTAAGTAATCCAGTGTTGACATATATTATATTCGCACAAAACGTACGTATACGTATCTAAATACAAACGACCGCATATTGTCTTAAAAAATAGGCATTGGTGATTGGATGATAAACGTATGCCGCATTTCAATCACTCGCAAATTGCGTATACGTAAAGTTACGAATGAGTTAGACTCTAACTCATTCGTAACTTTACGTATACGCAATCTCTAACTGTTAGAGAATCGGGGCCAATGGTCTATCAATGAGCGTGCTGAATTAATTTTCGACTGTTAGTTTTAACATTGTGCGATGTATCACATCTGAGCACAATAAAATGTAATTAATATCTTTTTAAAAAAGTGGATGTATATTCAGTGGCCTTAATAACTTTTGATATAATTGTAAGCAGGATTAATATTTAGTTTCATTATTAAGATATTCATGATTTATAAACACAATTCCTATTTTTAGGAACATAAGATCGTCAAACAATGATTTTGTTAACTTCGTGAGAATAGGTGAAGGCTATCATAATTTCCACCGTGTTTCCATGTGATTGTCGGAAAAAGGACAAATTAAATTACATCATCTTTTTCAGTGATTTTTACATGAAATTAGAACAAGCTTATTTAATTTTAAGTACTTTTCCACAGATCTCTTAAAAAATGTTATATTAAAGAGAGAGAAAGAGAGAGGGAAAGGAGGAGGGAGAGAGAGAAAAGAAGGAGAGGAAGAAGATGGGAGAAGGGGACAGGGGAGAGAGGGGAAGAGGGAGGAAAAGGAGAAGGGGGAAAGAGGGGAGAGGTAAAAGGGGAGAAAGAAGAAGAAAGGGAAAGGGGGAAAGAGGGAACAGGGAGGAAGAGAGGGAGAAAGGAAGTGAATGGAAGGGAGGAGAGAGGGAAAAAGGGACAGAGAGAGACGGGACCCATCCTTTGTCCAAAGTACCGAGACCGGAATTAAAGAAAGAAGATAAAGACAATAAAAAATTATAAGATTTTGATTTAAAAATGTATTTAACTAATTTTTTAAGAATTATTTAAATTATTTCTTTTCCATGGAAATCGCAATTGCTTTAATAAAATGAGTTGTGCTATAGCTATGAATAATGGAATTGATCTTTTCCTCGGAAAAGTGATAATTATCATCTCATAGAAGAGATCATCGCATGTTTAAATTCTGTCGGGTCAAAAACGTTGTAACGGTTTAAAACAATTGCATTGGAAATTATTCTTGCATGTTAACAGTGCTTTATAATAGTATCAAAATATATTAAATATTATTTTAATAAATTCTTCTAAGTAGTCACGACCAATTTCTGATATATAATAATCAATAACACTGTCAATATTCGATCAATCTGGATCTTTTGTGTCCAATATTATCTGTGTAAATTTATGTATATTTTTCATCTTTTTAATGCGTAGTCCGCAGAAAGCGTGAAATATATACCTATATTTAAGAATAATAACAAACTGTCAACTAGTCTCCATTCATTTGAGTTTGAATAATAACAAACTCACTATAATATATAATAACTGTTGTCTGCGACATGTTTGTTCGGCAAAACAGTTCGGAAACAAATTTCCGATGTATTGATTTTGTTGTCTGGGAACATCGCACGTTTTCTTCGATTACAGTTTGATGACTTGACTCAAACATTTATGTATACATACACGCGTGCGCGCACTCGCGTCACATGCATGGTGTGATAAATTCGGTCACTAAAGTCAAACAAATGTGGTGATGGATGTTTATGAATTGTTTTTGTTATCCCTAAATCATGAATTTCTTTTTATACTTTTATTAATGTGGCAAATAAAAAATCTTTTGATGTCTTTTGAGTGACTGTGAATAATAATTCGAAGAAAATATTAAATTGTGATTTGTTGCTTTTTGCATAATTCACTTTTTGCATATGGACACTATATTAATTTTTTCAATAAATATGTTTCTCAATAAGTTTCTTATGATGTTATTTTTTTTATTAATTTCTTTGAAACTGCAATTAATCTTAGAATTTCTCAGCGTGGATGTAACAATATAAATAAATATAGAAAGGGTTAATAAATTCTAAGATTAATTGCAGTTTCAAAGAAATTAATAAAAAAAATAACATCATAAGAAACTTATTGAGAAACATATTTATTGAAAAAATTAGTATAGTGTCCATATGCAAAAAGTGAATTATGCAAAAAGCAACAAATCACAATTTAATATTTTCTTTGAATTATTGTTCACAGTCACTCAAAAGACATCAAAAGATTTTTTATTTGCCACATTAATAAAAGTATAAAAAGAAATTCATGATTTAGGGACAACAAAAACAATTCATAAACATCCATCACCACATGTGTGTGACTTTAGTGACCGAATTTATCATGCATGTGACGCAAGTGCGCGCGCGCGTGTATGTGTACATAAATGTTTCTTAATTACATTGTGAAAATTAAAATAGTAATTAAATAATTTTGCAAAGAAAAGAGTTTATATATACTTTTGTCATTTAATTCCGCACAAAGTTCAAATATTGTGTTCAAATATTATATTTTTTTAATTTTAAAGACGCGATTCCAATTATTTTCTTCAAAATTTACTTTGTATTAGTAGTGATTAAAGGGCTAACTTTTTTACATTGATTAAAAAATTTTTACACTTTACACATTATTTTAATATTCTTGATTTTTTTGTTAAAAATCCGACCTCAATAACCGCTCATACGCCATATACCATTGATGATGACCAAAATTAATTATACGCAAAAAAATGATCATATCTTGAAGAATAATAATGATGACAGCGACACTAATGAGTATTCGTATAAAAGTAAAGATCAAGGCCATGTGTCAGCTGAAGTTTATTGTTGCCATGAAATATGCAATATGTAAATTATAATAAAGTAAATGCTAAATTTGTTTATTCTACAGTGCGCTGATATTTGTTTTTTTCAAATTAATTTTTGTAAACAGATTATTATTATTCATTAGAACTGGAGAATTTACTTGAAAAATTTGATTTATGTTAGTTTATGTTGGTTCGATATAGCAACGATTTGATATAATACTTATAAGGATTTAATTTTTATTTTTTAATTTCATTTTTAATTTATTATTATACCATTTTATTCTAAATTTATAGAAAAAAATTAAGTTATTTAATTGTAATAAATTAGAAAAATAATTTGTAATTGCAAAAATGTGGCAATTAAGGTTTTTTTATTTATAAAAATATTGCAATTATTATATTAAATATTTTTTTGGGATGTAAAAATTTTAAGAAGATAAATAATACTAGTAAAGTATATAAAGTATATATAAAGAGTATATATATATATATATATATATACTCTTTATTTTTACATACGCATAAATTTTATTCTTTAAATTTAAGTTTATGTTAAATTGACTAATTATTTTTAAAATAAGTAAAATAAAACTTGCAAATTTATTAAAGAAAATTGTATTTTCAGGAATTACATTCTTTATTATATATTATTAGATGTAAAAGAGCTATTTTGTTATCGTAATTACATTTAAATAAAAATTCAATTAAATTTAAATTTACTTATTTAAATTTATATGTTGTGCATATATTGCTATAGAGACACAAAATATAACGACTTTTAGCGCTACAAAATTAATCAATCTTATGCTTTTCCAAAAACCAAGAATATTTAAATTACTTTCGGCGACGCAATATGTTTTGCTATATTTGTAAGAGTTGCATCTCTTTTTTTAAAGAATTTATTTATATTTAAGATTTATTTTTTTTTAATTTATTTATATTTAAGAAGCTAGGGTATGTAGCTTTATTTAAGACAAGAACTAGGTTGATATGTATTTCTCTATCCTACAGCAAAATGTTATATAGAGGAATGATTTTTTTGATTGACGATACATGAAAGTTGTTGATATAGGTAGCATGAAAGAAACATGAAATGGTAATTTTATATAGATTTTATATACGTGTCTCTTTATACATATGTATCTCTTATTTCAAAACTGCTATAATTCACATCTTACTTTATAAATGTAATGTATACTATTAGCATTTATTGCATATTGACTTTTAACCCTTTGTGGTGGGAGTCGTCCGACGAGCGAGCGTCGCTGTGGACGAGAGGTATTGGTGCGCGTAGTAAAGAAAATATACACGTTGAACGTTTGTTATAAAAACTAAAGCTTTATTTAAATACGAATAAACTTTCTGACAAAATCCAACAAAACTAGAAACAAACAAATTGGAAACAAACAACCAAAAGAAATTTAAGATATAATACGTCTCTGCAGCTGTAAACTAAATTGAGCGACTATATGCCGACACGCGTCTGCAACGGTAAAAAGGCTTGGGCGACTATTTGCCAACACTCGACCGCAAAAGGTTAACTATTTGGAAAGTTCGACTGACTAATGTTAGAATAAATTATCATTACTTTACCTTGGCAATGATTGATTATAGCGATCGTGTCACAGGATCGTAGAAGTTGTGGATTTGACTGAACTTCTACAACGATATGAAACGACCCGTTATAACATTTGCGATGTTACAATATGACTAATGTAGAATCTAAGAAATTGTTTTTTGTGAAATATATATATATAATCGTTTTAATGAAAAATGAACTAAAATATATCAACCAAGAGGTATAGCAATCTCATACAGCAAATTTCGCATAGAACGGCAATGTCTGTGACTCTATTTACGCAAGTCATCCAGATAAACGGAGTTTACATTTTTATATTTCAGTAATGGCTGAAATGATTCCGAGTTTTAATTAGTCTTAATTAAGGTAGTTAGGATTTTATTATTGTATAATAAAAGTGCTTTTACTTTTTTCTCCACACTCTACGAACGAAATATTACAACGCAAAATTCAAATGTATAAATTTTTAAGTAAAAAATGTCAGACAATAACATGATGTCACAGCATGACCTGCCTATTATTATTATCCAACACCAGTAAGCATTGTCTACATCAAAACATGAGTGTCAGCTTATAACATATCAATACATAAACATACGGAACACATTCTTTTCCCTTTTGCTCCCTCTTTCTGTCTCTCCTCTCTTCTCCTTTCCCTCTATTCTCTCTTTCCTTCTCTAAAAATAATGTATACGTGTATATAGAAACCCCACATGCGTGGGGTTAAAATTATATATACAGAATGTCTCTGATTAAAATCCGCGTTTGTCACGGTGATCATTCTTTATAGCGCTACTCCCATCGCTTCGCCGCGCGGCTCATATCTTACAATGGGAAGGTCTTTTCTCGTGGCGCGTTTCTATAATTTTATCATACATGGTCAAATTCGTAGAAAAATTATTTTTAATTTGGTGGAAGCAAAAATTTAAAATTAAAAAAAAAGATTGGCAAATTTAGAAAAAATTGTAATTTTCTTCTCGTTTTACAGTATTCTTCAAACTATTTAAATTTTCTGTTTGAATTTTTTACTATCTTTTAGTTTCGTAAATATTCGAAAGAGAGAAACCAATTTTTTTCAAACTGGTATTTCGCTTTCTAAAACTGTGTGTGAGTGTGTGCGTGCGTGCGTGTCATCAAGAGTTATTTAAAATATGACTCAAGAAATAAGGAGATAACTTTGGAAAAAAATTGGTTCTAAATTTATCATGAAACTTACGATAAAAAAATCCAATTTTATATACAACCCTTATTACTACATATGTAAGCCTTACCCTATAATCATAGGTATTCATCATTTCGTGATTTCGATCGATTTCTATCCACGGAAGTTTTTTGAAACTTTTAAAGTTCTCTTATTCCTTATTTCCTCCTAAAAACATTTGTGGTTCTCTTTATACGGCTGGACCAAAACCATCAATTTTCTTTGAAACAGCACCGAGTTTATTTCTATGTCGGACATGAATGACACAAGATTTTAGAAAAGTTAGTTTTTTTTTGTATAGAGTGATAATTATGAAAAAATTGTAAATATTCTATTTTTGTTCTAAATCAATATCTGAATGTTTTTAAAAATTACTTTTCTCAAAAGAAAATCAATTATTGTAAAAAAAATGGATTTATATTTGCCTAGAGTCTAAAGCGTGATGTTTATCTTTTTAATTAAAAATGTTGTTCTTGAATGCATTAATTTTTACATCTAAATAAAGACAATACGTATTTTTCTACGATACTCGATTTTTCATATTTATTGTATATATGATTTATCATATATCATATTATTTCATATTTTCTTTATTGAAAATTATTGTACTTATTTTTATTTACGCCCGAATAATTATACTTTTCGAAAAATGAAGTTTCTGTTTCAAAGCTTATACTTAAATTATAAAATCCCTAAAGTCATTTTTTAACATATATACGTTTATTATAAAAAATTACAATTCTTTAATCTTGGGTAATTAAATTATACATTTTATTTTTTTCTAAAATAAAACAGATATTTAATAGATTAATTAATCCTAAACTAAAATAAATATTTAATCTAGAAATTTGAATATATACTTATAAATTTTAAGAATCTTTTTGAATATTAAATAGGTGAAAAAGTGATCGGACTCGATATACTCATGGTTGTAGGGATAAGGTATTATTTTTCATTGCACTGATATGATACATATAATACAATATGGATATGGTACATAATGAAATGAATTTGGTACACCAAATCGTTTAAATGATCGTTTAAATAATGATAAAGATAAAACACAAAATCAGCTTGCGCGCAGCTGAAATCTACTCTCAAAATCAGTTATTTTGCGAAAATAGACTGTTTACCATTTGATAAAGAATGCGACATACATCTCAGGTCTCTTATAAAAATTTTTTACCGTTTTTGGCCCGTTTTTGACCCGCGAAAATGGTCAGTTTGAGTGGTAAAACGTACATTTGATTCAATGAGTACGATCCGTTTTTAGGGCGCAAAGGGGCAATTTTCCGTAAAAATGAGTGGTTAAAACGTGCGTACGAGTATATCCGAGTGGTAATAACGTATTCTTATGAGTATTTTTGAGTGATAAATACGTGCTGTGTGTAAATTTGAGGTGTAAAAACGTACATTTAGCTACGAGCAAAAAATACGCGTTTAGCATTCATAAATACTCACATAGCACATTTTGGCTGCGTTCCGATATTCACTGCAAGTACTGAAAATCTATAGTGTATGTGACGTAAACTATAGATTTTCAATATTTGCAATAAATATTGGAACGCAGCTTTTGAAATAAAATAATCAAATAATCAATCATTATAATTGTTCATTTATTTATAGTAGTTTAAAACATTTATATAAATTTATATAAATTATAAAAATTCGTAGACATATTTTTAAGTTTGTAGAATAAATGTACTTCAATTTAGAGACAATCCGCGGATATTTTCTTGTGAGTAAAAAAGAAACGTACTAACGTATTGTTACTTATCAACGGAAAATTGAGTATTAAAAACGGACAACCTACTTCGTCCTCATCTTTGTGAGTAAAAAAGGAACATATTAACGTATTGTCACTCATCGACTGAAAAACGAGTGTTAAAAACGGATAATCCACTCAAAAATACTCATATACATACTCGCGTATACTCGTCATGCTCTTTCGCAATAGACTAAGCGTGCTTGAGAGTGCAAGAAACGGACATAAAAATGATAAAACGGGCTAAAAACGGGCTAAAAGCGGGCTAAAAACGACCTATATGAGGTGTAAAAGCGGTGAAAAATTTTTATAAGGGGTAGCACGTGATGGTTGATGTACGTTTTATATAAGTTTCCTAAATGTACCTAATGTTTTATAACGTATAATGTTTAGGAAACGTACACAAAATCAACATGTAAAATAAAATTTCTTTTAACGCGGGATAAAAGCAAGAAATCATGTAATTGTCGATACAATCAACGATAAGAACCTATAAATGTAAATGAATTTTTCATTGATATATGACTAACTTTTCTCATTGTCACTATATATAGTCACTATGTATATTCATGTATATCATCTAGATACCCTTATAAAAATTTTTCACCGCTTTTACACCTCATATAGGTCGTTTTTAGCCCGCTTTTAGCCCGTTTTTAGTCCGTTTTATCATTTTTATGTCCGTTTCTTGCACTCTCAAGTACGCTTAGTCTATTGAGAAAGAGCATGACGAGTATACGCGAGTATGTGTATGAGTATTTTTGAGTGGATTGTCCGTTTTTAACACTCGTTTTTCAGTCGATGAGTGACAATACGTTAATACGTTCCTTTTTTACTCACAAAGATGAGGACGAAGTAGGTTGTCCGTTTTCAATACTCAATTTTCCGTTGATGAGTAACAACACGTTAGTACGTTTCTTTTTTACTCACAAGAAAATATCCGCGGATTGTCTCTAAATTGAAGTACATTTATTCTACAAACTTAAAAATATGTCCACGAATTTTTATAATTTATATAAATTTATATAAATGTTTTAAACTACTATAAATAAATGAACAATTATAATGATTGATTATTTGATTATTTTATTTCAAAAGCTGCGTTCCAATATTTATTGCAAATATTGAAAATCTATAGTTTATGTCACATACACTATAGATTTTCAGTATTTGCAGTGAATATCGAAACGCAGCCAAAATGTGCTATGTGAGTATTTATGAGTGCTAAACGAGTATTTTTTGCTCGTAGCTAAATGTACGTTTTTACACCTCAAATTTACACACAGCACGTATTTACCACTCAAAAATACTCATAAGAATATGTTATTACCACTCGGATATACTCGTACGCAATCCGTTTTAACCACTCATTTTTATGGAAAATTGCCCCTTTGCGCCCTAAAAACGGATCGTACTCATTGAATTAAATGTACGTTTTTACCACTCAAACTGACCGTTTTCGCGGGTCAAAAACGGGCCAAAAACGGTGAAAAATTTTTATAAGGGTACTCATGTATGTATTACTGTACGTGATGTACTACGATATGTAATGAAGATAATTGTCGCCATGAACATTAAAAGTTATTAACGGCGAAAAATAATGCATCAGTTATTAATGTTTTTTATATGATATTTCTTACCCTTATAAAAATTTTTCACCGTTTTTGGCCCGTTTTTGACCGGCGAAAACGGTCAGTTTGAGTGGTAAAAACGTACATTTGATTCAATGAGTATGATCCGTTTTTAGGGCGCAAAGGGGCAATTTTCCGTAAAAATGAGTGGTTAAAATGGATTGCGTACGAGTATATCCGAGTGGTAATAACGTATTCTTATGAGTATTTTTGAGTGGTAAATACGTGCTGTGTGTAAATTTGAGATGTAAAAACGTACATTTAGCTACGAGCAAAAAATACTCGTTTAGCACTCATAAATACTCACATAGCACATTTTGGCTGCGTTTCGATATTCACTGCAAGTACTGAAAATCTATAGTGTATGTGACGTAAACTATAGATTTTCAATATTTGCAATGAATATTGGAACGTAGCTTTTGAAATAAAATAATCAAATAATCGATCATTATAATTGTTCATTTATTTATAGTAGTTTAAAACATTTATATAAATTTATATAAATTATAAAAATTCGTGGACATATTTTTAAGTTTGTAGAATAAATGTACTTCAATTTAGAGACAATCCGCGGATATTTTCTTGTGAGTAAAAAAGAAACGTATTAACGCATTGTCACTCATCGACTGAAAAACGAGTGTTAAAAACGGACAATCCACTAAAAAATACTCATACACATACTCACGTATACTCGTCATGCTCTTTCGCAATAGACTAAGCGTGCTTGAGAGTGCAAGAAACGGACATAAAAATGATAAAACGGGCTAAAAACGGGCTAAAAACGACCTATATGAGGTGTAAAAGCGGTGAAAAATTTTTATAAGGGTATATAACCCTGGAGTCGCCACTCATTTTTCAAATGGCATACAGTATGACTAGTATGATTACATGAGGCATGAAGTTTCAACAATGGCCTGAAGGGGCGCATACAACGTTCGAATATTTTACAGTGTGTAAAAAAACTAATGACGTAAAATATCTAGTAATTTACATATATAAAACCATGTAATTTACATTGAGTATTTTACTTGCCCTGGCCGTCACGCATAAGTTAAATGGCAGAAAATCGAAACACAAGTCAGATTTCAATGGTAAAACATGAAAGAAGACAGAGATGGAATGTAACTTATGTCACGCTGTTTTATCACATAAAATCTATATGTACACAACAAATTACTTAAAAAAAAGATACAAAAAAGCACCAAGTATACGCATCGCGAGAGAACGCGTTCATAAAAAGGATTTTTTGTCAAAAACAACTTTAATATATGTTAAAAACTCCACTCGTTGCGTAATACCTTATTGCATTTTGTCATTCAAAGTAATTATGTAAATAACCTTGATATGCTGATAATTTTATTTTTTTTACCTTGATGTATTGATAATTTTATTTGTAAAATAGTTTTTTATTACCTATATTACCTATACTGTTTTATTACCTACTTGATTCTTAATTATTCTTTCCTATTAAATACAAATAATGCAAAATGATATAAGTAAACATAATATAGAACAATCATTTTCATTTGCAGAAAAATACATTTGTTGATAAATAATTATTATTTTATAGCATTTTATAGCATTTTTATATTATTATTATTATTATTTTTTTATTAATATTATTATCCATACCATTTAGGAAATTAGAGGTTTCTATAACGATTTTCTACCTTCGCCTATCTCTATCCATCGTTATCAACTCATTGAGCGATCTGCCAATCTCGCAGTGCATTGATCTTCTTCGATCGCTCTCGGTCTTTCCCGTCGTCTAGAACCTTGCGGATCCCATGCAGCGTGGGGTTAGGTTCTTCCTCAAAGTGTGTCTTAGCCAATTTGTATTTGCGTCTTAGTCCAATTCCGTTTATACGTGGGTCATTGGCGTTTGTCATGGCCGAGAAAAATCAGATCGCCCGCGCCGTCAGCATTGCTTATCTCTCCACAGGGATTCCATTGCATTTCGTTGATACCCAGCACATCTACCCGCAACCCTTCTGCCATATTATAATTGGCGAAAAATCATTGTGGAGAAAAAATTAAAAAAACATTTTAAAACTTAAAACTTCCTCTTTACGCTCTTTTGACGATTTTTGAAAATGCTCATTTTTTTAATTTTGTACTCAAAAGAGTAAAACAAAAATTTTTTGAAAAATTACAAAAGTTCGACACTTTTCCGTTCAATAAAGAAATTTTTTCCAGAAATTTTATTTCAAGAGTGATAACTACAATATTTTTCCTACAAATCGCTTTTTTATGTGCGTGCGTGCGCATGTGTGCGTGCATGTGCGTTTAAAATTGAGTATTTCGCAAAATTTTCTCGACTGATGTATTAACATGCGAGAGCGTTTACAAACCGTGATACAGCAGAGAGGTGGCAATACTCAATTTTATACGCACGCATCCCACCCACCCACCGATCCCCACACACATACACACGCGCGCACGCACGCAATTTGCAAAATCCAAAGTTGGGTAAGCTAAATTTTTTTACTAATTGTAAGATCCAGCTCGGATTATTTGGCGTTTTTAGATATATTTTTTATTATATAATCTTTTAAGGATGTTCTGACGCACGCTACATTCTAATATTGATAATGACCTGAAAATTATAATAGATCGATTGTTTCCCTTATAAAAATTTTTCACCGCTTTTACACCTCATATAGGTCGTTTTTAGCCCGTTTTTAGCCCGTTTTTAGCCCGTTTTATCATTTTTATGTCCGTTTCTTGCACTCTCAAGCACGCTTAGTCTATTGCGAAAGAATATGACGAGTATACGCGAGTATGTGTATGAGTATTTTTGAGTGTCCGTTTTTAACACTCGTTTTTCAGTCGATGAGTGACAATACGTTAATACGTTCCTTTTTTACTCACAAAGATGAGGACGAAGTAGGTTGTCCGTTTTCAATACTCAATTTTCCGTTGATGAGTAATAACACGTTAGTAATAACACGTTTCTTTTTTACTCACAAGAAAATATCCGGAAAATAATAATAATTAATTAAGTAATTGTTAGTTACAAATTGCATATTTTTTCTTAAAAACAACTATGTGTTTTCTTGACACCAATTGGTTCCTCTCATTATTCTGTGCATAAAAGTATTGAGGTAAGGTCATCGAAAAGTAAATATTTTACGAGATATTTTACAGTTTATGTAAAATTAAGAAATTATTTCAAGCTTTATAACTCGGAAAATACTTCATAAAAAAATACTTTATTATAGTGTTTTGGAAAGCTCTTGAGATAAGCTACAAGAATATGCAATAAAAAGTAGGCAGTTCCATTTAAAAAATTCAATTTGACCTTCATATGATCTTCGTCCTCCACCCAAAGTCAAATTTTTAGCCATCATTAGGTACATTTTATTAAGCCCTACAACTTTGCTACTTACATATTTTTCGCTATAGTTGATCCTTTTCAAGATATTTGACCGTTTCCGGACTTTTGCCCAACCCTGTATATATGTAGATATATATATATATATATATATAGATACCTAGAAGATGGAAACAGGCACATCCAACGTAAAAAAACTGATTCTTAAGTTGGAATTTTTTCTTAGAGACTACCAAGTGATGTGTGTCGCACTGCGCATTTTGACACTTTTTTTTAACTTTTTCATCAACTTTTTTTCAACAACGACGGTAATTAAATGATACAGCAGTTAATAATATTTTTTAAAGATGTGACAGCGAGTGGATGGGAATGGTGGGATAGAACTGGGAAAGAAAAGAGGATCAGAGAAGGGGTATTCCTTCTAATACAAAAAGATACGGCTCAGTTAACGACTCTGCATCACTCTGTTCAAACTGTGCAATTGCTTCTAAATGTGTATTGTCTCGGAGGTGAGTCTCTTGTTATAAGAGGGTTCGATATCAATTATTTTTACGCCATTCCAATCAAAATGACAAATATTCTGGACCCGATGTTCAGTAATAACGGATGAAAGACCACTAATTTTTCTTATGTCAGAAAAATGTTATTTTATCCTACTTCTGAATTGTCTTTTTGTTTGGTCCACATATGAGGCTTCGCAAACAAGTATAAGTTCTAAACAAGTATAATTTGTAAACCACTCCACTGTGAGAAAACTTATCCAACTTGTTTTTTCCTGTAGTAAAAAACTTTTTTAATGTGGTATTTTAAATGCTAATCTATAATTAAACATTTAATGTAAAAGTTACGTTTTATACAAGCGAGAAGTAAAAATAAAACAATACATATTATGAATATCATTAAATAAAGTGCACATATATTGAAGATCGTACATACATCGAAGGTTATACGCATTTCGACTTACAAAATCTTCCTTAGTAACAAAAATTCGAAAAAACTCAACAAACAGGTTTAATTCTTTTTCAAGATTCAAGAAATTCTTTTAATTCTTTTCACTCAATTCCTTCTTTTATCGGAGAATTCCGAAGTCATATGTTTTTCTCTCAACTGTGTCATCTCACCAGGCTCCACCGAATTGGAAATCTCCATAAAATGATGTCCGTCAACTGTCATAAATGTGTCTTAACTCTTAATAGGAGTAAGACGCACTGAAAAATATCACTTTTTTAAAATTACATACAGTTTGAAGAATTATAGCTTTAATATGATAGTTGACGAACATCACTTCACGGACATTTCCACTGGCTCTGTTCATTTATGCCCTTTGTTTTAAATAAAATGTTTCTGAAGAAAATTTACGAACATTACTTAGAATATTTGTTGTTATACATATATACAGGGTGTCCCATCGCACTTGTGCAAACGCTCGTGAGCAGGTACGGCACAGTAAACTGAACAGAAAAGTCCTGTACCATTTTGCTAAATTCGCAATAATAAGCGAAATATTTAATATTAAAATTAGGCAAATAAGAGCGCACCGAAGTACAAGGAGGCAAGCGCTTGAGCCGCCGGAGCTATAGCACGGCCTAGTGTGTCAGCATTGGCTGCCCGGAGATGTGGCAAGAGACGGCAGCGGCGAGGTACGGGCAGCGGCATGCTGACACACCTTTCCCCTCGCCTAGCGTCCCGCTGTCCTAGGTTACCGTGGATCTGTTCTTTTTAACTGCACTGCTGAACTGGTGCAATATAAGTTAGAGTGAAAAAAATATACATTTGTCTCATTCTAACTTGTTGCACCGGTTCAGCAGTGCAGCTGAAAAGAACAGATCCGTGTCAAGACTCAATTGCCGATATTATAATAAACTGCTGATATTATATTGAAATAATAAGCGTAAATAAAAATAATTTTGCATAAAAAATGTTATTTCAATATGTGAGGTAACGATTACAACCTGTATTCGTTGTGTTCTGCTTGAAATAGTTTCAGTCTCTCTGTTTAAGTTGGCATCACGAATTTCAGGAAAATAAAGATTCAAAAAATAACATTAAGAATAATAGAATCCTAACAACACTTTTAATAGGTCTACAGTTCCTGATAAAAATTAAAGAATTCTGCACTTGTATTAAAAAAAATAAAATTAATCTAAAAAAATGCGTCATGCCAACTTAAACAGAGAGACTGAAACTATTTCAAGCAGAACACAATGAATACAGGTTGTAATCGTTACTTCACATATTGAAATAACATATTTTATGCAAAATTATTTTTATTTACGCTTATTATTTCAATATAATATCGGCAGTTTATTATAATATCGGCAATTGAGTCTTGACACGGGATCTGTTCTTTTCAGCTGCACTGTTGAACTGGTGTAACAAGTTAGAATGAGACAAATGTATATTTTTTCACTCTAACTTATTGCACTAGTTCAGCAGTGCAGTTAAGAAGAACAGATCCACGGTGCGATAACCTAGTACAGCGGGACGCTAGACGAGGGGAAAGGTGTGTCAGCATGCCGCTGCCCGTACCTCGCCGCTGCCGTCTCTTGCCACATCTCCGGACAGCCAATGCTGACACACTAGGCCGTGCTATAGCTCCGGCGGCTCAAGCGCTTGCCTCCTTGTACTTCGGCGCGCTCTTATTCGCCTAATTTTAATATTAAATATTTCGCTTATTATTGCAAATTTAGCAAAATGGTACAGGACTTTTCTGTTCAGTTTACTTTGCCGTACCTGCTCACGAGCGTTTGCACAAGTGCGATGGGACACCCTGTATATATATTAGTAAGTTCTCGCACTCTTGATTTTACACATTATCGGAAAGTCATTTATAAAAATTGGTTTTACAATTAAAATAAGTACACATCTAATTTAAATTAGATAATATCGCGCACGCGAATATCTTTTGATACGGTATTAATTCTTTTTGTTACTAGTAACTCACACACGTTATGCAAAGTATTCAACTTGTTATGTACATATCAATTAGCAAGACGGTGTTATCCTCATTAAATTTTGTAAATAAATGCAGAAGTATAATATTTAACAAATCGTAATAATGTTACAATTTATCGACATACAAAGTCACGCTCATGACCTCAAAGATTTTATAAGGTTTGAATTATTATATAAAATCAAAAATCACGCGCAGTGACTTTTTATACATAAAGCTTTATTGCGACGATGCAGTAAAAGTCTTACAGGTGTCATTCCCCGAAATCACTGTCGCCGGGCACCAGTTACCAATTTATTATAGCGCACGAGCCAGCGCTTATGTTCAAACAACGTAATCACAGTTGTTTTACATTTTCGGGTTATTTACTCGGATTACCGTCTGCTGATATAACCGATTCGCGTGTAATTGTGAATCGTGATAATTATAAATTCAAATGAGCATTCCACGTAATTAAAATAAAAGTAAATTGAAATAAAGTAAATAGAAAAAAGAAAAAGAAGAAAAAAGAGAAATATACTTTATGTTTATCTTACATACGTATAATAAATTCGCATGTACTGCCATTGATTTTTCTTTTATCGATCGCTCTTACATCATACACCATTGCTATTTGTTTGCAACATTTGACTCTAATAAAGTATCAATAAATACGGTGCTATTGCATGGGTCATTAAATAATCTAAATATACGAATATAATTATCGTCGAGGCGACCTTTAGGCCCGATCAAAGAAGTTCTATTCTCGACATCTATTTATAAGGAATAATTTAGATTTGACTTCATCAAAATTAATCATTTCAATTCTAACAATGTAATATCAAATATAATATAAAGTATTTATTAACCTTATTTTTGTAATCTTTTAAGACTTTGAGATTGTAATTAGGTTAATCGCGCAGATTTCAATATTTATTATTTTAAATTACTTATATTTTAATGTAATAATGTAGTAATTTAATGCAACATTAATGATTAAATACCTAGGGACAACGATATAAATAATTCAAGAGATAAATAAGATTTTAAATATGAATGATTAATAAATAACACTAATAAAATCGGAAATAAATGTAACACAATTAATTGTCGCAATCACACCGCAATATTTATTATTTACTCCAATTTTTTTATAAAAAATAATTAATAAGAATTTTTTATATGGTTGTTAACAGAATTTATACAAGGATGGCGCCGAATATAACAAGCACATCGACAGGACAGCTATATAAAGATGAGACTCTTTCTGAAACGCAACTGATCGAGGAGCCCAAGAAAAAACCTAAATATGTTTGGCACATCGTTTGGAAGAACGTGGCAATTTTCTCCTTTCTACATCTCGGCGCTCTTTACGGAATTTATCTCTCGTTTACATCTGCTAAATTGATGACTGTCCTTTTCGGTGAGGGATTAGATTATATTGCACGTAATATATCTTTTATTTTTACACAATATAAAAAAATGATATGACAAAATAATAGTAATAGTAATATAGAATTATAGTAGCAATATTTATAGTAGTACTACCATAGTATACTATTAGTGAGACCAGAAAGAAAACCTTATACACACCAGGTCGAATCCAACAAATTGTGTGAGGTTGTGTAAGATGGTATTTTAATATCTTAATAACTCCAGTTGCGCCGTTCTCTCGTTCTCACACTCACTCACTCACTCACCTCTTTCTCTTTCCGCCTGTCCCTTTTCATTCGTTCTCTTCTTCTTCTTCCATTTTGTCTAGGTCTATATGATAAAATAATATTTTCATTCACTGAAGAAATTAAATTATATCAAAGTATTGATCCCTTGGTCGTTAATTATATTACTTACCATATTAGTTCAACCGATTTGTGTTGGCTTGTTGTAGATTATATTTAATTCTGTACTTATGCAAAACTCTTTAGCGTGAAACAATTAGCGAAATGTTAATTAAATCAACTAAAACGTTTAACATATTTAGGACTCTTTGTCAAACGATTAACACACTGTTAATGCGGTACAATTTTTTATAATTTTATTTCAGGTAATTCAGGTATATTATTATGGAAACTACGTGCTGTAAGAGAATTTCAACGCGGTTGTTGCTATAAACATGTTACGACATGTGTATTACGAGTAAATTTTCTGTTTTGTGTTGTTAATCACATTTCTTGCAATGTAATTTACCACAAAACAATTATTCCATGAAGATTGATAATAATCGGAACAAACGCCAAGACCTTTGAGTGTAACATCATGATTTTCTGGATTGCAGCAATTTTCTTCTATCAATTCTCCATTCTTGGAATCTCAGCCGGGGTTCATCGACTCTGGTCACACCGATCCTACAAAGCCAAGTGGCCTCTTCAGATGTTACTTATGATTATGAACACTACGGCGTACCAGGTAGGTGACTTTCTCGAAAATTTAACGAATAACAATATTCGTTATTTCATATTTACGAAAAGTAAAACGTCGAATAATTCATAATTAGTTTCTTGGTGACAACGCTAAGATTATGGTATCAAAAGATTGATACATTTATTTAGACATTAATGACATTCGGTTGAACAGAAATACAATAGTACTAACTTTTTCCTACAGCTAGTGAGACACAAAGAATTCACGTGTGTCGGTTTTTTTTCTCCTTCTTCTTTTTCTTCTATTATCTATTTAATGTTATCCAACCCCTCTAAGGGGAGTTACGATACGACCGTATTAATATGATTGTGTCGAGCAAAATCGTATCGCGTGTCAGAAAAATGCATGTTCGTAGATGTTAGCTAAACAATTGTTAAATAAACAAGCTGTTGTTAGGCAAAAAGAATATCCTTCTTCATGAACTTGAGAGATTGATGCACGTATTGTTCATGAGGGAAGCGTGCATATTCCGGGAATTTTTTATATTTACTGTGATATAAATATTTAAAAAAATATACAGGGGAACAGTAATGCAATTATTTAACGGAAATGTATCAAAATCATGAACAAAACAAATTAAAGCGTTCTGTATCAGCATCAATCAAGTTGTAATTTTGCCGGATTGCTTAGAACCCCGTGATTGTTTGGGCCAGAGACCACAGGATTCATCACAAATACAGCGAGACTGATGCCGATCCGGTTAATGCTGCGAGAGGTTTCTTTTTCTCACACGTGGGTTGGCTGCTCTGCAGAAAACACCCGGAAATCAAGGAAAAGGGCAAGGATATCGACTTAAGTGATCTTGAGAGTAATCCTATATTGGCTTTCCAAAAGAAGTATGTGTGTTGATATTAATATTAATAATAATCGAAATAATGTTTTGTTAACGAACAAGTATCTATAATAAATTATTGTATGTTTCAGATATTACAAGATACTTATGCCATTGTTATGCTTTATTTTGCCAACCGTTATTCCAGTCATGTGTTGGAACGAAACGTGGACGAACGCTTTCTTTATTCCCACCGTTCTCCGTTACGTTCTCGCGTTAAACGCGACGTGGCTGGTGAATTCTGCAGCTCATCTCTATGGTAACAAACCCTACGATAAGTAAGTATTAATCAGTTAGTTTTACGAATATATTTTTTAAATTTTATACTGTCTTAATTTTCTCGAGGAGAAAGTGAGAGAAAAATCATCGAATTTTTCATTCTTTACTTTTAAAATTTTTATTAGATTTTCTTAAAAGATTTATTTTTGAGGCAGCGTAATCAACATTCATTTAGAATTGTTTTCTTATCCGGTATAGATATATCAATCCATCGGAAAACCGAGGTGTTGCCTTTTTCACTCTTGGCGAAGGTTGGCACAATTACCATCACGTCTTTCCGTGGGATTACAAGACATCCGAGATCGGCAACTTTAGATTTAATCTCACGAAAGTCTTCATTGATTTCTTCGCGAAGATTGGCTGGGCCTACGATTTGAAGACCATGTCCCAAGACATGGTAAAGAAACGAGTGGAGAGAACGGGTGACGGCAGCCACGAGGTATGGGGTTGGGGCGATAAGGACCAAACGCAGGAGTAAAGAAACAAAGCGATAGTAATGTACCATCACACGAAGGATCAGTAGCATACTGCGAGATCCTTAAATAAATAAGGCCTTTTTCCGCATTTTTCCCACGACGATCAAATCGATTTTGGACCAATTTTATGAAAGATAATATCTTCCATTGGACTTAATTTTAGATAAAATTCATTTTCTCCATCAGTTTTCCTTCATTCTGCATTTATTTTGCTTTGCTTCATTTTGCTCCGTGACCGTAAATCTTGCCAGCACTAAAATATTATCATTACAAATTAAATTAATAAGAAATAAATTAATTACATATATTCGAGTAATAAAGTTGTTAACATATTTTAATCTAACCTAACCTTATCGTGGTGGTCTCTTAAGTAGAGAAAATGATTTCTGTAAAAAAAAATTAAAAATTAAAAATTAAAAATTATTTTTCTGGTATATACTTACTTTTCGCCAAGATTTCCAATCCTTGCTTACACCATTGCACTATTTAATATATCTGTAATCTTTTGCCATAAAATAGCATCTTTATATGTAAAATCAGAGGAAAATTTACCAGATATCAAGCGTGGATTTTCTTCCATAAATTGTAATAATAAGGTTTTTTGTTCCTCTGTCACATTTGCACTGCGTTTTCTTGCATCCATTTTGGTTTCTGTGTCTTTTCAAAGTGACACACATATGTGTTTGAAAATAAAATAAATTTATTAAAAAGTACTCGATGTTTTTTATATAGACAGTAAATAATCCAGTGTTGCCATATATTATATTTGCACAAAACGTACGTATACGTATCTAAATACGAACGACCGCATATTGTCTTAAAAAATAGGCATTGGTGATTAGATGATAAACGTATACGCATTTCAATCACTCGCAAATTGCGTAAAGTTATGAATGAGTTAGAGAATCGGGGCCCAGGGCCAGGGTCAATCAATGAGAGTGCTGAATTAACTTTCGACTGTTAGTTTTAACATTGTGCGATGTATCACATCTGAGCACAATAAAATGTAATTAATATATTCTTAACAAAGTGGATGTGTATTCAGTGGCCTAAATAACTTTTGATAATTGTAAGCAGGATTAATATTTAGTTTCATTATTAAGATATATCGCAGTTAATAATATTTTTTGAAGATGTGACAACGAGTGGATACGAATGGTGGAATAGAACAGGGAAAGGAAAGAGGATCAGAGAAGGGGTATTCCTTCTAATATAAAAAGATACGACTCAGTTAATGACTCTGCATTACTCTGTTTGTTCAAACTGTGCAATTGCTTCTTAATGTGTATCATCTCGGAGGTGAGTCTCTTGTTATAAGAAAGTTCGATATCAATTATTTTTACGCCATTCTAATCAAAATGACAAATATTCTGAACCCGATGTTCAGTAATAACGGATGAAAGACCACTAGTTTTTCTTATGTCAGAAAATGTTATTTTATTCTACTTCTGAATTGTCTTTTTGTTTGCTTCACACACGAGGCTTCGCAATCTAAACAAGTATAATTTGTAAACCACTCCACTGTGAGAAAACTTATTCAACTTGTCTTTTCCTGTTGTAAAAAACTTTTTTAATGTGGTATTTTAAATGCTAATCTATAATTAAACAAATAATGTAAAAGTTAAGTTTTATACAAGCGAGAAGTAAAAATAAAACAATACATATTATGAATATCATTAAATAAAGCACACATATATTGAAGATCGTACATACATCAAAGGTTATACGCGTTTCGACTTACAAAATCTTTTTTAGTAACAGAAATTCGAAAAAACTCAACAAACAGGTTTAGTTCTTTTTACTCAATTCCTTCTTTTATCGGAGAATTCCGAAGTCATATGTTTTTCTCTCAACTGAGTCATCTCACCAGACTCCTCCGAATTGAAAATCTCTATAAAATGATGTCCGTCAACTGTCATAAATGTGTCTTAACTCTTAATAGGAGTAAGACGCACTGAAAAATATCACTTTTTCAAAATTACATACAGTTTGAAGAATTATAGCTTTAATATGATAGTTGACGAACATCACTTCACGGACATTTCCACTGGCTCTGTTCATTTACGTTTTTTGTTTTAAATAAAATGTGTCTGAAGAAAATTTACAAACATTACTTAGAATATTTGTTGTTATATATATATGGGGCATTCCATACCAAATCGACCACTTTTGACTCCGACCCCTTTCGATTTGGCTGAAAATTTTTTATCCGTTTCTACTGTATAAAAAACGGTTTTCATAATTTTTTCAAATTTTTTTATCCATCTCAAAAAAAGTTATAAATTTTTCAAAAAAATGGCTTTTTTTTTTTTAAATTGCCATAACTTTGTCAAAAATTGGCCAAACGAGACGTTTTTTTTTTCAAAATTTTCGTAATTAAATGTACTTTCTGAAAAAAAATACAAAAAAAATTTCAGAAAATAAATTCTACAAAATTTTTGTGTTTTTTGAAAAAAATTGTTAATTTTTCGAAGTTCGCCATTTTTTATTTTTTATTTTATTTTCTTAAAAAAAACTTCAATCAATTCTGCGGTGATCACCGCCAATCCCAGAGTGGGCCGAATTTTCTTTCTATTTTTTTTTTTGAAAAAAAGATTTTCAATTTTCAAAATTATTTTTTTAGAAACTTTGTTGAGATAATAAAATAAATGCTAGAAAATGATTTCTCGGTATATCTTACCTAATTTATAGTCTAAACTTACAACTAATGACTAGGATTCTACATTTCATATGATTAACATTCAATATTTTTATTAATAATATAACAAATAATTTATTTTATTTTTTTTGGCGTTTAAATATTTTACATATTCTATGTTCATTTGAATTCGAAAAATTTTTAACATATAAACAACCACCTGTGTCGGGAATTACACTGTGTAATTGGTGTGTTCCGGTAATTGGTTTTGTTTTCGAAAATCGCTCTTTTAAATCATTTACAGATTTATTGTAATCTTTTTCCGGGGAAAACCTGACCGTGATATTTGGAAGGTTATCCGGTGCAGAAGCCCAATCAAAAAGTTCATGAGCCGTCGTTATTTGTTGATCAACCGCTAGTTGAAGACTTGCTCTTGCTGCTTGTCGTTTGATAGTGCCACCAATACCGTCACACGGACCTTTGCCATGGGCAGTCGCGAAAAAATGCCATTCAGCAGGTATGCCAAAATCACTTGCATGGTAATATAAGTTGACAAAATTTTTATAGTTTTTAAATTGTTGAGGAGCCCCATCCGAGAAATAATAAATCTTGCTAACACTTTCAGAAAAACTTTTCACAAAGTCAGTAATTATTCCTATGAAAACATTAACAGCGACGGCATCATGATTATTACAATCTGAAATAATTACTAGACTTTTGTGTTTAAGTTCGTTATTTACTTTGAAATAAATAACGACTGGAAAAATTGTAGCTTGATTATTGTTCCAGTGAAACCCAGATGCCGCGTTTTGCACTACGAAAGCATAATTTTCGGCAAAATCACAAATAATAATAAATTCATTCGGTTTTAGTGATTCTTTCAATGCTTTCAAAAATTTGGTTTGTTCTTTAGCGATGAATGAGTGTGGTAGAAGAGTTTCCAACTCTTTACAAAAATCTTCGACAAATTCATCGGTTGGCTTAATAAAAGTTTCTAGACTACTTCTTGGTTTCAATATCCAATACTTATACGTAACATTTTCAATTCCATTATCATCGAAGCTTGATAGTAAAGCGTTAGTTAATTCATCTACTCCTGGACAGTTTTTACATTCACCCAAGTAACATTGAAACGACGGAGCCTCACATATAATCATGCTTAAACAATCGGTGTAATGTTTTATAGGTTTCTCCGTATTTTCCGTTAAAGAATGAAAATTTCCACCTAAAATGAAAGTAATTTAATTTACAGAAAATTCACGTATTTATAAATAAAAATTAATTTGATAATTACCAAGCATCATCAATTTAACGTTCTGATGAATTGTACAAACACAAATGGTATGTGTTCCGCTTGTTCCTGCTAACACACAATGTTTCGGTCGCAAAGAGGCGAATTTCGAAAAGCCAACCTTCTCTGCAGGGTTTATTACACGAAAACATTGGTATAGTTCTTTTAAGTTTGAAAGAATAAGTCTTTTTTGGACGTGTACACGATTGCCATCGTCACGTCGAATTGAAACAAAATCTTTCATTCCTGGCATCGGAGCACTATACTCATCATCGTTATAAAAATTCACAATTTTTACTTTTACTTGATCCGAAATTGTCCAACCTATAAAAAAATGTTGAGAAATTAATCTTCAGTGGTAATTGAAACATTTATTTTACGTTATATGCATACCTAATTTCGATTCAGGTGTTGAAAGTATTCCTTTTTCTTTAATCAAGTTCTTAGCAACCTTTGACATATGCCTTGATGTATTCATAGTTTCACAAATACGTCTTTCACTCCAATTTTCCGGTAATAATGTTAAAATTTGTATCTTCGAGGATTTTTCAGTTTTCTCATCGTTGAATTTAGCGTGCAGCATTTCAATCAAAGTTCGAAAATTGTCACCATCGTCATCAATTGATTCTTCATCAGTAACAGAGAATAGAACCTTTTTTAAACTATCGGAAATCCGATTTATCTTGTTATTCAAATAGTAATTATCATTCAATTTTTTCGATGGAATCGGTGATTGATTTAACAATTGTAATGCATGATTTATTATTGGTAATTGAGTTGCAGCGCTGACTTGTGATGCAGAGCTTGATTGTGAATCTTTAGGTTCGCCGTTAAACGACATGGAACCTTAAAAGAAATAATGGGATATATAGTTGTTGGGAATTTATTTAAGTATCCACAAATAAATATGCAGAGAAAAAGGATTCAAATAAATGATTCAACAAACTTACGGAATGATAATTGAAACTCCCTGGCAGTTGTGTTACTATCACTGTCAGTCTGATTATGGTTCTCATTGTCACTTGAGCTATCTTCATGATCACTTACATTACTATCATTATCATCAAACTTATTATTATCACTATCATTTGTTTGTTTTTAACTAACTCTGAAGCTTTTTTTCGACATGAACTACATAATAAATAATTATCACTTAATCTTAACGTAGTTTTTATAATGTTAGTCGCTGGACGCAAACCAATTCGTTTCAAATGAAATTTGAACTCAAAAGGATTACAACATCGATCAAATTGTTTTTTCGACGCCATAATAAAAGAAATGCTCCGAAAAATGTAGAATAAATGAAACAATCAACACTTTGATCGATTAAGAAGTATTCATAAAATTGATAAATTGTTCTTTTCCAACAAACGTGATAACAAAAATCTTTCAATGAACACTAATAGCGAATTCGATCGCCTGCACTAGTGTACACTGACTGTACACTGAGTACAAACGTTCCCAGTGCAACGCGTTCGATAGACGTCCACTGTTGCGATGCATGCACTCTTCGTATTCGATTATATTGCACTGTTATGATGCACATTTTATGTTGCATTCGATAAATATCGCACTACCTTAGTGTAGTACTGAATTTATATTCGGAAACACAAAGCAAACTGAACGAGTGCAAAGTTTATTGCACGGCCAATTTTGATAGTGTAAGGAATTTTACACTCGTTCCTTAATTCAATATAATCGAATACGAAGAGTGCATGCACCGCAACAGTGGACGTCTATCGAACGCGTTGCACTGGGAACGTTTGTACTCAGTGTACAGTCAGTGTACACTAGTGCAGGCGATCGAATTCGCTATTAGTGTTCATTGAAAGATTTTTGTTATCACGTTTGTTGGAAAAGAACAATTTATCAATTTTATGAATACTTCTTAATCGATCAAAGTGTTGATTGTTTCATTTATTCTACATTTTTTCGGAGCATTTCTTTTATTATGGCGTCGAAAAAACAATTTGATCGATGTTGTAATCCTTTTGAGTTCAAATTTCATTTGAAACGAATTGGTTTGCGTCCAGCGACTAACATTATAAAAACTACGTTAAGATTAAGTGATAATTATTTATTATGTAGTTCATGTCGAAAAAAAGCTTCAGAGTTAGTTAAAAAACAAACAAATGATAGTGATAATAATAAGTTTGATGATAATGGTATAGTAATGTAAGTGATCATGAAGATAGCTCAAGTGACAATGAGAACCATAATCAGACTGACAGTGATAGTAACACAACTGCCAGGGAGTTTCAATTATCATTCCGTAAGTTTGTTGAATCATTTATTTGAATCCTTTTTCTCTGCATATTTATTTGTGGATACTTAAATAAATTCCCAACAACTATATATCCCATTATTTTTTTAAGGTTCCATGTCGTTTAACGGCGAACCTAAAGATTCACAATCAAGCTCTGCATCACAAGTCAGCGCTGCAACTCAATTACCAATAATAAATCATGCATTACAATTGTTAAATCAATCACCGATTCCATCGAAAAATTGAATGATAATTACTATTTGAATAACAAGATAAATCGGATTTCCGATAGTTTAAAAAAGGTTCTATTCTCTGTTACTGATGAAGAATCAATTGATGACGATGGTGACAATTTTCGAACTTTGATTGAAATGCTGCACGCTAAATTCAACGATGAGAAAACTGAAAAATCCTCGAAGATACAAATTTTAACATTATTACCGGAAAATTGGAGTGAAAGACGTATTTGTGAAACTATGAATACATCAAGGCATATGTCAAAGGTTGCTAAGAACTTGATTAAAGAAAAAGGAATACTTTCAACACCTGAATCGAAATTAGGTATGCATATAACGTAAAATAAATGTTTCAATTACCACTGAAGATTAATTTCTCAACATTTTTTTATAGGTTGGACAATTTCGGATCAAGTAAAAGTAAAAATTGTGAATTTTTATAACGATGATGAGTATAGTGCTCCGATGCCAGGAATGAAAGATTTTGTTTCAATTCGACGTGACGATGGCAATCGTGTACACGTCAAAAAAGACTTATTCTTTCAAACTTAAAAAAGAACTATACCAATGTTTTCGTGTAATAAACCCTGCAGAGAAGGTTGGCTTTTCGAAATTCGCCTCTTTGCGACCGAAACATTGTGTGTTAGCAGGAACAAGCGGAACACATACCATTTGTGTTTGTACAATTCATCAGAACGTTAAATTGATGATGCTTGGTAATTATCAAATTAATTTTTATTTATAAATACGTGAATTTTCTGTAAATTAAATTACTTTCATTTTAGGTGGAAATTTTCATTCTTTAACGGAAAATACGGAGAAACCTATAAAACATTACACCGATTGTTTAAGCATGATTATATGTGAGGCTCCGTCGTTTCAATGTTACTTGGGTGAATGTAAAAACTGTCCAGGAGTAGATGAATTAACTAACGCTTTACTATCAAGCTTCGATGATAATGATTTGTGATTTTGCCGAAAATTATGCTTTCGTAGTGCAAAACGCGGCATCTGGGTTTCACTGGAACAATAATCAAGCTACAATTTTTCCAGTCGTTATTTATTTCAAAGTAAATAACGAACTTAAACACAAAAGTCTAGTAATTATTTCAGATTGTAATAATCATGATGCCGTCGCTGTTAATGTTTTCATAGGAATAATTACTGACTTTGTGAAAAGTTTTTCTGAAAGTGTTAGCAAGATTTATTATTTCTCGGATGGGGCTCCTCAACAATTTAAAAACTATAAAAATTTTGTCAACTTATATTACCATGCAAGTGATTTTGGCATACCTGCTGAATGGCATTTTTTCGCGACTGCCCATGGCAAAGGTCCGTGTGACGGTATTGGTGGCACTATCAAACGACAAGCAGCAAGAGCAAGTCTTCAACTAGCGGTTGATCAACAAATAACGACGGCTCATGAACTTTTTGATTGGGCTTCTGCACCGGATAACCTTCCAAATATCACGGTCAGGTTTTCCCCGGAAAAAGATTACAATAAATCTGTAAATGATTTAAAAGAGCGATTTTCGAAAACAAAACCAATTACCGGAACACACCAATTACACAGTGTAATTCCCGACACAGGTGGTTGTTTATATGTTAAAAATTTTTCGAATTCAAATGAACATAGAATATGTAAAATATTTAAACGCCAAAAAAAATAAAATAAATTATTTGTTATATTATTAATAAAAATATTGAATGTTAATCATATGAAATGTAGAATCCTAGTCATTAGTTGTAAGTTTAGACTATAAATTAGGTAAGATATACCGAGAAATCATTTTCTAGCATTTATTTTATTATCTCAACAAAGTTTCTAAAAAAATAATTTTGAAAATTGAAAATCTTTTTTTCAAAAAAAAAAATAGAAAGAAAATTCGGCCCACTCTGGGATTGGCGGTGATCACCGCAGAATTGATTGAAGTTTTTTTTAAGAAAATAAAATAAAAAATAAAAAATGGCGAACTTCGAAAAATTAACAATTTTTTTCAAAAAACACAAAAATTTTGTAGAATTTATTTTCTGAAATTTTTTTTGTATTTTTTTTCAGAAAGTACATTTAATTACGAAAATTTTGAAAAAAAAAACGTCTCGTTTGGCCAATTTTTGACAAAGTTATGGCAATTTAAAAAAAAAAAAGCCATTTTTTTGAAAAATTTATAACTTTTTTTGAGATGGATAAAAAAATTTGAAAAAATTATGAAAACCGTTTTTTATACAGTAGAAACGGATAAAAAATTTTCAGCCAAATCGAAAGGGGTCGGAGTCAAAAGTGGTCGATTTGGTATGGAATGCCCCATATATTAGTAAGAGCTCGCACACTTGATTTTACACATTATCGGAAAGTCATTTATAAAAATTGGTTAATTAAAATAAGTACACATCTAATTTAAATTAGATAATATTGCGCACGCAAATATCTTTTGATACGGTATTAATTCTTTTTGTTACTAGTAACTCACGCACGTTATGCAAAGTATTCAACTTGTTATGTACACATCAATTAGCAAGACGGTGTTATCCTCATTAAATTTTGCAAATAAACGCAGAAGTATAATATTTAACAAATCGTAATAATGTTACAATTTATCTACATACAAAGTCACGCTCATGACCTCAAAAATTTTATAAGGTTTGAATTATTACATCAAATTAAAAATCATGCGGAGTGACTTTTTATACATAAAGCTTTATTGCGACGACAGTAAAAGTCTTACAGGTGTCATTCCCCGGAATTACTGTCGCGGGCACCAGTTACCAATTTATTATAGCGCACGAGCCAGCGCTTATGTTCAAACGACGTAATCACAGTTGTTTTACATTTTCGGGTTATTTACTCGGATTACTGTCTGCTGATATAACCGATTCGCGTGTAATTGTGAATCGTGATAATTATAAATTCAAATGAGCATTCCACGTAATTAAAATAAAAGTAAATTGAAATAAAGTAAATAGAAAAAAGAAAAAGAAGAAAAAAGAGAAATATACTTTATGTTTATCTTACATACGTATAATAAATTCGCATGTACTGCCATTGATTTTTCTTTTATCGATCGCTCTTGCATCATACACCATTGCTATTTGTTTGCAACATTTGACTCTAATAAAGTATCAATAAATACGGTGCTATTGCATGGATCATTAAATAAACTAAATATATGAATATAATTATCGTCGAGACGACCTTTTGGCCCGAACAAAGAAGTTCTATTCTCGACATCTATTTATAAGGAATAATTTAGATTTGACTTTATCAAAATTAATCATTTCAATTCTACCAATGTAATATCAAATATAATATCAAATATAATAAGGTATTTATTACCTTATTTTTGTAATCTTTTAAAACTTTGAGATTGTAATTAAGTTAATTAATCGCGACGATTTCAATATTTATTATTTTAAATTACTTATATTTTAATGTAATAATGTAGTAATTTAATGCAACATTAATAATTAAATACCTAGGGACAACGATATAAATAATTCAAGAGATAAATAAGATTTTAAATATGAATGATTAATAAATAACACTAATAAAATCGGAAATATATTTAACACAATTATTTGTCGCAATCACACCGCAATATTTATTATTTACTCCAATTTTTTTATAAAAAGTAATTAATAAGCATTTTTTATATGGTTGTTAACAGAATTTATACAAGGATGGCGCCGAATAGAACAAGCACATCGACAGGACAGCTATGTAAAGATGAGACTCTTTCTGAAACGCAACTGATCGAGGAGCCCAAGGAGAAACCTAAATATGTTTGGCACATCGTTTGGAAGAACGTGGCAATTATCTCCTTTCTACATCTCGGCGCTCTTTACGGAATTTATCTCTCGTTTACATCTGCTAAATTGATGACTGTCCTTTTCGGTGAGTGATTAGATTATATTGCACGTATAATATATTTTTTATTTTTACACAATATAAAATAATAATATAACAAAATAATTGTAATAGTAATATAGTATGATAGTAGTAGCAGTAATATAGTAGTACTAGTAGCAATATCTTAACTCCAGTTGCGGCGTTCTCTCTCTCTCACTCACTCACTCACCTCTTTCTCTCTCCGCCTGTCCCTTTTCATTCATTTCTCTTCTTTTCCTTCCATTTTGTCTAAATTTATATGATAAAATAATATTTTCATTCATTGAAGAAATTAAATTATATCAAAGTATTGATCCCTTGATTGTTAATTATATTACTTACCATATTAGTTCAGCCGATTTGTGTTGGCTTGTTGTAGATTATATTTAATTTTGTACTTATGCAAAACTCTTTAGCGTGAAACACTTACCGTTAATTAGAAGTGTTAATTAAATTAATTAAAACGTTCAACATATTTATAACTCTTTCAAACGATTAATACACTGTTACTATGGTACAATTTTTTATAATTTTGTTTCAGGTAATTCGATTTATATTATTATGGAAACTACGTGCTGCAATAGAATTTTAACGCGGTGTTGCTATAAACATACATGTCAAAACATTTGTATTACGAATAAATTTTCTGTTTTGTGTTGTTGATTACATCTCTTGCAATGTAATTTACCACAAGACAGTTATTCCATGAAGATTGATAATAATCGGAACAAACGCCAAGAGTGTAACATCATGATTTTCTGGATTTCAGCAATTTTCTTTTATCAATGCTGCATGCTTGGAATCACAGCCGGGACTCATCGACTTTGGTCACACCGATCCTACAAAGCCAAGTGGCCTCTTCAGTTGTTACTTATGATTATGAACACTATGGCGTACCAGGTAGGTGAATTTCTTGAAAACTTAACGAATAACAATATTCGTTATTTCATATTCACGAAAAGTGGAACATCGAATAATTCATAATTAGTTTTTTCGCGACAATGCTAAGATTATGGTATCAAAAGATTGGAACATTTATTTAGACATTAATGACATTCGGTTGAATAGGAATACAATAGTACTGGCTTTTTCCTACAGCTAGTGAGACACAAAGAATTCACGTGTGTCGGTTCTTTTTCTTCTTCTTCTTTTTCTTCTATTATCTATTTAATGTTATCCAACCCCTCTAAGGAGAGTTACGATACGACCATATCAATATGATTATGCCGGGCAAAACGTATCGCGTGTAAGAAAATGCATGTTGTATGAATAGATGTTAGCTAAACAAGTGAGCTGTTGTTAGGCGAAAAGAATATCTTTCTCCATGAACTTGAGAATGTAGATTGATGCACGTATTGTTCATGAGGGAAGTCATATGAGCATGTATATTCTGAGAATTTTTATATTTATTGTGATGTAAATATTCAAAAAAATATACAAACAGGGAAACAATACGTAATGGAATTATGCAACGGAAATATATCAAAATCATGAACGAAGTGCTCTGTATCAGTATCTATCAAGATATAATTTTGTCGGATTGCCTAGAACGCCGTGATTGTTTGGGCCAGAGACCACAGGATTCATCACAAATACAGCGACACTGACGCCGATCCATACAACGCTACGAGAGGTTTCTTTTTTTCACACGTGGGCTGGCTGCTCTGTAGAAAACACCCCGAAATCAAGGAAAAGGGCAAGGATATCGATTTAAGTGATCTTAAGAGTAATCCTATATTGGCATTCCAAAAGAAGTATGTGTGTAGATATTAATGTTAATCAAAGTAATGTTTTGTTAACGAACAAGTATCTATAATAAATTATTGTATGTTTCAGATATTACAAGATACTTATGCCATTGTTATGTTTTATTTTGCCAACCGTTATTCCAGTCATGTGTTGGAACGAAACGTGGACGAACGCTTTCTTTATTCCCACTGTTCTCCGTTACGTTCTCGCGTTAAACGCGGTGTGGCTGGTGAATTCTGCAGCTCATCTCTATGGTAACAAACCCTACGATAAGTAAGTATTAATCAGTTAGTAGTTTTACGAATATATTTTTTAAATTTTATGCTGTCTTTATTTTTTTGGGGAGAAAGTGAGAGGAAAATCATCGAACTTTTCATTCTTTACTTTTAAAATTTTTATTAGATTTTCTTGAAAAATTTATTTTTGAGGCAGCGTAATCAACATTCATTTAAAATTGTTTTCTTATCCGGTATAGATATATCAATCCATCGGAAAACCGAGGTGTTGCCTTTTTCACCCTTGGCGAAGGTTGGCACAATTACCATCACGTCTTTCCGTGGGATTACAAGACAGCCGAGATCGGCAACTTTAGATTTAATCTCACGAAAGTCTTCATTGATTTCTTCGCGAAGATTGGCTGGGCCTACGATTTGAAGACCGTGTCCCAAGACATGGTAAAGAAACGAGTGGAGAGAACGGGTGACGGCAGCCACGAGGTATAAGGTTGGGGCGATAAGGATCAAACGCAGGAGGAAAGGAACGAAGCGATAGTGATGTACCATCACACGAAAGATCAGTAGCATACTGTGAGATTCTTAAATAAATAAGGCCTTTTTCCGCATTTTTCCCACGACGATCAAATCGATTTTGGACAAATTTTATGAAAGATAATATCTTCCATTGGACTTAATTTTAGACGAAATTCATTTCCTCCACCAGTTTTTCTTTGTTCTGCATTTATTTTGCTTTGCTTCATTTTGCTCCGTGACCCTAAATCTTGTCAGTACTAAAATATTATCATTACTTATCATTAATAAGAAATAAATTAATTACATATATTTGAGTAATAAAGTTGTTAACATATCTTAACCTAACCTAACCTTATGGTGGTGGTCTCTTAAGTAAAGAAATTGTTTTCTGTAAAAAAAAAAAATTTAAAATTTAAAATTAAAAATTATTTGTCTGGTATATACTTACTTTTCACCAAGATTTCCAATCCTTGCTTACACCATTTAATATATCTGTAATCTTTTGCCATAAAATAGCATCTTTATATGTAAAATCAGAGGAAAATTTACCAGATATCAAGCGTGGATTTTTATAAATTGTAATAATAAGGTTTTTTGTTCCTCTGTCACATTTGCACTGCGTTTTCTTGCATCCATTTCGGTTTCTACGTTTTTCAAAGTGACACACATATGTGTTTGAAAATAAAATAAATTTATTAAAAAGTACTCGATGTTTTTTATATAGACAGTAAATAATCCAGTGTTGCCATATATTATATTTGCACAAAACGTACGTATACGTCTCTAAATACGAACGACCGCATATTGTCTTAAAGAATAGGTATTGGTGAGTGGGTGATAAACGTATGCGCATTTCAATCACTCGCAAATTGCGTATATGTAAAGTTACGAATGAAAATCGGGGCCCTGAGCACAATAAAATGTAATTAATCTTCTTAAAAAAGTGGATGTATATACAGTGGCCTTAATAACTTTTGATATAATTGTAAGCAGGATTAATATTTAGTTTCATTATTAAGATATATCGCAGTTAATAATATTTTTTGAAGATGTGACAACGAGTGGATGCGAATGGTGGAATAGAACTGGGAAAGGAAAGAGGATCAGAGAAGGGGGTATTCCTTCTAATATAGAAAGATACGACTCAGTTAATGACTCTGCATTACTCTGTTTGTTCAAACTGTGCAATTGCTTCTTAATGTGTATCATCTCGGAGGTGAGTCTCTTGTTATAAGAAAGTTCGATATCAATTATTTTTACGCCATTCTAATCAAAATGACAAATATTCTGAACCCGATGTTCAGTAATAACGGATGAAAGACCACTAGTTTTTCTTATGTCAGAAAATGTTATTTTATTCTGCTTCTGAATTGTCTTTTTGTTTGCTTCACATACGAGGCTTCGCAATCTAAACAAGTATAATTTGTAAACCACTCCACTGTGAGAAAACTTATCCAACTTGTCTTTTCCTGTTGTAAAAAACTTTTTTAATGTGGTATTTTAAATGCTAATCTATAATTAAACAAATAATGTAAAAGTTAAGTTTTATACGAGCGAGAAGTAAAAATAAAACAATACGTATTATGAATATCATTAAATAAAGCGAACATATATTGAAGATCGTACATACATCGAAGGTTATACGCGTTTCGACTTACAAAATTTTCCTTAGTAAGAAATTCAAACAGAAATTCGAAAAAACCCAACAGGTTTAGTTCTTTTTACTCAATTCCTTTTTTTATCGGAGAATTCCGAAGTCATATGTTTTTCTCTCAACTGTGTCATCTCACCAGACTCCTCCGAATTGAAAATCTCCATAAAATGATGTCCGTCAACTGTCATAAATGTGTCTTAACTCTTAATAGGAGTAAGACGCACTGAAAAATATCACTTTTTCAAAATTACATACAGTTTGAAGAATTATAGCTTTAATATGATAGTTGAAGAACATCACTTCACGGACATTTCCACTGGCTCTGTTCATTTATGCCCTTTGTTTTAAATAAAATGTTTCTGAAGAAAATTTACGAACATTACTTAGAATATTTGTTGTTATATATATATTAGTAAGAGCACTCTTGATTTTACACATTATCGGAAAGTCATTTATAAAAATTGGTTTTACAATTAAAATAAGTACACATCTAATTTAAATTAGATAATATCGCGCACGCGAATATCTTTTGATACGGTATTAATTCTTTTTGTTACTAGTAACTCACACACGTTATGCAAAGTATTCAACTTGTTATGTACATATCAATTAGCAAGACGGTGTTATCCTCATTAAATTTTGCAAATAAACGCAGAAGTATAATATTTAACAAATTGTAATAATGTTATAATTTATCTACATACAAAGTCACGCTTATGACCTCAAAGATTTTATAAGGTTTGAATTATTACATCAAATTAAAAATCATGCGCAGTGACTTCTTATACATAAAGCTTTATTGCGACGACGCAGTAAAAGTCTTACAGGTGTCATTCCCCAGAATCACTGTCGCGGACACCAGTTACCAATTTATTATAGCGCACGAGCCAGCGCTTATGTTCAAACAACGTAATCACAGTTGTTTTACATTTTCGGGTTATTTACTCGGATTACTGGGGTTCTCTAACCCACTCGTAAGAGAAACGTATGCGCAAACTCAGAATTACGAGCGCTTATATTTGAAAAGCTATTCTCGAATCCTACATAAGTATACGCATTGAAACATATACGCAAATTTTCGTACGCAATGCTGCGAGTGGTCTTACATATTCGCATCCTGATTACGAGTACGTTTGCGAATGTCTAATCGGTGTGAAACAAATGCCTAATCGGTGTGAAACAATAATTGTAAAAATAAAATAAATATTATTAATAATATTTTGATTGCACAAGAGGCCGAAGATGCACATGTCGTTATGCATATGTCGCGGAGAAATCATATAAGACATGTAGCTGATGCATTCGATATAAGCGACCAAAAATTTATAAAATTATTTCGATTAACAAAACCAGTAGTGCGTGATTTAATAAAAGATTTAACACCATATATGAAACAGAGACAGCGAAAATCCATGTTAGATATTAAAAGAAAAGTAAGTACAAAAAAAGAAAATGTTAAATATACATAAATAATATAGAACTTATATATAATAAACTTATATTTACCCAGATAAACTTATATTTACCCGCCTTGGCTATCTGGGTATATATTGATATGTAGTAAATTATATATGTATATTATTAATACATATATGTATTATTGACTGTTAATTTTGCTTTAGGTATTAACAGCATTACATTTTTTGCACATGGTAGTTATCAGACAAGTGTAGGATATAATGTATCTATAAAAATTACCTTTTTAAAAAAAGGTAAAAAAAAGGTGCTAAGTCCGCGTCAAAAGTATCTTTGCAAAATAGTATAGTATTATTAACTCTAAAAAACTATTTAAAAACCTATTTCCAAAAAAGTGTGATTTTAATCTACACACATAAGTTATTTTAATCTAAACAAAATGGTTTATTTTAAACCATAAAAAAACTATAATTTATTTAATTATACATTCTACAAAAATAATGATATCAACAAATTGTGCTAAGTAAAAATAAAAATTTTAAAAAAATATTTAAATAAAAAATGATACAAAATAATGTAAAAAATAATTTTAATTTTTTAAATTATATCCTACTAAAATACTGATATCGAGAAATTATGCTATTTAAAAATAAAAATTTAATATTTTAACAAAAAATTATACATAATTGTTTTAATTTAAAAAAAATTATGGTATTACAATTATGGTATTGCCCCAACTTAATAAAACTTTTTGAAATAAAATATATAAAAAAAATATATATAATATAGTATAGTTTGAAAGTTTAATTTAAAAAAGAAAAACAAATAATGTAAAAATATAAAATTAAAAATTATTTACAAAAAATAAAAATTAAAAATTAATGGAAAAATATAAAAATGTATATAAAAATTAAAAATTAATATAAAAATAAAAAATTTAATTAAAAGACTTAGCTCTGCTACAAAATATGCTATTTTAAAAATTAGCAACGCTAAGTCTTTCAATTAAATTTTTTATTTTTATATTAATTTTTAATTTTTATATACATTTTTATATTTTTCCATTAATTTTTTATTTTTTATTTTTTGTAAATAATTTTTAATTTTATATTTTTACATTTTTTTTTTTTTTTTAAATTAAACTTTCAAACTATACTATATTATATTAAATTTTTTTAAATATATTTTATTTCAAAATGTTTTATTAAGTTGGGGCAATACCATAATTGTAATACCATAATTTTTTTTAAATTAAAACAATTATGTATAATTTTTTGTTAAAATATTAAATTTTTATTTTTAAATAGCATAATTTCTCGATATCAGTATTTTAGTAGGATATAATTTAAAAAATTAAAATTATTTTTTACATTATTTTGTATCATTTTTTATTAAAATATTTTTTTAAATTTTTATTTTTACTTAGCACAATTTGTTGATATCATTATTTTTGTAGAATGTATAATTAAATAAATTATAGTTTTTTTATGGTTTAAAATAAACCATTTTGTTTAGATTAAAATAACTTATGTGTGTAGATTAAAATCACACTTTTTTGGAAATAGGTTTTTAAATAGTTTTTTAGAGTTAATAATACTATACTATTTTGCAAAGATACTTTTGACGCGGACTTAGCACCTTTTTTTTACCTTTTTTTAAAAAGGTAATTTTTATAGAGATATCACTCTTTTTTGTAAATGACATTACTCTTCTTGAGCTTTTCCGTTTTATCAAGTTAAGTTATTAGCGACGATAGTGAAAAATAGCGACTTAAGAAATGAGGTAAGCAAAGAAGTATTCAATTTTATAGTTTATTATTTTATTATTTTAATATCTTCTTTTATGTACAGGATATAAAAATGGTTTCTTTTATATGCACGATATGAAAATAGTTGCGTAGCAAAAAATAATGCAGTAAGTAATGTTGATTGCTTACTGTATCCTATCTTATCTCTCAGCATTTTCATCCTGTATGTATTACATTTCATTTTGTTTAATAATAGTACTTATATTATAGTTATGTGCACTATTTGGTTTGGAATTGCTGAAAGAAGATAACATAGAAAAGATTCGAAATGGTGTACCATCCTAAAAAACCAAACTTGTATTTGCAATGGGCCATCTTTGAAAAAGATCAGGATAACTTTGAGAAAGCTGCCACTATATATATATTAGAGAATATTGATAACGTACTACCACATATGATAAATACATAATAACAAGAAACAATGCGGAAAGTAATGTTGATTGTTTCCTGCATTCTATCTTGTCTCTCAGCATTTTCACCCTGTATGCATTATATTTCATTTTGATTTTAAAATATTTAATAATAGTATTTTATATTATTAAAATTGTGCTATATAATAAGAATGATTTTTATTTTTTGTAGTTTGTAATTGCTGAAAGGAAATAATACAGAAAAGATTTGAGATGTATATTCGAGATGGTGTATCATCCTATAAATACTATATAAGATATGAAAATGGTTGCGTAGCAAGAAACAATGCGATAAGTAATGTTGATTGCTTACTGCATTCTATCTTGTCTCTCAGTATCTTCATCCCGTATGCATTACATTTTATTTTAAAATATTTAATAATAGTATTTTATAATTCAAAAAGTATAATTAAAATTGTGAGGTAAGCAAAGAGGTATTCAATTTTATAGTTTATTATTTTATTATTTTAATATCTTCTTTTATTTACAGGACATAAAAATGGTTTCTTATACAAGATATGAAAATAGTTGCGTAGCAAAAAACAATGCGATAAGTAATGTTGATTGCTTACTGCATTCTATCTTGTCTCTCAGCATTTTCATGTATGTATTACATTTCATTTCCTTTAATAATAGTACTTTATGTTATAATTATGTTCACTATTTGGTTTGGAATCGCTGAAAGAAGATAACACAAAAAATATTCGAGATGGTGTATCATTTTTCTCAAAGATGGTCCATTGCAAATGCAAGTTTGGTTTTTTTAGGATGATACAACATCTCGAATCTTTTCTGTGTTATCTTCTTTCAGCGATTCCAAACCAAATAATGCACATAACTATAACATAAAGTACTATTATTAAACAAAATGAAATGTAATACATACAGGATGAAAATGCTGAGAGACAAGATAGCATGCAGTAAACAATCAACATTACTTACTGCATTATTTCTTGCCACGCAACCATTTTCTTGTATATAAAAGAAACCATTTTTATATCCTGTATATAAAAGAAGATATTAAAATAATAAAATAATAAATTATAAAATTGAATACTTCTTTGCTTACCTCACAATTTTAATTATACTTTTTGAATTATAAAATATTATTATTAAATATTTTAAAATGAAATGTAATGCATAAGGGATGAAGATGCTGAGAGACAAGAATGCAGTAAGCAATTATCATTACTTATCGCATTGTTTCTTGCTACACAACTATTTTCATATCCTATATAGTATTTATAAGATGATACACCATCTCGAATATATATCTCGAATCTTTTCTGTATTATTTCCTTTCAGCAATTCCAAACTACAAAAAATAAAAATCATTCTTATCATATAGCACAATTTTAATAATATATAAATACTATTATTAAATATTTTAAAATCAAAATGAAATATAATGCATAAAGGGTGAAAATGCTGAGAGAAGATAAAATGCAGTAAACAATCAACATTACTTACCACATTGTTTCTTGTTATTATGTATATATCATATGTGGTATGTTATCAATATTCTCTAATATATATACAGTATGTTTTGTTATTATATATATATCATATGTGGTATGTTATCAATATTCTCTAATATATATATATATATATGGTGGCAGCTTTCTCAAAGTTATCCTGATCTTTCTCAAAGATGGCCCATTACAAATGCAAGTTTGGTTTTTTAGGATGTTACACCATCTTGAATCTTTTCTGTGTTATCTTCTTTTAGCGATTTCAAACCAAAGTGTACATAATTATAATATAAAGTACTATTATTAAACGAAATGAAATGTAATACATACAGGATGAAAATGCTGTGAGACAAGATAATATGCAGCAATCAACATTACTTACTGCATTATTTCTTGCCACACAACCATTTTCTTGTATTATATATATTTAAAAAACCATTTTTATGTCCTGTATATAAAAGAAACCATTTTTATATCCTATATATAAAAGAAGATATTAAAATAATAAAATACAATAATAAACTATAAAATTGAATACTTCTTTTTCTTACCTCATTTCTTAAGTCGCTATTTTTCACTATCGTCGCCGCTAATAACTTAACTTTCGTTTATCGCCGTCACTTACTAATTGTAAGTTTTGCACAAATTCAAGACTTACTTAATAACCTATACCTGTCAAACCAGGTTATAGACTATAACCTAACTTTCATTTATCGACGTCACTTACTACTACAATCGATTATCGATCACACTATACGATCGATCACACTTCCAGAGCATCACTAGCGCGATCTTGTGTCGAATGCCTCAACAGTACGTTTTTACGGTCGACGACGGAGACGATGAAGACGAAGACGACGTTTCTTAAATGATATTTTTCACATTTGGACTTTGCGTCGTAATAGCTCGATTTATAGAGCATGTAGCCCAAAAATAAAAACACTTTTATTATATAATTCGACCCCGCTCTATCGATTGAGACTACTTAGAAGTCGATCCGTTGAGCGGATATATGAAAACCAGAAATATTGAGTGCTCTCAACTGACCGACTCGCGTAATAAGACACGGTAGTGTCTGTCTTGTGCTTGCGCGGACTTAGCACAAGACACTACCGTGTCTCTTGATATCTTGCTATGAGTTAACCATCGGTATCTAGAATTATTAATGAAGTTGTAAATGCATTAAATGAGCCAAATATTATGAACCAGTGGATTCAATTTCCCAGAACTTTACATAAATTAAAACATTTAAAACAACAGTTAGTGAATAATTTAATTTCTCAATAATATAATATTTAACCTGCATTATTAAAAATTACTGTATACATATATATTATGTATATATATATATATAATAATATATAATTTTCCAGTTGACAATCCTTAGATTTCTATAGATGAATTAGATGCATAGATTGCACGCACATAGCTGTTTTAAAAAAACTATTATTATAAAGAAAATTATATTGTAAGTAAAAAAAAATTTATTTAATAAGTTTATATTAAATTTTACCTCATCAGTCTCTGGTTATATTTGTACTTCACTTTCTTTTATTGCTGTGTGTCCATCGATACATATAGGAGAAATTAAATTCAACGTTGCTTCTTCCATTGGACTTAATTTTAGATGAGATTCATTTCCTCCACCAGTTTTCCTTCGTTCTGCATTTTATTTTGCTTTGCTTCATTTTACTTCGTGACTGTAAATCTTGCCAACACTAAAATATTATCATACTGGAATTAAATTAATAAGAAAATAGAATTAATTTTATATATTCAATGTAAAGTTGTTGCTTACTATCTTAACCTAACCTAACCTTATCATTAGGTAGTTATATAGTAAAAATTGTTTTCTGAAAAAAAAAAACAAAATTACACTTCCCCATTCTTTTGCGGTCTCTCCTTCCTTTTCTCCCCGTCTCACTCCTGCTTCCACCATGCAATATTCTCTATCATGTACTCTTTTGCCCAACTCGTTGCCTCTTTCTCTGTCACCTCCGACGCCCTTTCCCTCGCTCTCCCGCCGTTGCTTTTCTTCATAATGTCCTCAGGTTTTTTGTTCCTCCCCTTTGCCCGCGTTTTTTTTTTGCCTCCCTTTCGCTTTCTACGTCTTTTCCCCGTGCCCCCCCCTCTGTGGTTTGGCCCGCCCACCCCTCTTTCTTCCCCAGTCCTCGCGTGTTTTCTCTCGCCCGTCCATACTCCAGTGTCGCTCTATTAATTTGCAACCACGTCCGTCGCCGTATTAACCTCCGCACGCCCGCGATCTTTTCTGCCCGGATCGGCATTGGGGCTGGCGGATACCCGTATGCGCCTTTTTGAACACTCGCCCGTTGCGTCGAACGTAAAATTACACGAATGAGTTGATTGGGAATCGGGGCCCTGTCTGCTGATATAACTAAATTAGCATTATTTATTGAATCATGATATTATAAATTTAAATGAGCATTCCACGTAAATTAAAATATGTAAATTGAAGTAAATAGAAAAAAAGAAGATGGAAAAAAAAAGAAATATGCTATATTTATCACATACCTATAATGAATTTGCATGTACTGTTGATTTTTTCTTTTATCGATCCTTTTGCATAATCATTTTTTCAATTTTACCAATGTAATATCAAATATAATATAAGGTATTTATCTTATTTTTGTAATCTTTTAAGACTTTGAGATTGTAATTAGGTTAATCGCGCAGATTTCAATATTTATTATTTTAAATTACTTATATTTTAATGTAATAATGTAGTAATTTAATGCAACATTAATGATTAAATACCTAGGGACAACGATATAAATAATTCAAGAGATAAATAAGATTTTAAATATGAATGATTAATAAATAACACTAATAAAATCGGAAATAAATGTAACACAATTAATTGTCGCAATCACACCGCAATATTTATTATTTACTCCAATTTTTTTATAAAAAGTAATTAATAAGAATTTTTTATATGGTTGTTAACAGAATTTATACAAGGATGGCGCCGAATATAACAAGCACATCGACAGGACAGCTATGTAAAGATGAGACTCTTTCTGAAACGCAACTGATCGAGGAGTCCAAGGAGAAACCTAAATATGTTTGGCACATCGTTTGGAAAAAATTGTAACAATTTTCTCTTTCTACATCAGCACTCTTTACGGAATTTATCTAATTTACGTGCTAAAATTGATGACTGTCCTTTTCGGTGAGTGATTAGATATTGCATATAATATCTTTTTTATTTTTTACATAATATAAAATAATGATATAACAAAATGTTATAATAATATAGTATGATAGGGTAGCAGTAATATGGTAGTAGTAGTAGCAATATCTTAACTCAGTTGCGCCGTTCTCTCTCCACTCACTCACCTCTGCTCTCCGCTTGTCACATTTCGTTTCTCTTCTTTCCTTTCATTTTGTCTAAATTTATATGTTAAAATAATATTTTCATTCTTGGAAAGAAATTAAATTATATCAGAAGTATTGATCCCTTGATCGTTAATTATATTACCCCTACATATTAGTTCAGCCGATTTGTGTTGACATTTGTAGATTATATTTAATTTTGTAATTATACAAAACTCTTTAGCGTAAAACACTTAGCGTTAAGTGATAATTAAATCAAACTATTCCGTGATTCAACATATTTATGACTCTCAAACAGTTAATACACTGTTACTATGGTACAATTTTTTTATAAGTACATTTCCAGGTAATTCAGGTTATATTATTATGGAAACTACGTGCTGTAATAGAATTTTAACTTGTATTTGCTATAAACATACATAATACATTTGTTTATGCATTGATAGAATTTTCTATTTTGTGTTGTTGATCACATCTCTTTAGTATGATTTACCACAAGACAGTTATTCCATGAAGATTGATAATAATCAGAAACAAACCTTAGAAGACCTTTGGAGTGTAACATCCCATGATTTTCTGGTTAGCAATGATTTTCTTGTATCAATGCTGCATGCTTGGAATCCCAATAAGGGGCTCATCGACTTTGGTCCGCACCGATCCACAAGTCAAGTGGCCTCTTCAGTTGTTACTATGATTATGAACACTATGGCGTACCAGGTAGGTGAATTTCTCTCGAAAACTTAACGAATAACAATATTCGTTGTTCATGTCCACGAAAAGCCGAAACGTTGAATGTTATAATTAGTTTTTCATTGTGTACTAAGATTATAGCATCAAAGATTGGTTGGAGCATTAACGACAATCAGTTTGAATAGGAATATGTGTTTGACTTTTTCTACAGCTAATTGAGACACAAGATTCACGTGTGTCAGTTCTTTTTCTTCTTCTTTTCTTCTATTATCTATTTAATGTTATCAACCCCTCTAAGGAGAGATACGACCATATCAATATAGTGCCACCGAGCAAAACGTATCGCGTGTAAGAAAAATACATGTTGGTAGATGTTAGCTAAACAAGTGAGCTGTTGTTAGAGCAAAAGAATATCTTTCTCCATGAACTTGAGAATGTAGATTGATGCACGTATTGTTCATGAGGAAGTCATATGAACATGTATATTCAAATTTTTACTATTTGTTGTGATATAAATATTTCAAAATACAAACAGAACAATACGTAATGGAATTATGCAGCGGAAATATATCAAAATCACTTGAACAGAAGTGCTCTGTATTATATCTATCAAGATATAATTTTGTGGATTGCCTAGAACGCAATTGATTGGGTCAGAGCCACAGGCTTCATCACAAATACAGCGGACAGCGCCGATCCACACAACTGCTACGAGAGGTTTCTTTTTTTTTTCACATATGGGCTGGCTGCTCTGTAGAAAACACCCGAAATCAAGGAAAGGGGGGCAAAGGATAATGATTTAGAAGTGATCTTAAAATTAATCCTATATTGGCATTCAAAAGAAGTATGTGTAAATATTAACACGTTAGCTGCCATGTAATTAAAATTGTTTACATGTAATACAGCTTATAACCTATTTTACAAGAATAAGTTAATAAATTTAGTGAATAATCTTCTCTTCGCCAGCGATAATAAAAATCAGGAAATTGAAAGAATAACTGACGTGCAAACTGGCGGTTGATACATTTATTAAAAACACGCACGACGTTTCGACCATGGAGATTTGGTCGCTTTTCAAGTGTATCTGTCAATATGAGTAAAAAATCAAAAAGTAAAACAGTATTTACAATATGTAAAATTATAAAGGTTGTCACAATGGTTACTTACAATATAAAACGATGTCGAAAAAAAATCACGTTATAATACAATAAAAGAGTGCGATATTACAAAGATGTCTAGTTAAAAGACGCGTCAGTAGTACACCTTTGATAAAAGAATGCGACTGAGCATTAGGGATGACAGTTGGTGATGAGGTCAGAACGAAAAGACTAACGAACATGTGGAGTAGGGGAAACATAAACAATTTGTTATGAATTTATAACATTGTTGGGAAGCAGGATGGTGCGAAAAATGCACAGATTATACGATCGCTATGGAGACGGTCATTATAGTGATGAAAGATTTTTCCGTAATATCTTTGTAGATTTATGGCTGAATTATGTTTCTTGATAAAAAACATTCCAGCAATCTCTACGCTTTCTAGTAAAGTTCTCTTTTGTGTAGAATCTTTGGATTCTTGATGTTCGTGTGAGTGCGACACACGATGACTGCTAACTACAGGTATTGGATGTTTCTTTTATGTTATAGAATGACCCTTTGATACGATTACCCAAATGTCGCTTGGTTTTGACCAATGCTTAGCACGCATTGCAGTTATTACAATCCAATTTGTATACAATTCTGTGTGTTTAGCAACGTCTGATGTCTTTCCCCTTTTTTATGTAAAATTTGGCAAACAGAAAATGCAACGTTGTCCAGAGTTTTTGTAGGAGTGTTCAATATTATCCCGAAGTTTGTTGTATGGGATAAAAAGTACGGTTTTTTTATATCGAATATTGTATGATTCGGAGAGTTAGTTTATCGTTGGAATTGATTGTCGTAAGAAGTTTAATCGATTTTTTTATATATTTATTTGTGATATGTGTAGAAACAGGTTGTTGTGTAGGATCTTTTTGACGATGTTAATGTTATCTTTATGAAACTGAGTCGGAAAGTAAATGGCCTATCTACCAAGTTGATAATAGTATTTTTCTTGTGTTTTGAATGGATGATTAGAAAAATAATTTATATATCTACCTGAAAAGGTAGGTTTGCGATACCAGTTTGTAATAAGAACGTTGTTACGACAGATGGCTGTGGTGTCTAAGAACGGAGATAGGAGAAATCTTTTTTTCAGTCTCGTAGGTGGAATTTTAATCTACTGCAGGATGTAGTTATTTGAACACTCAAAGTTATGAATTTTTAACACAGACAGACACGTGAACTCATCAGATCGATTTATCATAGAAACTCGCAATTATCTAATGAATTTTTTTTGCATCTGAAATCAGACTTACTTGTAACCAAAGCTGACAAGGGTCAGATAATACCGTCATTATGAATCAGGGAAAGTACAACACTCAGATGGAAATTTTATTAAATGGCTAACTACTTACAAAAAAATTGAAAAAGACCCTATTAAATCATAGAAATTAAAATGAAAACTTACTCGATGGTTGGAAGAACAACAAAGGTGTGACGAACAAACCTACAAAACCTTGCGATGCACACTAACGGTAACCTTCCACGATGTTATGGGCTGCTGAAATTCACAAAATGGCTTTCCTTTACGAATTGTTATCGGCATCGGGAAGTCCGTCATAATATCACCAAAATATTTGCATGATTTGGAGCTTATTCTTCCTAAACCAAGATCATAATATTAAAGACAGTTGGACCTTTGCTAATAGTATAAAAACACACAATTCATCCGACCATTCTCCTCTCTCTGGATGTAACAACTCTGGCCTAACCTTAACATCTCTAAAGATCTTGTGTTCAATGCTGTTCAATCACGGTGTAGCATCATTTGAAATCCACAAAACTCAACATGCAACAGTTTTTGTTTGTACTATTAATGTTATCTTATCTTCCACAACTTCAGTTTTTGGCAGGGTGGAATTTATTATGAAACAAGTTTTTGTAGCCCTATGGGCTCTCCTCTTTCTCTATCTAGCAGATCTTGTAATGGACGACCTAGAAACCTAATTGTTTAAACCTTTAGATTCAATATTCCTGTCTACTATCGATATGTAGACGACATATTCCTAATCGCTCCTAAACGAAAAATTCATACAATCCTTGGTGTTCAACAACTACCATCTAGATTAAAAGATTCACCTACGAGACCGAAAAAAGATTTCTCCATTCTTAGACACCACAGTCGTTCGTCGTAACAACGTTCTTGTACAAACTGGTATCG